>CM028367.1:26191203-26733703 GCA_016624345.1 Platycodon grandiflorus | reverse complement strand
AACTTGCTACAACGAATCCCGTTTTGTTCCACCATAGCTAATGTGGAAATCCCAAAGAAATTTTCATCCCTCATATGAAGAAGTATGATGGAAGTCCGATCCAGCAGAACATGTGTTCTTTGTATCAAGAATCAATGGACATTATAAGTATCCCCCTGTTTTTAAAGAAGCATGTTTTGCAGGGGCTTTGGCTCAACTCTATCGGACCAGCTTTAAAATGGCTAACAGGACTTCCTCTTAACTCTATTTCTTCCTATGCTCAACTTGTCGGCATGTTCACTAATCAATTTTCATGCAACGGGCTCGACAAGTTGACCGACCTTACGTAATTGTGCAATGACCTAATGAGAGTCTTAAGGAATATTTGCACGTTTAATAAAGAAGCGTGACCATACCCAATCTGGATATGTCCACGCTACCGAAGCATTCCGTATTGGCACGAGAAAGAACTCTCCATTTTATAATGAGTGGTGATGACACCGCCAAACAACTTGAAGAAATAAGGACCGAGCCTTACGATTCATCCGATTGGAGGAGGACAGTCTAGCAATGGAAAAGTCAATTGGAAGGACCCTCTATTTGAGCCATCGGACGAAAATCGACTCCCATCATTATAAGCATAGCGGGGCAAACCCCGTTAAATCGAATCTTCTAAAGTCCATTTTGTAGATGATGATCAAGATGGAGATGATAATGACTACCCTAGAATTTCGACTATTGCTTTTCGTGGATATTGCAGGAGTTCTTTGCGCCATGGAGAATCTTGGAGATAGAGCAAGATGGCCTAAGAAAAGTGACAAGCCCACAACTTGGAAGGATAAGTCCAAGTGGTGTGCATTTCATGAGGAATTCGGGCATACTATCGAAAATTGTTTCGCCTTGAGGAAGGAGATTGCTCATTTATTGTCAAAAGGACTCCTCAAGGATCTGTTGGGTAAGAAGAGGGTCGAAGTGAATCCAAAGAACCCGATTCGTGGAGCGCCCGCACAGAAAGTTATACCTCCTCCACCACCAAGGTAGTAAATGTTATTTCGTGGATCCTATATTTGTGGTACAACTTATTCGCAGCCAAGCGTCATGCCAAGAGCTCAAAGGAGGATCGGTCGAACCGCCTTCAAGATGCCGCGACTTCACAGATGGTCAAGTTATCTCCTTCGAAGATGAAGACAAGGATAACACGCTGGACCCCCATCATGATGGTCTAGTTGTCCAAGTTCGATAGCTAATTGTATGGTCAAGAGGATCCTTATTGATGGTGGTAGCTGTTAATATAATCTTTACCCATGCTCGCAAGAGATGGGCATTCCTTTATCGAAGTTGTGAGGAATTCATCCGTACTAGTAGGGTTCTGGCGAAGTAAAACAAACGTTGGAGAGATCAAGTTGCCTCTCTATCCGGAAGGTATGAATTCTATGGAAAGATTCTGTAATCGAATGTTCTTCTTCGTACAATGTCATTTTAGGTAGGCCGTGGATCCACAACATGAAAGCCGTGCCGTCAACCTATCACCGTGTGTCAAGTTCCCAACTCCTTGGGGTGTAGCCAAGTTGAAGGGCAATCGCACTTTCTAAAGAATGCTACAAGGTCAACATGAAGGCAAGTTCCCCTCGTCCCGCATAGCAATTAAAGAAAAAGGCCCAGGATGTTATTGAAGCAGAGCACGAGACGAAGAGTGTTTCGTTGATGAATCAAATCCCGAGGCCCAAGTGCAAGTTGGTACGATCTTCCGACCGAAGTTGAGGAAGAGCCGATCGAGTTTTGAAAAGTCGAAATGTTTTGCATGGAAGCACGAAGATATGACAGGAATAAGCAAGGACGTCATTACTCACAAGTTAAATATTGATCCAACTATTCGTCCTGTCCACCAGAAAAGGAGAAAGTTTGCCCATGAACGCAACCAGATTATAAAAGATGAAGTTGAAAGGCTTTTGAAAGCCAAGATGATCAAGGAAGTTCAATATCCAAGATGGCTGGCCAACGTTGTGGTGGTAGAGAAGAAGAATGGCAAGTGGCGAGTATGCGTGGACTTCACGGACTTGAACAAGGCCTGCCCAAAAGATCCATTTCCTCTTCCTCATATTGATTCTTTAGTCGATGAGACAGCTGGCCATGATATCTTGACATTCATGGATGCATCCTCAGGATTTCAGCAAATTCAAATGGAACCCTCAGACCAAGAAGATACGGCATTTATGACTCCTGAAGGTATATATTGTTATATTGCTATGCCATTTGGTCTCAAAAATGCAGGGGCAACTTATCAAAGACTGGTAAACAAGATGTTCAAAGATCAACTTGGCAAGACGATGGAAGTCTACATAGATGATATGGTAGTCAAGTCTAAGCATATTGAAGATCACGTGGAGCATCTTGCCGAGGCATTCAACATCTTGAAAGCTTTCAACATGAAGCTCAATCCAATAAGTGCAACTTCGGTGTTAAAGCAGGAAGTTCTTGGGCCATATGGTGACTAAGAGAGGAATTGAAGATCCGAACAAATCAAAGCTATTCTCAACTTGGAATCTCCCAAGAATATTAAAGACGTCCAAAGGTTAACCTAGAGTACTGCCTTAAATAGATTTATATCTAAATCGTCGATAAGTGGGTTATTCTATGAAGTGTTAAGAAAGAATAAACTATTCCAATGGACTGATCAACATGAGGCCTTCAAACAACTTAAGGAATACTTGATGACGTCCCTCTACTTGCCAAACCGTAACGTGGTGAGCGCCTCTACTTGTATTTAGCGTATCCGAGAATGCGTTAGTGCGGTCTTAGTGAAAGAAATTCAAGGTGAACAGCATCCGTGTATTATGTAAGTAAGTCTCTACTAGATGCTGAAACAAGGTATTCTCATCTTGAAAAGTTAATTTTAGCTTTAACTACCGCCGCTACAAAATTGCGTCATTATTTTGAAACACATTCCATTATGTTAGAACTAATTATCCTATAAGAAGTGTGTTGAGAACTCCGAAATGTCGAAGATTAGCCAAGTGGTCGGTCAAGCTAAGCACATATGACATTTCATACGAGCCCGCAACGCCTATCAAATCTCAAGCTCTAGCCGATTTCGTAGCGATTTCAGTCCAAGTCCGCAACCCGAGGTAGAACAAGAGGTACAACAGCTTGAAGGTAAAACAACTCCTAGATTTTGGACACTTTATACAGATGGAGCTTCAAATTCCAAAGGAATCGGCTTGGGAATCGTTCAAGTCCCCCAAGGCGATATCATACCTCAAGCCGTATCCCGTGAATTCAATGCGACGAATAATGAAGCCGAGTATGAGGCTTTAATCATGGGTTTAACTACTGCTTTAAGTTTAAATATTACTCATATAAATGTATATGTTGATTCTCAATTGCTCGCTAACCATTTCAATGGCAGCTACATGGCAAAGCATTCTAAAATGACTCTATATCTTCAACACGTTAAAGCTTTGGCTTCAAAATTTCTGTCATTCTCATTGGAGCAGGTCCCTAGAGAAGAGAATACGTGCATGCACCGGCCAACTTGGGATCAACTTGCAAATCTATGTTGCATACTAATATCCCCATTATTTATGTTAAATACCCACTATAGACCAAGTGGAAGAAACTCAAGAAGTGACTCGCCTAATGGGACACAAGTTACAAGTCCATCTTGGACCCAACCTATAATTGAGTTCCTTCAACTTGGAACTATACCACCGATGTTAAGAATGCTAGATCCTTTAAAATGCGTACTTCAACTTTTGTTTTAATAGATAATGTCTTGTTCAAGAAATCTTTCGCAGACACTATTTGAGATGTATTGACAATGAACAAGTTGAACTCGTGTTGAAGGAGATCCATGAGGGAACGTGTGGAAATCATTCCGGTGGAAAGGCACGGCATCAAAGGCCCTCAGACTGGTTATTACCGGCCAACAATGCGTCAGATGCCATGAGCTACGAAAATGTGACGCCGCCAAAGGCACGGAACATCTTGCATCAACCTCGCTGAACCTCTACATTCTATTGTTTCATCTTGGCCCTTCATGAAATGGGGCATGGATATTGTGGGCAAGTTGCCTAAGGCTCCTGGAGGCAAAGTGTTCATGTTAGCAATGACCGACTATTTCTCAAAATGGATCGAGGCGAGGCCTATGTGCAAGTAAGAGACAAAGAGGTAATTTCATTTTTAAAGAAGAATATTATTAGCGGGTTCGGTGTACCATCGAGATCATATGTGATAACGGATCCCAATTCATAAGTAAAAAGACGGAGATTTTTGTGCTCGTTGGGGCATCAAGCCGATCACATCCACACCGTCCATCCTCAAGCTAATGGTCAAGCTGAGTCAAGCAACAAGTTGATTGTCAACAACTTGAAGAAACGCCTAGATCAAAAGAAAGGAAAGTGGGCTGAAGAATTACCACTTGTACTTTGGGCGCAGAACAACTACAAAAGGAGCCACAGTAGAACTCCATATTCTTTGGTGTTTGGAGCGAAGTCGTAATTCCCGAGGTAACAATCCCAACAATGAGGTATGGCTTATTAACTCAGATGAGAATAACATCTTGTTAACCCAAGATCTAGATACAATTGATGAGATCGGGATTTAGCCAAAATAAGGATGGCACCTATCAACAACGGATTGCTAGATCCTACAACAAGAATGTCGAATAAGAAGGTTTCAGGTTGGTGATTTAGTTTTGAGAAAAGTATTTCAAAATACCGAGAACCGAATGGTAAATTGGCTCCCAGTGGGAGGGACCATATCTCATTGATGAAGCCGGCAAAGGTGCATACGATTGTCAACCCCAAATGGAGACAGGATTCCTAGGAGTTGGAATGCCATCCATTTAAAGCTCTATTTTATGTAAGTCAAGTAGTTAACAACTAGACTTATCGTATGAGTTAATTTATGTCAAGATTCATTTACGTATTTCAAATTCTCAAATTTATTGGAAACCCTTACGACTTAAGCATCGGAGGGTGTTGGCTATGCTAACACCCAACCCTAACATGAATTTGTTTTGCAAGGTATACTAGCAAAATAGGCTCAACATGTGAATACGCCAAGACGGCTCGAACATGTTGAGACCTAAACTGGAGCAGGTTGAACATGTTAACTCGCCAGACGGCTCCAACATGTTCAGACCTGAGACGAAGAAGTCCAACATGTGAACACGCCAGACGGCTCCAACATGTTGTGACTTTAGCTGGAGAGGGATGGAACATGTTGACACGCCAGACGGCCGATACTTGTTCTATCTCTTCAAACGACTTACCTCTAATCAAAGGTACATTTTGGTTAAAAGATTTACATCTTTTCTAAAGAGTTAAGGTTTTTACACCTTCGCCCGTGCGACGATTTCACATCTCTACAAGATGTGACTATTGGTTGTAACATTAACATGTTACCTATTGCTTAAATCATAAACATTCTTATCTCGCTAACACAAGCAAGTGTTTCTAAAAGAAACCTAGATTACTTCAAAAGTTCAGCATGTTCCCAAGATTAGGGATAAGTTGGTTAAGCCAACAAATCCTATCAACCTATGAAAAGCATAGAGTACTAGACCAACCTAGTACCCCTAAATAGATTGTTTGTGCTCTTATGAGCAGGGTTACATGACCAACGAATAAAAAGCATAAATTGTTTATGACATTCCCCAAAACCTCTAAAGTATTCAAACTTGATCAACATTTTGGCCTACCGCCGTCTGTTACTTCTGTTTCCTTTTCTTGATTCTCGCCTTCAATTGGTTTTCCCACCATACCGCTCAAGACCTTGTTGGCATCCTCAATCAACTCTTCTAAGGTGGAGAATTCACCTCTTCAAAGATCCACCGACTCGCCAATGAAATCTTCCGGGTTCTTCTTTCTTCTTCTAGGTCCCAATTCCGGCTTGTCCATTCTTAAATTCCTCCATCATTTGGATCCCGGTCTCTAGCGGTGCTTTAGTGGCATTGAACTTGAAGTCTTCCTTGCGCCTCAAGTTCCTTGATGTGGACTTCATTCTCCTTCATCCTTTCGACCGACGTCGCCAATTCTTTTCTTAACTTCACCACTTCAAGACGTACTTTGGCTTCTTTCTTCAACTTGTCTACTTCCCAGCTTTTGCTTCTTTTGTGCCTCTTCGGCCTCAACACTACTCCTAGCCGCCTTGATCTTCGAATGGCGGCTTGATCCATGATGGGAGTCATTATGCCCGAAAGCTATATAAAATAGAGTGTTAGTACTTTATGAGATCCTTTGATACATAGTCGAGTGTACACATTATTACCTTATCCGCAAAATCCTTCATTACCACAACAAACTTTTCTCTTGTTCTTTCTCCATCCGAATATCACTCGCATCGTATCCGCAGCCTTCCACCCTTTCTTTTCTTTGATTCTTCTTTATTCTTCGAGACTGAGCTGGAAGCCATAGATACCGGAGTTGGAGGCAGCTTGCTATCTTTCCTCGAGACCTTCTTGCCTTAGCTCCAGCGAGCAAATCAGCATAACGAGCTTTGGAACGAGTGGTGGCTGCAATATAGGACATGGAGTTAGGGAAATTTGAAAAAATAGAACGACTTGCGATAGGCGAAACTTTGAGATAATAAACCAAACCCGTGGACATCTTGCTTGGATTTGATGGAGACTCTTCTTCAACCCTTTCGGAGAGAACAAGACTGGAAATGCCTTAAAGGACCCGAGAGGGTCTAACTCAAAAATCTTCTTTACGTTAGCCTCTGTATCCTCCGCTCCGGGAACAAAACACAAAGCTTGGCGACTTCTACAAAGGAAATTCAAGTTCGTTAAAGTCTAAGATGTACAAAGATTTTGGTAATGAGCAAAACCAGAGGAGATTTCCTCTACCTTGAGACCTCCACTTTGAGACTACGCCACCTCTTGGCTTAGGCCGTCTTTCCTAACAAAGAAAAACTGTTCCTCCACCCCCGTCGCCAGGTCGTTGTTAGAAATCAAAATAGGGTCACCACCGCTCTTGACTCTAAAACAATATCTTCCTGCACCAAATCCCCGATCTCGTGGTATAAGCGAACTCCTCTAGGTCTACATTCAAACCTATTTCATCCCTTAACCTAACTAGGGTTTGAAGACACCTCCAACCCCGAGGCATAAGTTGGGCATAGTTCAACTTCGGAAGCAAAAACCTAGTAATCGACGGGAAAGGGAATTTGAGGCCAATGGTGAAGGGTATTCGGAAAGCACACCCACTCGTGAGAATAACACTCGGAAGTTAATGAGGGATGGGTATAGAAGATGGTTTCGGGAGGCGGCGTGATTTTTCTTGACAACTTCCGGATCCGCGTCGAAATCGAACATTTTTCTTTCTCGTGCTCCTTTAACAGGTTTTGGGTTGAGAAACCCTCCGGTAGACCATCGTCACTTTCGATTATACATAGTCTCTTTTTCCCCATTTTTGCAACTTGAAAAATAGCAACAAGAAACCGAGAAGAGTACGAGGAACTCACCGGAATTGCTACACGTTTTCCTTCTCCACACGATCTTCTTTGATATCTTTCGGAGGAGACCTTTGTTGTTAACAACTCGTGAGAGGAGGAGTTGGAGAAGGTTCTGGTTTGTTCAAAGAGAGAAGTTGTGAGCAGTTGTATGTTTGAAAACGCAAGAGTAACCTTTTGCCTTGGGAAATCTCAAAACCGTCCCATCGTACCTTTAGCATTAATAACCGCCGTACGTTGTCAATTCTTGGCAAACTTTTTAAATTTTTGTCTCTTTATATTCTTGTGAAAAATTTGAAAAGTTTGGGGGCAATTGTTGGGCCTACATTTTTATCAACTTGTTTACAACTTACATATATCATCTTGACACTTACAACTTGAGCTCTCCTACGCACCTTGACATTTTTTGGTTGAATTATTGTTACATTGCAACCTATTTTTTAGGAAGTATGTCAACGATAAAAGAGACCGAGTCAACAAACGTTCCTTCATCAAACAAAGCCGAAGGGATCCTTATCTCTTCAACCAACATTGTGGCGAGAATACCTCAACAACTTCAACCAATTTCCTATATTCTAGGCTTGTTTGTTTCTTTGTATTTGAGGTATAAAAAGGGAGGAACACCTGTATTTTACACACACATTCTCACTAGCTTAAGCTCCCTAGTATACGCTCTTAGTCTTGTATTCAACCTGGTTAATAAATCACTTGGGCGGGTTCCCTAAAACCTCCGGGTTTTGCGAACAACGTTCAAGCTTCCCTAGTTAACAAAATCCTTTGAGTTCATTTCTATAGCATTTTATAATCATTGTACCCATATTAACATTATCTTTGTCATCTTTCACTACTTCCCTTGTTGAAATTTGACCAAAACATATATATATATATATATATATATATATATATATATATATATAATCAAGTTGAAATTAATGTTTAAACAAATGGTACGCATTTCACCAAATTTTGTAATGGACAGTAAGTAGTCTTACTTACTTAGGTCTCCACTCAACTCAGCATTTTATTTTATTTTTTTCTCTCAAGTTTTTATATATAAACAGTACTCTAAAACTGAAGAGCGCGCGATGTAAGAAGAAATAATTTTATAATATTACGTACCCTAGCTAGCTAGCTATTACATTGAATAGTTATATATATATATATATATATATATATATATATATATATATATGGTAAAACGACGTTTAATCAAATAAGTGACCATATTATATATACAAATTAATTATAAAAATTAATGTATAATTAAATTGGTGTACAGTAAAATCAATCAATAATTGAAGTGGTCCTTCAAATTGCTATATATGTTAATTTTATTTTGTGGTCCTCTCCTTGCTGTACTGTTAGGTTGAATTATACATGTCCTTTGTTTTGTACTTTTGTTTTTCCCTCAACGACTGAGAATGAGAATTGAGAATACATACATACATACATACATATATATATATATATATATATATATATATATATATGAGGGATAATGACTTTATAAGTCCCTCGACTATGGTCAATTTTACCATTAGTCCCTCAACAAAAATTCGTGCGGTTTTCGTCTCTACAACTTCAAATTTGCACGCTGGAAGTCCTTTTGATGGATGCCGTTAGTGATTTGCCGTTAAGTTGCCCATGTGCCTCCCACGTGCATTTGACCAAGGGCAAAAATGAAATTTCCATTACCCCTTTCATTGTTATTCCTTTCTGGTTCATTGGCACGATAGTTAGCCATTATTTCCCGCTCTCCTCTCCCTCCCCTATTAAAGCCCTACTCACTGTCAGTTGAGGGAGAGAGAGAAAGTTAGAGAAGATAGAGGCCATCGCAGATCTATGCTGCTGTGGGAGACAGATCGTGCTGAAGACATCCTGGACTAAGGTAAATCCATGGAAGAAGGTTTCTCACATGCTCAAGGAATAGAATAGGGTAAGTATTTATTGTCAAATATTTTTATTTTGATTAACCCATTTTGATTTTGTAATTTTCATTGTTATAGGGTGTGAATTACGGGTATTTCAGGTGGTTTGATCCACCCATGTGTATGAGATCGAAGGATATTATCCCCGGGCTGCTGCGTAGGTTAAGAACAGCTGAGAGGAAATATAACATGGAGAAATTGATGTGGATTGCTCTTTTGCTTTCTTGGATTATATTCGCTACTGTGCTACTGTCTGTATCTGGAGATGAAAGACGTGAGAGAGCTATTGTGGATCTTATATTAAAATTGATGGGAATGTGAATTAGTTATTTATTAGGTTGCTTAGCACTGTGCAAATGTAATATCCCTTAATTTTTGGAAATTGTTGAATATGCAATTGGTTGCAATAGCAAATTTGTAAGGGTTTGTGTAATCAATTTGTTGCAATAGAAACCTATTTTATGAAAAAGCGATCAAAATGGTTTGTAATTGTCTCTCCAATATCTGAAACAGAGCACTATGTTCCAATCATAGGACACTTAGTTGTATTACCAAACAAAGCACTTGGATGTACTTGAACAATGGAAAAACAGAGCACTAGGATATATTTAAAGAATTGTTTCCTGAGCCACTTTGATATAGCAAAAATAATAACAAAACAAAAAGAAAAGAGCCTTTACAAAAACATGTCATATCATTGTTATTAGATTAAACCATCTAAAATAAAAACCATAACATTATTCAGTACAAGTTTTACCCAATATGCAAAAACATCTACCCCCAAAAGGCATCCAGTACATCATTCATTTCACTACCAACTGCAAAAAGACAATTTTCACAACATTTACCCAATCTATAAAAACACAAGTTTCTAATACGTCAGTCCCAACATAAACATTAAATATTGACAATACATTTTCATTCCTGAACTTTGCCAATACATTTTCATACTTGGTAAAGTTTGAAGCTCTAGCAGTTTTAAAGAGCAAGTCTTTAAGCTTCTTACCTCTGTATTCTTTTCTGTAGTTGCTGAACATATGTTGGAGACAGAATCTATATGTTCAACACCAGGTAACAACTCTTCAATTGCTGGAACCAAACCCTACAGCATTATGCTAATGAATAAGTATTAACCCTAATAAAACATAATTAAATAGTTAACAGTTAATAGAATGGAAAGATTACCTGTTCATCAGATATGAAGACCCAATGTTGTTGATTAGTTATAATCAAATCAGCTATTACAAGCTCTAAGAACCAGGTCCAAGAATCTTTATTTTTAGCCTCCACAATTGCCCAAGCTACTAGATACATTCCATTATTGGCATCAATATTAATAGCTGAAAGTAGTTGGCCAAGATTGTAACACCCTGACCTTACTTCATCCCTAGTTAACTCATAATCACTTCGTGTCGACCTTGAAACCCTCGGAATGTGAGATTTCATGCTTGTTAAGCGTGACTTGTTAATTTGTGACCCGTGTTTGACACGTGTTTACCCTTTGATGAGTAGTATGTGGTTCCTGTATTCATTTGAGACTTTTATCGACACCGATTATCATTTGTATACTTTAAGTATTCCCCACGTTTAAGTGATCTAGCCTTGGTTTAGATTCACCCTCGAGTAACGAGCATGTTATTCTTATCGTTAAACCGTAAATTGAATTGATTCGTGTGTCGTTTCGTGTATTTATCTTCGCGTACGATTGAGACTTGTGTTGTTCATCCTTCAACCCTTATTGGGGAATGATTTGGTTGAGTTTTGAGTATATTTTGACCTTTTTTTGATGTTAGAATCAACCTAGGATCACTTCGGAACATTTCGGGATCCATCGAGGGCATTTTCAGAAAAACAGTCCAGTGCTTTAATTCTATGCGGCCGCACTATGCTAGCTTTCATAGAAAAACCCAACTTTCTGAAATCTATGTGGCCGCACTATGCCTTGGTATAGGTGGCTATGCGGCCGCACTATGCGTCCGCATAGCCACGATCTCTGTTTTGCCGGTTTTTATTTTTTCTCGGTTTTTAACATTTTTTAAGTGGTTTAAAATGCTCAAAGAAGCCTGGGATTGGACCAAACACTTACCCATGGTATTAATAACATAACCTAACCTTATTTCCCCTCATTATTCTCTTCCAAACCCAGATTTTAGAGAGAGAGAAAGAAGAGAGAGAGGAGAGAGAGAAGAGAAAGAATTTGCGATATCTTGAGCGTTTGATGTAGGATTCGCAATCCGTCTTCGCCGTAGCTTAGAGGGCGACGAGGAGCACATTTCTAACTGAAGGGATCGTCTGATCTGTTAAGGAATCACCACCCCACCTCTTCTCCCACATTTTAGAGTGAGAAAGTAAAGTTTTGAGAGAGAGAAAGCTTGATTCGGACTTGGATTGAGCTTGGGATCAACAATTGGACTCTGTAGCGGTGTAGAGTTCACGGAGGAGTTCATTTCCACCCGAAGGCCTTTGATTTCATGGAGGATTTGCGTTGTATTGTAAGTTACTAATCTTCTTTTTAGCTTTTGAGCATCGTAGTGTAATATCGTGATGATTACATGTTATGCATGTTGTATATGAACTCCCTACATGCTATACTTATCCAAGATGATTTGTTAGCATGGTTATTTGATGGGTATTGATGTATTGTTGTCAGTTTTATGGTCTCCAAATATTAGAGACTTGTGGAGTTCGTTGATGTTGTTATTGTTGTAGTTATAGTCTCTGGGTAGTAGAGACTCGTTGGGGTGATGTTATTATTGTCACCGTTATTGTTGACGTCTTCGAGAGTATAAACACCTCGAGGGTTATCGTGATCATTGTAGTCATTATTCTTAGACCTTGATGATATTGAATTATTGGGGTATTTGTTATTTATAAACTCGCATTGAACTAGCAAGATTGATATGAGTATAGACTTTCAGTACATTGAGCATAGTGATTGAGATGGGTATGTAGGGATGATGCTACGGCTTGTCCCGACGTTTTGAATATTTATAAGACTCGAGCGCAGGCGTTGGGATAATTTGAGTGTATGTTACACTGAATGGACTAGACTATAGTCGTGATCGACTCTGGCGGAGTCGGATAGGACGTTAAGAATATACGTCGTGTAATGAGTTAATGAGTGATATAAGTACGTATTAATAGTATTTTAGTCTCCTATGATGTGGGATGACGAATTGATGGGATCTTGATCGAATAAAACTTGACTTGGGTTGACTTAGTCAAACATTAGTTGACTATTAAGTACGTTGAAGTTCCGACTTAAACCTTATGCTTAAACAAGGGTTAATTGTCCACGTTAATCTTTCCATAAGTGTTATCGAATAGTCATTGTGACGACCCGAGTTCGGGGTTCGATGTTGAACCCCAACTCGGTGCGCCAAACTAGCAAGAACAACCGAAAAGAGCGAGTTACAAAAGCTCAAAACTAAACTATGCAGCGGAATACAAGTCAAAATGTGAGTTTCAAAAACTCAAAATACAACTCACTAGTAAGACAATCTCCACGGCTACAACAAATGCCGGAGAACAACAGTACTAAACACCACGAGCTAACACGCTCGGGGAAAACTACTAATAAAATATCAACGGCACAAGGCCACACCAAAACCACAAGTCGGTAATCCAAAATAATAAAGTACTACAACTGGCACAACCTCTCAAGTCAGCCTCAAAATATAAATCTAAGAAATACAAATATTTCTACCCATATACTAAGTTTACATAACTTAGTGAACCTCACGATCTCACAATACAAGGAATAAGAAGAAAATGACAATACAAATACATCTTGCTAACTCCAAGCTTCAAGACTCGCTGCACTGGAACTTGACCTGTAACTGAGAAGGTTGTTGGGTGAGTCTAAAAGACTCCGTAAGATACTATAATGTATTGGGTGCCATGGGTATGAATGAAACATTAAACCAAGACTCTAAATACACTAATCTTGGTAACAATTTTAGCTTAACCATTAATCGACAAGTTACTACATGTGACTATATGGCATGGCATTATGCACAATAATATAGCAGGAAAGTAAACATGTAGGAGCACATAAAGGCAACCAACCCTATACTAACGAGAGGCTCAATGATCGCCAACCGTCCCATACCAGTTGGAAATCATGACCAACATTCGCTTATATAGGAAACACATAAGAGCAGTAAGTAAACACATTTAAAGGGATACGGCGTCGAGGTACACCTCCGACCAAACTAATAGTTCCAACCAACCAACCTATATAATACCAAATATCGAAGCCGTTGTCGACGTGCTCGATCAATGAACCAAATCAAGAATTCGAAGCCGTTGTTGACGTGCTCGAACCAAGAACAAGAAACAACATGAAACTGTGTGAACCATTTTCTGTATCCACGTCGACGTGTGATCTTGGTCCCTACAACCCAAGAATCAACCACGGATATAGCTTACCAAGTTTGCGTTTATTCCGTACAACACATGGCGCTATACCCCTACCGTGGCCAACGGTAGGGCGAGGCCCGATGTATTGGCCTTCAACTATTACGTAGCCCCGGCTCCCGCAATAATAGAGCGTCAATACACCGCCGACACAAATGCCATGGACTTAACTAAATGCACAAGTAGATGTTTACTTGACATTTAAAAATAAACGGTCATACTCCAAAGTAGGGAGTATACCACAACAACAACATTCAATAACAGTACGAATGTTTCAAGTAGGTCACAATAAGCCTACAACAACAAATCAACAAAGTGCGCTAGTAAACATTAAACACACAATCAATCATCAAAGTAGGATGATTGTCCTATCACATACTAGAACAATCACACAATGTCCGTAATCACTGAACATATAACCAAAACATGACAATAGGCAAAGTAGGCCTATTGTGCAACTCAACATAGGATCTCTACAATATCCTATAATCACTCAATACACTTTATCTCATGTATAGCATAAACCATCACATAACAATATCGTCGTGTACTATATATATCACGACTCATTACAAGTCATTTCGTCCGAATTGGAACGATAATCACGGTATGTCATCTCATGTATGATTGAATTAACTAAAGTCAAGTTCTTACGAATAATCACTTTCACAATACATCATCCAATATTGTAGGAGACTAAATAACAACCCGTAGTGAATTATACTACTCATTAATCAACTCCATAGAGTCAATTCTACACATTAATAAATTAACTACAAGATTCGATGTTTGTTTATTACGTCCTACACGACTCCGCAAGAGTCAGTCACAACTAGAATATAGCTCGTATAGTGTTCAATGAAAATATATCATCTCATGTCGACTCAGCTAGAGTCGTTACCCATTTTTGAAACATCGGGACGGACTGCAGTATCATTCCTAATTAACCATTCTATCCTCAACACCATTATTCGGTAATATATATTACCCAAAACAATCTCACAAATTCATAGCGAGTAAACTAACGACAAAAATATCAACGGGTTGCTATTATACAAAGTTTATTTAACACAATATGATTTCTCCAGCATCGCGCAACAGTACCGTTAAATTCACCAAATATTCCACAAAAATCCAAATATTACAATTATTCCATATTTAGAAACTAGACATCTGGAACTATAATTTACCACTTTGAATTACCTAATTTGGACTTATAATCATCAAGAATCAGTCACTTAAAGTTGGAACTAATACCCAGAATTTTCAGCAACAGTTTACTCGGCGCAGCGATAAAACACAACATAAACGAGGTACTTCCCGACCTCTAAAATTCATGAAAATTTACAGAGAACTAACTAACATACATAAGAACAACATATCCAAAATTCAGCAAATTTCCAATAGTATATTAGTACCAGAATTTTCACGAAAATAGTCCAAAACAGGGACTGCAACTAACTTGAAATTCATGTGTTTCACTTTCTAACATGTTACTAACACTTTACCAAGTCTCATGACAACCTCTACACATGGCCATTGATTAAGAACTAACATAATATCATTTGGAATGGTCAATTACTTATTTCTTTCAAGAAATTACACAAAGATGAACAATTACTCATCCTATATGCTTTATTATTCCAATTCAACTCATAAACATACAAAACATTATAGTTACTTACCTCTTGATGAATTCACTCCAAGAAAACCAACATGCAAATGGTGGAGAGTGATCCTCATGTCAATAGCTTTAAAATGGTGTGCTTGGATTGTTGAGAGTCTTCTCCAAACTCAAGATATGCATTTTTCTCTCTCTAAGCTCTTCTCTCTCTCTCTCTAACTTCCATGGATGAAGAAGGTGAAATGGAGAGTATTTGGTTACTCTCTTGAGGTCTAAAGGTAGAGTCTCAGCTGGTCAAAGACTCTTAGGACGTTTTCTAACTTCAGTCAAAGAAAAGGAATGGGTCATATGGTCCAAAAGGGTCAAAGGTTCAACAAAAACCAAAATGAGCAAAATCTGTCACCATTCTCATTTTCATTCAACTTATAAAAATATGTCTAGGATGATCTACAAGTCTAAAAATTACAAATAAGATATGGTTGGAAAACACTTTAGGTCTAGTTTATACAGAATCAAACGGTTTGTAAATCTGAGTTTTCTACACAAAGTTATGGCCAAATTACTACAAGCTGATTCTGGGCTGATATTCTGCCCTTTGGCGGGCGCCCCGTCCCCTGTCTGCTCCTACTTCTCCGAAAATGCTCTAAAACCTTCCAAAAATGATACCAAATGATTTCAAAATGATTCTAAGTCTAAGACAAGGTCAAAATACTCAAGAAAAGTCTTCGGAAGGTCTGAAAACATCACTAGAAGTGTAACGCATTACAAGTACAAACGCAACAAATATTACATCACAAATCAAGGCATACTAATCACATGAAGCTAACCAAAACGCTAAATAAGATTAATAAACAAAATGCATACAAATTATATGAATGATGTGAGTGTCACTGATGTCAAGTAATTACAAATGAACTAGGAAGGAAATAGGGTCGGGGTATTACAGTCATGCCCCCTTAGTGCACGACATTTCATACGAGGCGAATAGTTTCAATCGTTGGATGATGAGTTAGTTGTATTTTAGGTAGTCAATGTACACCTTGGGTATCATTCTAATACGGACGATGTGACTTGTAGGAAGTCATGATATGTATAATACATGACGAAAATGAAATGGAATAGATATACATGAGATGGAGTGTATTGTGATCATAGGATACCATAGTGATCTTAAGTTGGGCGTGTTAGTGACACATTGGTTTATGAGTGTAAGTACGAGTAGGCTTACGTATGTTGTGATTATAAAGTCTAGCATTCGCGGACTTAAATGATTTAGTGTATTTGTGGTTATTCTAGTAAGCAATAGGACAATCATCCTACTTTGATGATTGATTGTGTGTTTAGTAATTACAAGCACATCATGATTGATTTGGTATGTGATTTAATAGAATACATCATGGTTTGATTTCATTAAGTTGTGATTCAATAGAACACGCTTGATTAGTTTAGCATGAGTAAACATCTACTTGTGCATTGCATCGAGTCCAGCTGGCATATGTGCATTGGAGGTGTATTGACGCTCGGTTATTACGGGAGCAGGGGCTTCGTAATAGCCGAAGGCCAATACACTGGGCCTCTCCCTACCGTTGGCCACGGTATAGGTTTTCTCTAGCCCCACAGTTGAACGAAATAAACGGTGACTGTGCATTGTCAACATTGTTTTGTATGCATTGGGATAACGGACACCGGTCCCATGTGATACTTGTAAGTGGCTAGAGCCGTATTGTCTCGGGTCATAAGGGATCGAGTGATACATCGACGTGGATATAGAATAAATGGTCCACAACGGGTACTTGTAGATCGTGCGTGACGCGATCGGGTACATATATTTATTTCGGGATACGAGCACCAGTCCCTTTGTGATTTGTGTATGGCAGTAGCAGCACAATCATCTATTTCTGTTCGTTGGTCGATATTGAGGAAATGTGTCCAACATTAGCGGCACAGTTGTTTATTATAGTTCTCTGGAGCAGAAGCACCGAAATCTATTATTAATTATTATGGTTCTTTGAAGCAGAAGCGCAGGAATCTATTATTATTATTATTTTATTGGGTAGCAGCAGAGGCATCTTTTATAGTTCTGTGAAGCAGCAATGTAATTGTCTTCTACGGCTTCATGGAGCTATAAGGTCAGAAGTGTTTCAAGGGATTTCGGAGGTGTACCTCGAATCTATCGTATCCACCTTTATGTGTTTACTTTGAGCTTTATGTGCTTCTTATATGAACTGATGTTGGTCGTGGTCTCCAACCAGTGCATGACGGTTGGCGGCTACTGAGCCTCTCGTGAATATAGGGTTGGTTGTCTCATGTGCTACAACCTGTTTATTATCCTGTTAAATTAATGTACATAATGCCATGCCATATTGATACATTAGTAACTTACTGGGTCTTCGACTCATCCCTTCCATATTTGTTTTCCTCAGTTTGCAGGACTCGTTCCGGCGCAATGAGGCTTTGGTTCGGAGTTGTACTTAGACTATTAATTTATTCCTATCCCTTGTATTTGTGAGATCGTGGGTTAAACTGAGTTATGTAAACTTAGTATGTCGGGTAGAAACATTTGTATTTATTAGACTTGTGTTTGGTGCCAACTTGTGGAGTCGGGCTGGTTATTCTATTTTATACTTTCAGTTTTCCTGGTTATTGTGGCCGTGTGCCCGTTGATTTTCTACTGTTGGTTTTCCCGAGCATACTTGCCTCGTGGTATTGTTTATGTTGTAATTCTCCGGCACTTGTTTAGCCGTGGAGGTTTTTATTTTGTTGTTGGGATTTTGTGTTCGAGCTTTGGAGCTCATGTTCATTTAGTATTCCGCTGCTTTTTTTTATTTTGAGCAATTGTGGCTCGCTTTATTTAGTTCTTTCAGCTGTTCTTCTTCAGTTTGGCGCTCCGAGTTGGGGTTCAACATCGAATCTCGAACTCAGGTCGTGACAAGGATATAGAAGAAATGCCCCCATTAAACCCCAATACATTCTTGTATTTAGCCAAGAAACCAGCCTTTAACCCTCCAATGCAGCAATAAATCCTCTTAAACTGTCTATCTTCTTACCCAGGATTCTCAGACTCAACTCAAATTGCATAGTTGTGTTAGGATTTGTTCTCATAACTTCTCCACAATACCTTCTAAGAAAACCATATTGTTATGAATGAGTCCCATAGATCATCTGTATTGCTTCTCTTCTGGCCCTATATGCTTGACTCCTAGAGATTTCAAGTTGATATTCAGTTCTCAAAGTTGATCTTGTAGACTCCACTGGCTACCCTGGATTTGTTATTAAAGTCTTAATGTATTGCTTAGCCACCCATTTAAATGTTGCATACTTAATGTTGTAAGTGGAGTTACACATATGATCATCTTTATATATTCCAACTACCCACTGACATGCATCTTTATTATAAGAAACCAACAAAATCCAAGGACATGCAGCATTTCCTATGCATCTTACCCTAATCCTCACCTTGTCATTCTTTAGAAACTTCAGTGTCCTTATATTCACAACTGAGTACTGCCTAATTGTTTCCTTAACATCATCAGTTGTAGCAAACTTTATCCCAATCTCAATTTTGGGATCTTTTAAATCAGTTTCAACATCAAAGTCAGGATTGCCATGATTATACTTCCTGACATTCAGATCCTCCTCATCTGAACTTGATAAGCTTCTTAGTTCATTTAAGTCAGCATATTCAAACCTTATGTAGTCTGAATCTGAATCTTCGTCAACAGTTTTCTCTTTACCTTTTTTATACATAGGAACATCAACTCTGCAGCCAACAGTGGGATGAAACTCTCATCAAACTCCTTATCAGTCTCATCTTCATTAATCGACCCATTATCCTAACCACCATTATTTGGAAATAGATCACCTGCCCATTATCCCAACCACCATCATTTGGAAGTAGATCATCACCTACCCCACCTTCATTAACTGGCCCACCTTCATTAATTGTGTATTAACTGGCCCATTTATATTAATTAGCCCATTATCCCCAGCACTATGATTATTCAAATCAACTGGCCCATTATCCCCAGCACTATGATTATTCAAATCAACTGGCCCATTATTATTCTCAAGGTAGGTAAGAAGCTTTACTTTGTCATTTACCCTATGTCTCAAAGACCCTGTTTTACTAAGGCATCCCAGTTGTAGTTGTTCATTATCATTATCTAGCTCTTCAATTACCACAGAACTTGAACCAAATGGAAACAGATGATCAACAAAGAAATCAATCACAGTATATCTATGTTCTATGTAAATATCAATTACTGATAAAACATGATGATAAAACATGATGATAAAACAGATGATCAACAAAGAAATCAAACTTAATCATTTCAATCACATCATCATCTCCCCTTAATGGTTTCAAGCCATTTCTCGAATCACAACCAGGCTTTACATAATGATAAAACATGATATCATCCTCTTCATCCATATACCCCAACTTTTTAAGCATCTTATTAATGTCCATTATTGATAGTTTTTCACCATCCACATAATCAACAAAGTCAATATAACCCTCCTTATAAACCCTCTAAGTATTAGATTCAATACTGCCCCCATGGTGAATCTTCAATGTAAAGTACGTGGTATTTGTCACTGAAAATGACCATTATATGAAAATTATGAGTATAAACACCAAACAACCACATTTACATAAACCCTAAGGGACCACAACACAATAAACATAAACAAATGTACATAAACTATACTATATAAACCCTAAGGGACCACACAACAATACACAAACAAATACACATATACATATGGGACCACAGGCCTTAAATGCATCCTCAAAGGCCGACAAAGATAGAAATATTCAAAAACACACTTTTATAGAGAATCTTCACTTTTGGGGGACAATATTCCAAAGAGGGACAATCTTCGAAATACTTACAGTAAAGATCATCCTTTGGGTTGAGTTCTAAGACCATTTGTCGAATTTCCCATAATGTGCCCATTTCCTTCGATCAATTTTGCAGTTGGAAGAACCCTAGAATTGACGAAGAAGGTCGCAAGCAAACAGTTAAGCAACAACTATTTGTCTAAGTGACGACGTTTGCATTTTGAGTATAAGATTTTTAGTTTACCGGTGTTTGTCTAGGAGATAACAATGAAAGGGTAAGGAAAATTCCATTTTTGCCCTTGGTCAAACGCACGTGGTAGGCACGTGGGCAACTTAACGGCAAATCACTAACGGCATCCATCAAAAGGACTTATGGCGTACAAATTTGAAGTGGTAGGGACAAAAATTGCATGAATTTTTGTTGAGGGACCAATGGTGGAATCGGCTATAGTCGAGGGACTTGTAAAGTCATTATCCTTGTATATGATGATAATTGACTTTTCCCAACTTAACTCTTCTGTCATTCTCTATCACATTAATCAGAGGCTGCCACGTGTCCAATTAACTTTTTTCAACTTAACTCTTCCGTCATTCTCCGTCACATTAATCAGAGGCCGCCACCTGTCCAATTAACTTTTTCCAACTTAACTCTTCCGTCATTCTCCGTCCAACCCTAGTTACCGTGATTAAAAAAGTTACGAACCCATAAAACAAAAACAGAAAAATCCTTCCGTCTACCTTCTTTACCTACACGCATTATTCCTATCGCATTGCAGAGCTTTGTCTTGGCCAATCTACCATGAAGCTGCCCCAATTGAATTCGAATTATGGCCTGCTCTCTCTCTAGGGCCACTCCTAATTGAGTCGAACTCTTTTCAGCCTCTCTAAGAATGAATTGTGGTGTCTCTCATTCAAGTAAAAAACACACACTCTGTTCTTACCTTATTCTCCAAAAAGTTTCAGCCTCCAAACGGTAGCCCACTGCTTTCGGCGAATAAGGTATGTAATTTCTTGGTTTGATACTCGGTGTTTTCTTGTTCTAAATTATGGAATTGATTAAAATTTGTTTCTTGTTATGTACTGTTCTTGTTCTAAATTATGAATTGATTAAGAATTGTTGAGAATATTTGCACATAAAGTGTTCGATATATTGCTTGAGCTATAGACGTTTTTCTTGGTCTCATGTGTTTCTCCGTTGCATCTGTAATCTCATTTGAAAAGCAAGATGTAGGTCTATGAAAAGCAATAATTTACTTGTGTGAAGGATTTCGCATAGACATTGATAATAGTTACATTTGGTAATGACTTAGAGTATGGTCTATGAAAAAGTTGGAAACATAAGCTTAATCTATTCGGGAAAAACCAATTAGGGAAAAATGGAAGCTTGATACGTAGAGTAAAAACTAGGTTCAGTCTCTATTTTTGGGTATTTTCCAAAAATTATTGTAGCAAATCCGCGTCTGGGAAATACCTAAATTTTATATATTTTTTACTTTTAGATGTTGTGTACTACCCTAAAAAATTTTATTGATTTTTGAAATTGGGAAGTACCTCAAAACAGTCATGAAACATTGCTGTGTTGGGCAGACTACTCGCGAAAATTCTGGGCACTAGTTTGGACTTTGAGGGCTCAAATCTTGATGTTTTTAGGTCCGAATGGAATAATTAAAAGTCTTAAATCATAGTTCAGGATGTCTAGTTTTATATATTTATGAATCATAATATTTGGATTTGTGAGGAATATTTGGTGAGTTTAATCGTATCGCGACGCATAGTTAGAAAGGATGACATTTTTCCTTGATTGTTTTATAAATGTCCATCTCATTGTATTGATTGTTTTGTGCTATTATTCTAGGTATGGACGTCAGTGATGAAGATATTTCTTATGCTTTCGGTGGTAATCTTCTATCATGCCATCGGTTGGACTTTGAACGGGTTGGTGACTCACCTAAAAAAGAAGGTAATTGTGATGAAATATTTGACACTGTATCAGAAAATAATGACGAGATAACTATTCAGAAAATACATATAAAAATGTCCAAAGAAGATATTCCGCATATCGGGATGGAGTTTGAAACAGAAGAAGCTGCTCATAAATTTTACAACGATTACGCTAAGAAAGCAGGTTTTGGAACTCAAGTTAATAAAGCACACACAGATAACAAAAGTGGCAAGGTTAATATTAGATAGAATCTTTTGGTTCAATTGTGATGGCCATCGGGGGAAAGAAAGATAAGCGAGATGCTAATGTAAAAACTCATCATTCTAGACACGATGTGGTTGTCGAGCTATGTTGAAAGTTAACTGTCGGATGAATGGTAAGTATCGGGTAACTAAATTTGTTGCTGAGCATGTTCATTGTCTAACTTCTCCTAGTAGGACTTATCTATATCGGTCACATCGAAAGATTACTCCTGCTAATTAGCAGAAGCAAATATGGTTGACAGCTCTGGAATTCATCCTAAGGAAGCTATTGAATATATGTCAAGACAAGTTGCTGGACGGAGAATCTCGAGTTTATTCCACAAGATTAAAGGAATTATTTGAGATCTAAACGAACGGTGGAAATGAAGGTAGGTGATACTGGAGGTGTACTTGAATACTTGCAAAGAATGAAGACAGAGGATCCGAATTTCTTTTATACGATACCAGTTGATGAGGATGACTTGATCACAAACATCTTTTGGACAGATGCTATGATGATGGCAGATTATTCTCGTTTCAGCGATGTGGTTTGCTTTGATACAACATACAGAAAAGTATAAAGACAGCCGGCCTATTGCATTATTTGTTGGGGTAAATCATCATAAGCAGACCACTATTTTTGGTGCTGCTTTGTTGTATGATGAAACTCACAACACTTTTAAATGGTTATTTGCCACTTTTGCTAAGGCTATGTCTGGAAAAAAACATATGACTATTCTAACCGATCAAGGTTTAGGAATAGTTAAAGGATTATCTTTAGAATGGCCTGAAATGTTTCATCGTCTATGTATTTGGCATATATATCAGAATGCGGCTATAAGTTTGAGTGTTGTATTTGCAAGGTTTAAAGACTTTGAAAAAGATTTTAGTAGCTGCATATATGATTACAAAGAAAAGGAGGACTTTATAGGAGCATGGAATGAGATGATTCACAAATACAATCTCTATGAGAATGAATGGTTGAATCGTTTGTTTAGGATAAAAGAAAAATGGGCATTAGTTTATGGTCGACAACTGCAGACATGACTACCAGTCAGCGAAGTGAGAGTATGAATAGTGTGATAAAAAAGTATGTTAGTTATAAGCATGATTTATTACAATTTTTCCATCATTTTGAGAGATTAATTAATGAACGTCAATGTGAAGAATCCACTGCTGATTTTAGGGAGTGTAGCTCAAGTCCATCTATCTCATTCCCTGTGGAAATTTTGAAGCATGCTGCAATGTGTACACACTAGAAGCATTCAAGTGGTTTCAAAGAGAATTGTGTAAGGCACATGATTGCAGTATGCACTGTTTAGATGAGTCTGGGACAATTGCAAAATATAATGTTACTCCTTATCGTAAAAGTTATCACCATAATGTCACATATGACTTATCAGAAGACGCAATTTCATGTAGTTGTAAGAAGTTTGAATTCTCGGGAATTTTATGTTCACATGCATTAAAAGTTCTTAATTCGAAAAATGTTGTTAAGATTCCTGAACAATACATATTAAAAAGGTGGACAAAAAGAGCAAAGAAAGGGATTATGGTGGCTAATTCTCTGAGTACTACAGTCGAAGAAGATCCAAAGGCAATGATGGTTATGCGTTACAAAGATTTATGTCGATTGTATACTCAATTGGTAACTAGAGCTGCAGGAAATAATCAACGATCATATGAAATCGCTAAATGTCGCATTGAGAGTTTGATGGAACAAGTAGATTTGAGCTTGGATAAAGTGAATGAAAAGCCTTCATAACCTGAGTAGCATCCAAAGACCCATGTTGATCATACTCTAGGTGATGGTAGCATTTCTAAAGTGAAAGGGATTAAACCAAAGCCACCGGGTGCCAGTAAATCTAGCAAGAGGCCAAAAGGGGATTTAGAGAGGGCCTTAGAAAGAATAAGTCTAATGGAAAAAAAAAAAAGCCTGCCTTAAGCAATAATATGGATTTTGTTTCTGATCTTGTTGGAGAAGATGAAGAATTGAGATTTAATCAGGTGTGTATTAGTTTTATCATCTTAACAATAGTTATTTTAACAATTACTTATTCGTTTATCTTTTCTTGTTTTGTTAATACAGGAACTACAGAGCGCCGCTAATAGATTTTATGTAAAGGGCAAACCACAATTCGTCCCTGTACTTTTTGCATTTTTTTGTAATCGTCCCTCATGAGTGCATCTGGTCCCTAAACTAGTTAGGCTAAACGCAAATGGTCCTTCCGTCTAAGTCCGTCTCTTTTTAGCCATTTAGTCTCTACACGTGCTAATCACATGCATTTGATGAGGGGTAAAACAATCATTAAACTTAAGAATGTATAAGGACGATTAATGAAATACAGTTGTTACAGAGTAATCGTACTCATTTCAATTCATCGTCATTTAAGAGAGAGGTTCAAGGTTGAACTAGTTAGGGTTGGTTAGGGTTTCGTTCGAACTCCATTAAGCTCCTGAAATGACGTGGATGCAGAGAAAAAGAGGAGAAATGTGGGATGTTGATGATATGTCCATTCAAGAAATAAACCAAATGATTAGAGGCCTTGGTTATGATGGGATTATGTTTTATCATTATAAGGATCCAACATTAGACCTTGAATATCGGTTGAAAGCTTTAGGGACTGATGATGACATGATGACTGTTACTGAGATTGGAAAGAAACATAAACTAATTGAGTTGTACATAGAACATGGTTCTACTTGTTGTGATGATTTTTTTACCGAACCAAAACTCAAAAGCTTTGTAGTTATAGAGGAGTTGAAGAAAGATGATAATGATGGAGTGGGTGTGGGTGAACATAGTAACAAATGGATTGTGTCAACAGAAAATAGAAAAACACTGAATGAATTGTTACTAACTTACAATGAGTCTGAACTTGCTGATGTTGTGGCTCAGTTTGAAGATGAATTGTTACTACCTAGTTCAAGTGAGGGAAAAAGGACAAAGTGGTACATCACATGAGCATGAGGTTGAGGTTAATGCTGAGCATGAGTCTGATCATATAACAAATGTTGAGAATGAGGTTGAGCATGAGATTGAAAATGATGAACATGAGAAATCACTTAAGTCTGATGAGGATTATAATAAATTTGTTGACCCTGAATATGAGTCATTTGGTGATGATAAAGATGATGAAGAGTTTGAAAACAATATTGACAGGGATGTTGAGTGGGCTGGTGTGAAAGATAAGGGGAAGTCAAAAATATTAAATGCTGAAGAAATTAATGTTGACTCTGATTATGCATCCTCTGATGATTTATGGAGCATTGCAAGCTCTAATGATGATGATCATGATAGACATATGAATAGAGGATTAGACTTTCATCCTGAGAAAGATATGAGAAATCTAGAGTACAAGTTGGCATTGAGGTTTTCAAATGCAGAGGAGGTGAAACATGCATTAAAAGAGTATGTAATAAAGAATAGGAGAGATATTCATTTAGTGAAAAATGACAAAACAAGGGTTAGGGCCAAGTGTATGGGTACCAAGTCATGTCCTTGGGCTATACTTATTTCCCTTATGTAAATAGAGAGTACTTGGGAAGTCAAAACATTTGTAAATGTGCATACATGTAGCCCCACCTATACAAATAGGTATCTGACATCTGAGTGGATTGTAAAAAGATATATTGAAAGGTTTAGATCTAATCCTAACTAGACCTTGAAAGGTATAATAATAACAGTAAGAGAAGAACAACATCTGGACATTTATAGGTTTCAAGCATACAGAGCAAAAATGATGGCAGAAGAGTTAAACCATGGAAATCATTCAGAGCAGTATGCTTTACTATAGAATTACTGTTAAGAGATTAGGAGAACAAATCCCAACTCAATCATGAAAATTGAACTGAGATTTGAGGAGGATGTGAATGCACGAGATGAAAGAAGATTCAAGAGGATCTATTGTTGTTTGGGGCCATTAAAAGCAGGATTTGCAGCTGGATGTAGGAAGGTGATAAGGCTAGATGGATGCTTTCTTAAGGGACCTTATTCAGGTCAGGTACTTACTGGAATTGGTATGGATGCTAATAATGGCATGTATCCAATTGCATATGCCATTGTGGAGATTGAAAATAGACAAATCTAGCAGTGGTTCCTTGAACTCTTGATAGAGGACTTAAGGATTCAAAGCAATGAAGGTTGGGTGTTCATATCAGACCAACATAAGGTATTCTCTAAATTTTTTGGATATTTTTAAATTTTTTTAAACTATTACCTTCTATTATATACTAACTTACCTCTTTTTTTTTACAGGGGCTGGATTTGGCTTTGAGGGACTTATTGCCTGATGTGGAGCATAGATTCTGCTTGCTCCATATGTACAACAATTACAAAAAGCAATTCAAAGGTAAGGAAATGAAGGATAAACTATACAAAGCTGTATTTTCTACAAATATTCTTGCATTTGAAGCTGCAATGGAGGACTTTAAATCTTTTTATCTAGAAGCATTTGAGTGGGTGATAAATGTACAAAATGTCTATATTTTAGGATGTTTTTAGGCTTGTTTTCTCTTCAATAATGTGTATTTCAAAGTAAAATTAGTTGTTTTAGTTCATTTCACTATCTTTGAGCTTAATTGTGCAGACTTGGAGCATTTTGGATCAAAGTTTAAGCTTGGGTGGTGATTTAAAGCTGAAAGGAAGAGGTTCGTGCCATCAGCATTGTTCGTGGGCAGGCTGCGATTTATTTCGCAGGTGGAATTTGAAGGCATTGCCCAGTTGAAGGCGCTCGATTCGCACCCCGGTGCGATTTCTTTCGCACCGCGAATCGACAGATTTTGGGCAGATTTACTATTTCGCCCTGTTTTAGTATCAAGTGTAATTTTAAGTCTAAATTAGGAAGAAACTCTTGAGTTTCCCCCCCTTTTTTCAGCTTCGTCTCCCTCTAGATTAAAAAGGGAGCGCATTCTCTCTTTAGATATACACTCTCTCATTCTCTACAAAAAAACTAGGATTTTTCATATCTTTTTCTACACAATTTTTAGGGTAGATTTTGGATTGTAAGTTAAAGATTGAAGACTTCATCATTTGGAATCATTTTGGAGACAAGTTCTTTCTCTTTCCCTCTCTTTAATTTTATTATTTTCATTTCGTTGTTTTATAATGTTTCCCATGATGTTCTTGTTGATTTCTTCAATCATGTGTGAGTAGTTTCCTATTTCTAGGATTAGGTGTAGCCCACGATGAATTTATAAATGAAGTTACGATCTTTCCGTTTACTATATGAATGTTACCCGTTTTGATTCGATTTTAGTTTCGTTAATAATTGCATGAATATTTGGTAGTGAAGAACCGAGAGGTGAAACTCCTATGTTTATGTGATAATCTCAATTACCAAAGCGAAGGACCGAAAGGTGAAGTGTAGGTAATGGAACCCTAAAATCGAACTAGAAATTCATGAGAACGACGGTTAATTGAGTTTCTAGAGGCTAATTGAATTGTAGGACATAATGGGTTTAGTTTAATTCATTGAGCGAGACATCGGATTTGAATTAAGCTAGGCACGGTTGAGAGTAGTTCGAGAGAATACAATCAACTATATTGATGCAATTCGCCTTCAAAACTTGACATTTATCGTAAGGGAAGATCGTTGCGAAATTTATAAATTCGTCGTTGTGGTGAACCGAAATCCTAGAAGCTTTTATTTACTGTTTTCAATCAAAAATCCAATTTTGTGTTTACTTAGTTAATTTAGTCTAATTAGTTTAATTATTAGTTCATTTCTACAAAAATCCTCGAAATCAATCTGTCTAGATAATTTAAGTTGCGAATTTTTGGTACTTGATTCAAAGTCCCTGTGGGATCGACATCCTAAATACTATACGATAAGCCGTACGCTTGCGGTAGGATTTAGTGATTATTTGAAAATCATACATCAAGTTTTTTGGCGCCGTTGCCGGGGACTTCGGTAATCAATATCGAGCCAATTTGCAATTCGATTAGACTAGACACTCTTTTATTTTGTTTTATTTTTCTTATTTGTTTTAGTGTGCTCAGTTGTTGGCTTTTACTATTTGTTTAATTCTCTCTCTTATGCGAAAAACTCGAATTGCTGACATTCTCTTTGAGCTAGATCCAGAAATTGAAAGAACTTTCCACAGGCGGAGGAGGCTTTTTCAAAAGGAGTCACAAACCGACGAGGATCTCTTTGAAGCTAAGATGGCTGAAGATAATAGGACTTTGAAAGATTATGCAGTGCCAAATGCCCAAGGCTTGCAGACGGGTATTACAAGACCCAATGTTGAGGCGAACAACTTCGAACTCAAACCCTCCTTGATCTCCATGTTACAACAAAATCAGTTTGGAGGAATGCCCATGGAGGAACCTAACTTACATCTCAAAATTTTCCTCGAGTATTGTGATACACTCAAGATCAATGGAGCTTCTACAGATGCAATAAGGCTGAGATTATTCCCTTTCTCTCTAAGGGATCGAGCTAGAGCGTGGTTGCATTCTCTCCCACCAGGTTCCATCACCACTTGGGATCAATTAACTCAAGCTTTTCTTACGAAGTACTTTCCACCTAGCAAGACGGCTCGATGAGGAACCAAATTACCGCTTCATGCAACAATGAAGAGTCTCTATATGAAGCATGGGAAAGATTCAAGGAGATGCTTAGGCGGCCCCCATCATGGCCTAGAGAAGTGGTTGATTATTCGACTTTCTACAACGGGCTCACATATAATGATAGAACCTCTATGGACGCAGAATGGTGGTGCACTTATGAACAAAAGTGTAGATAATGCCTACACTTTGATCGAAGATATGGCGACCAATCATCATCAATGGTCCAAGGATCGAGGTGCTACTTCATCGAACAAAGTGCCGGTAAGCACGAGGTTAATACTCTTGATATGCTTGCGCTAAATTTGATGCATTGAATTCAAAATTTGAAAAGATGAATGTGAGTCTGTGAGTAGTAATAATTTTCCTTGCGAAATTTGTGGTGTTTTGGGTCATTTAGCAATTGATCAAGTAGGAAATTCATTTCCTCAAATTGCACCTCAAGAACAAGTCAATGCTTTGAACAACTTCAACCAAAGGCCTCTCAATGATCCAATGTCAAACACTTACAATCCAGGTTGGAGGAATCACCCCAACTTTTCATATAGGAACAATCCCAACCCAGCTCGAATAATTTTAGTCCTCCGGCTTTCAAGCTAGACCTTTTACCCTCCCCTTAGAAATCGAACTTGGAGAGTTTGTTAGAAAATTTTGTGGTCACCCAACGAAACAAAATGAAGAGTTTAGACAACATGGGCATGCCATGACTGAAGCAATTAGGAATTTAACATCTAAAGTAGATAATTTGGTGTTCATAATAAGATGTTAGAAACCCAAATTGCTCAACAAGCCTTATCTTCTAGAGCTTCAGACAACTCCAGTGACAGCCCGAACCAAATCCTAGGGAGCATTGTAAGGCGGTGAGTTTGAGAAGTGGAAAACAACTTGAGGAACCCAAAGCTAAAGGTGATGAGAGTAAAGAGGGTGAGATTGAAAAAAGCGAAAACAATGAGGCAATGCCTTCAAAAGAAAAAGAAGGTGAACAAGAGCTTGAATATGTTCCCCCTCCCCCTTATAAGCCGCCCGTGCCATTCCCTCAAAGATTGGCTAAGGCTAAGCTTGATAAGCAATTTGGGAAATTTTTAGAGGTCTTGAAAAAGCTCTACATTAATGTTCCGTTCACCGATGCACTTTCACAAATGCCTTCTTATGCGAAGTTTTTGAAAGATATTTTGTCTAATAAAAGAAAATTGGAAGACTATGAAACCGTGGCTTTAACGAGGAGTGTAGTGCAATAATTCAAAATAAATTACCTCCTAAACTTAAAGACCCCGGTAGTTTTTCAATTCCTTGTGTGATTGGCAATCTTAACATTGATCGTGCTTTGTGTGACCTTGGTGCAAGTGTAAGTTTGATGCCATTGTCTGCTTTTAAGAAAATTGATTTAGGTGAATTGAGGCCCACTAAGACTTCATTGCAATTGGCGGATCGCTTTGTCAAATTTCCAATAGGTATATTGGAAGATGTTCCAATTAAAGTGGGTAAATTTTTCATACCGTGGATTTCTTTGTTCTTGAAATGGATGAGGATTCTCATATTCCAATAATTCTCGGTAGACCTTTTCTAGCTACCGCGGGGGCGGTTATTGATGTGAAAAGTGGAAAGCTCTCCTTGAATGTTGGAAGTGAGAAAGCCGAGTTTAATTTATCTAGTGCTATGAAGTGTTTTTCGTTGAGAATTCATGTTGCAGGTTGAAGTAACATAAGCAAGTTCGTGGAAGAAGTTGATGAAAAATCAAGAGACCCCTTGGAAGTCCGTCTCGTAAGCGATAATGCTAGAAATCATGCCATTTCAGAGGTTGTTGCATATGCAAGATTAATGGAGGAAAATGAAATTCTTCCACCCCAAGAAGAGAAGATAGAAAAGCTTGAAATGCACTTGGATGATCGATCTTGGGAGCAAGATAAAGCCCCACAGGTAGAACTCAAGCCCCTTCCTTCTACCCTCAGGTATGAATTTCTTGGGCCTAATTCCACATATCCTGTCATTGTTAGTGCAGATCTAAGTAGTAAAGAAACTGAAAAGTTGCTTACTTTACTTAGACATTTTCGTAAGGTCATAGGGTATACCATAGATGATATCAAGGGAATTCATCCATCTTTTTGCATGCATAGGATTTTGTTAGAGGATGATCATAAACCTTCCATTGAAGGTCAGAGACAATTGAATCCTAATATGAAAGAAGTTGTGAAAAGGAAGTGCTAAAGTCGCTTATGGGATAATTTATCCCATCTCCGACAAAGGAGTGGGTTAGTCCTACTCAAGTTGTTCCCAAGAAGGGAGGTCTCACTGTTGTCAAGAATGAAAATGATGAATTAATTCCATCTAGGGTAGTTACGGGTTGGAGAATGTGCATTGATTATAGGAAGCTAAATAAAGCAACCCGTAAAGATCATTTCCCCCTCCCTTTCATCGATCAAATGTTGGAAAGGTTAGCTAAGCATTCATTCTTTTGTTACTTGGATGGTTTTTCTGGGTTTTTCAAATCCCCATACATCCTAGTGATCAAGAAAAGACCACATTCACGTGCCCATATGGCACCTTTGCTTATAGGCGAATGCCTTTTGGTCTTTGCAACGCACCGCCTACTTTTCAACGTTGTATGATGGCCATATTTTCTGATTTTATTGAGCATATCATGGAGGTTTTTATGGATGATTTTTCTGTTTATGGCACTTCGTTTGATTCATGTCTAGATAATCTTTCTCGGGTTTTGCAACGATGTGAAGAAGTGAATCTTGTGCTCAATCGGGAAAAATGCCACTTCATGGTGAAAGAGGGCATAGTTCTTGGACACTTGGTGTCCGAGAGAGGTATTGAGGTTGATAGGGCCAAAATTGCAATTATTGAAAGATGCCTCCGCCCACCTCGCTAGAGGAGTGCGGAGCTTTTAGGACATGCGGCTTCTATCGTAGATTTATCAAAGATTTTTCAAAATCTCAAAGCCTCTTACTAACTTGTTGCTTAAAGATGCTAACTTTGATTTCAATGAAGATTGTCTTGCAAAGATTTAACAAAGTTGAAAGAAGCGTTGATTTCGCCCCAATCATGAGGCCCCTGACCGGAGCTTACCATTTGAAATTATGTGCGATGCAAGTGACTACGCTGTTGGAGCCGTTTTGGGGCAAAGAAAGGATAAGAAAGTCTATGCCATCTACTATGCGAGTAGGACCCTTGATGAAGCTCGATGAATTATGCCACAACGGAGAAGGAATTGTTGGCGGTTGTTTTTGCTTTTGAGAAGTTCCGGTCATATTTGGTGGGATCGAAAGTGATCGTGTTTACAGACCATGCTGCCATCAGATTTTTGTTAAGTAAGAAAGATGCAAAGCCAAGGTTAATCCGATGGGTGTTACTACTCCAAGAATTTGACTTGGAGATTCGCGACAAAAAAGGGACAGAAAATGTGGTAGCCGACCACCTGTCAAGATTACAGCAAGATGTTGGAAAAGATGAAGAAGTTGAGCTCCCAATTGATGACTCTTTCCTGATGATCACCGCTTGCAATCATCAAAAATTCGCCGTGGTATGCCGACTACGTGAACTACTTGGCTAGTGAAGTGCTCCGGACTCGACTTATCAACAAAAGAAGAAGTTCTTTGCTGATCCGAAGTATTATTACTGGGACGAGCCATTGTTGTATAAAAGGTGTGCAGATGGTGTCTTTAGAAAATGTGTGCCCGAAGAGGAAGTAGCAGATATTCTCTATCACTGTCACTCTTCATCATACGGAGGCCATGCGAGCATGTCGAAAACTGCGGCTAAGGTGCTCCTGTGGATTCTATTGGCCTACTTTGTTCCAAGATGCCCTGAGGTATGTATCGGCTTGTGATAGGTGTCAAAGAACAGAAATATATCAAAAGGAATGAGATGCCCTTAAACAAAGATTTTAGAAGTGGAAGTATTCGATGTATGGGGTATAGATTTTATGGGTCCATTCCCATCTTCCTTCAACAACAAATACATCTTGGTCGCGGTCGATTATGTCTCCAAATGGGTTGAAGCCATTGCAGCCCCAACAAATGATGCAAGAGTGGTAGCGAAGTTCTTTAAAAGGGTTATTTTTCCAAGGTTTGGGGTACCAAGAGTGGTGATAAGTGACAAAGGCACGCACTTCATTGAAAATCAATTCGAAAGTCTTTTGAAGAAGTATGGGGTGAAGCATAAGCTTGGCTCGGGATACCATCCGCAAACAAGTGGGCAGGTAGAAATCTCTAACCGAGAGATAAAAACATCTTAGAGAAGACAATAATCGGTCAAGAAAGGATTGGTCTTTAAAACTTGATGATGCGCTATGGGCCTACCGAACTGCTTTTAAAACTCCTATTGGGATGTCTCCGTTTCGGTTGGTTTATGGGAAGTCTTGCCATCTTCCAGTGGAGCTCGAGCACAAAGCTTTTTGGGCGATCAAAGCTCTTAATTTTGACATGAAAAGAGCGGGTGAGAGACGATTGCTTCAGCTCCATGAGCTTGATGAATTACGCCTTGATGCATATGAGAATGACCGGATATATAAGGAACGTACGAAGAGGTGGCACGATAAGCATATTTTGCGCCGTGAATTTCATGAGGGAGAAAAAGTTTTACTCTTTAATTCTAGATTGAAACTTTTTCCAGGGAAGCTCAAATCTAGATGGTCTGGACCATTTGTTGTGCGCAAAGTCTATCCCTACGGAGCCGTGGATATTTGGAGTGAGTCGGGAGGTACATTCAAGGTAAATGGCCGCGTTTGAAGCACTACGTAGTCGGAGAGCCATCGGAGAAAGAGGTCATGTACGTTGACCTTTCCCCATCATCTTCTTTGAATTGATCCTAAAGGGGTCGAGCTAATGACCTTAAACAAGCGCTTCGGGAGGCAACCCAAGTGTGTTTTTTTTTTTTTCCTTCGTTTTCATTTCATTTTTTTTTCTCTCTTTTAGTTCTTGTTTTTTTTATCATGCTTGTAGTATTTGTTTTGTTTTAACTTTGTTTTGTAGTTTTTGTGTTGCATCGCAAGATCGCATGAAGGCTTGACCCGATGAAGCCATGATGTGGAAATGAGGGTAGAAAATTTATTGAGCAGATTGGTTCATGCCCCGGTTGGGAATTTTATTTGGGGTGCAAGTTTACAACATGGGGAATTAAAGTTCTCGCAGATTTGTTCGCACCCAAGGTGGGAAAAGTTTCGCACCCATGAAGTTGAAACAGTGGAAAATTTGAATTCTCACAAGACAGCCGACCCATGGTGCGAAATTTTTCGCACTGTGAAATTGAAGTCGAATAAGGAAGTAGCTCCAGCTCTGTTCGCACCTAAGGTGGGAATTTTTTCGCACCCATGAAACCAAAAAAAAAAAAAAAAAAAAAAAACTGTCAATAACCCCTTGCCCAAAACTAAACGTCAGTCTCTCTCTCTTCCCACATTCATCACCCAAATCAAGCCACGCTCTCTCATATTCCTCTCTTGTATACCCGCCCCAATCCAAATCAAAACCTAGGAATTAAATACTTTCATTCTCCCTCATCTCTTCATACATTAATGCTAGGGTTTACTCCCATCTATCCATCAATTGAGAGGATTTGGGAATTAGGATTTCTAGGGAGATTCAAGGCGCGAGAAAGGTGGAAAATTGGGGATTTTTGGTGATTTTAAAATCAATTGACACCTCTTTTCATCATGGTGGCTGCAAAATCAATTAGTGCTCTAGCTAATCTTTGATTCGGGAGCTGTTTGCATCAATTACGTCAATCCAGGAAGAGCAAAAGTGCCAATCTGACATTTTAGCTGCTCTACATGCCAACCAACAGTCTCCAGGTTCCTGCGATTCGGTCAGCTTCTAATTTGGTGAGTTCGTTCCATTTCCCCTGTTGGTAATCTCTTCTGTTTCTGTACATCGAGGACAATGTGATTTTTAAGCTTGGGGGAGAGAGAGATGGTTTGGGTTTCAATTTGTGGGCATAATTTTAAAATTTTAAAGCTTTGGCATTTTGAGCTTTTGAAACACCTAAGCTTCTAGTTTTGGTCATTTTTGTTCTTGGAAGGTACTTGTAGAGTATGCATGTTTATTGCATTGGTGGAGTAATCTTGGAGTCATTTGCATGCTAGTTGATAGAAAGTAGCGATTCCCTTGTTAATTCTATCTTGGGCGTAATTTGTATGCTCGTGTTGTTCACAAAGTCTTAGTATTGTTCTTGGCGCTATCTAGCGAAGTATTATGTTTGCCTTGTGAATATTTTAGTTGAGTTTTGATAGCTTGGGATTTTTCTTAAAGTTTTTGCTTGATGATGATTGAAGCTAGGCATGGGCATTGTGGTGATAAGGGCATGATTTAGGCCATTTTTTTTAGACCATTTGAGCCTTTTCTTGCCTACCCATTGCAAAGATTGTATCCCTAGTGTCCCCCTTGAGCCTAATTGAAGAATGGTGTGTGCTCAGCACACAAATGTCCCCCATTCGATGTTCGTTTCATTAACCTGCATTTACCTACCCATTTAGCCTAAACACTTTATCCTACCCTTCAAGAGAGCTTTAAATGAAATCATGTGTTTATCGTGTGCTTTTGTCGGGTTGATGCTTCATGTGCTATGTTTATGCTATTGTGGTGGATTGAGAGAAAGAAGAAAGGGGTGTTGAAAAAATGTTGGTGATTGTTGAAAAAATGTAAATTGGTGGGTGATTTCTCAAAAAGAAAATCAAAGAGAATCAAAGAAAAAAAAGAGAAAAATGAAGTTAGCATGCCTTGAAAAAAAATCATGAAAAAGAATCAAAAAGAATGAGAAAAAAAAAAAAGAAAGAAGAAAAAGTTATGCATGTGCTCTTCAATCTCTTACGAGGAAATAAGGGAATGTTACTGTTTGGTGGTGAGCAATTCAAGAAATTCAGTTTGGGGATTGTTGAAATCGGTGAGTGGATTGGGAAAAAGTGAAACACTTTCTCGTGAGCAAGTTTGTATTTAACATGTTTATTTAATGCTCTCTTTCTTTGATTTATCCATTCCTTCATTTGTATCCCTCACCTTGGCCTAACGTTACAAGCTTAAATAAAGTCCTAATGATCTTGTTGCTGCCTTTGCCTGTGCCTTGTCGATTGAGTTGATAGCTTGAATGGAGAGTGTCCCTTCACCTGATAATTTCAGCTTTAATATTCATGAGGTGGCATAATCCGAGCTAGATGGGTGCTAGGCATTTCTTTGCTTAAGTGACTCATGGGTTGCATTGAGCGTTTGAGACTTTATTAGCTTGGAAATCATGAGAATCTGTTTGCTAGTGTGTTGATGGTTTTGAGTGATAATTCCATGGTGTAATGCATTTACATTCTTGAGATGGTGTCCTTTCTAGTCTTTGGTCCTGGGCTATCTTGTTTTGAAATCTATTTCTTTGCTCGGGACGATCAAAGCTTAAGCTTGGGGGAGTGATAAATGTACAAAATGTCTATATTTTAGTATGTTTTTAGGCTTGTTTTCTCTTCAATAATGTGTATTTCAAAGTAAAATTAGTTGTTTTAGTTCATTTCACTATCTTTGAGCTTAATTGTGCAGACTTGGAGCATTTTGGATCAAAGTTTAAGCTTGGGTGGTGATTTAAAGCTGAAAGGAAGAGGTTCGTGCCATCAGCATTGTTCGTGGGCAGGCTGCGATTTATTTCGCAGGTGGAATTTGAAGGCACTGCTCCAGCTTGAAGGCGCTCGATTCGCACCCCGATTTCTTTCGCACCCGCGAATCGACAGATTTTGGGCAGATTTACTATTTCGCCCTGTTTTAGTATCAAGTGTAATTTTAAGTCTAAATTAGGAAGAAACTCTTGAGTTTCCCCCCCTTTTTTCAGTTTCGTCTCCCTCTAGATTAAAAAGGGAGCGCATTCTCTCTTTAGATATACACTCTCTCATTCTCTACAAAAAAAACTAGGATTTTTCATATCTTTTTCTACACAATTTTTAGGGTAGATTTTGGATTGTAAGTCGAAGATTGAAGACTTCATCATTTGGAATCATTTTGGAGACAAGTTCTTTCTCTTTCCCTCTCTTTAATTTTATTATTTTCATTTCGTTGTTTTATAATGTTTCCCATGATGTTCTTGTTGATTTCTTCAATCATGTGTGAGTAGTTTCCTATTTCTAGGATTAGGTGTAGCCCACGATGAATTTATAAATGAAGTTACGATCTTTCCGTTTACTATATGAATGTTACCCGTTTTGATTCGATTTTAGTTTCGTTAATAATTGCATGAATATTTGGTAGTGAAGAACCGAGAGGTGAAACTCCTATGTTTATGTGATAATCTCAATTACCAAAGCGAAGGACCGAAAGGTGAAGTGTAGGTAATGGAACCCTAAAATCGAACTAGAAATTCATGAGAACGACGGTTAATTGAGTTTCTAGAGGCTAATTGAATTGTAGGACATAATGGGTTTAGTTTAATTCATTGAGCGAGACATCGGATTTGAATTAAGCTAGGCACGGTTGAGAGTAGTTCGAGAGAATACAATCAACTATATTGATGCAATTCGCCTTCAAAACTTGACATTTATCGTAAGGGAAGATCGTTGCGAAATTTATAAATTCGTCGTTGTGGTGAACCGAAATCCTAGAAGCTTTTATTTACTGTTTTCAATCAAAAATCCAATTTTGTGTTTACTTAGTTAATTTAGTCTAATTAGTTTAATTATTAGTTCATTTCTACAAAAATCCTCGAAATCAATCTGTCTAGATAATTTAAGTTGCGAATTTTCGGTACTTGATTCAAAGTCCCTGTGGGATCGACATCCTAAATACTATATGATAAGCCGTACGCTTGCGGTAGGATTTAGTGATTATTTGAAAATCATACATCAGTGGGCATGTCGTACAAGTCCTAAGCACTGGTCTAGATCTCATTTTACATGTGCAGTCAAGTGTGATGTCCTCATGAATAACATTTCTGAGAGTTTCAATGCACATATTGTCTCCACCAGAGACAAACCTATCATCACACTGTTAGAGATGATAGGGAATTATTTTATGATTAGAATAAGAAAGAAAAAGGGATGAGCTCAATAAGTGTGATTCCCTACTGTTGCCAAGGATACAAAAGAACATCAACATGACAAAGCATGAAGCATTGGATTATATATGTACTTGGAATGGCCAATATAAGTATCATGTTAGAAGGCCGTGGGGTGAACAATGTGACTTGAGTCAAAGAACTTGCACTTGTAGGAAATGACAGTTGAATGGGATTCCATGTAAACATAGTGTTTCTACCATATGGTATGATAGAAAGAATAAAGGTAATAAGATACCTGAGTTGTGGGTTGATCATTGCTATAAGGTACAATGTCAAAGAAGGATATATGAGCACACAATCAATCCTATAAATGGACCAAAAATGTGGGCTCATATAGGTAATATGTTCAAGATAACTGCTCCTATATGTCAGGTTCAACCTGGAAGGCCCAAGAAAGCAAGAAAGAAGGATACAGATGAATAATCTAGAGATGATAAGCAGATTTCCACAAAGGTTGGGAGAAAGGGGAAAGTAATGACTTGCAGTAGATGTGGTGGAATTGGTCACAATTCAAGGATTTGTAAGGGCCAAGGATGTCAACAACCGAATAAAAGGAAGAGAAAGAGAGATCAATCTGTGAGCATTTCTTCCCATGTCATACATCTACATTTGATTATTTGATTTTTGTTTTTTTAACATTTCCAATTGTATATTCAGGGGAAAGACAAAGGGGAAAATATGGGAGGTGTCAACACAAGAGCATCTACTTCAAAAGGTAGTGGATTGGCAGATGTTAATGAACAACTGAATGCAAGAGGAACTGGCAGATCAACAATGGTGAGTAGATCAATCTTCTTGTAGCTTTATTTTTTGTTTTTGTATTATTATTATTTTTGTTTTAGGCATTTTCTGTCTTTAAAGACCTAAAGTTGCAAAAATTCCAAGTAAAGAGGCAGGGGTGCTGCAGCAAGAACAGAGAGGCAAATAAGTGCTTCCCAGCCAACTGCAAACAGGGCTAATGAGACAATTAACAAAATGCAAGGTAGTGGAAGAGGCAATGTTAGTGAACATAGTTATGCAAGAGGGACTAGCAAATCAACAATGGTATATCAACTGATTCTTGTAGCTTTGTTTTTGTTTTTGTATTATTGGATATTTTTTTAGGCATTTGCAATCTTCAAAGTTTTTAAAGTTGCAAAAATTCATTATTTATTGTAGAGCCCAAGAAACATTAATGTTGTAAGAGGCAGGGGTGCTGCAGCAAGAACAGAGAAGCCAGTAAGTGCTTCCCAGCCAACTCCAAACAGGGCTGATGAGAGAACAAGCTTGTCCCAACAACAGTGACAACCACAGTTAAGCAATTGCCCAAGGAACTAAGTAGTTTTTTTGTGTGAATGTAATAGCCTTTATGATGACTTTTTTTGTGAATGTAATAGCCATCAAGTGACTATTTTAATGTGGCAAATGCATAACCATGAAGTTTGCTTCTTTGTAGTAGCCACGAAGTTTAAATTGAAGTGTTATGTTTGAAGATGTAATAGCCATCAAACGACTATTTTGATTAAGTCCTATTTTGGTAAATGTCAAGAGGATCAAGTGACTCCTCTATTTGATTAATGTTCAATGTTGTTTCAATGCTCTATTTCAATGCAATTTTGGAAAGGAATTGAGGTTTCACACCTTTCTTGTTGTCAACATAGTTTTTGCATTGAAAATAATTACAACATCAAGGATTACAACCTCAAACAAAATTACAACTGAGGTTTCGAACTAGTACAATTAAGCTTACTGGAAATAAAAACCAATAACAAAATTACTGGAAATAAACACCAACAACCTTACTCAATCCTCCAGGTTGGAAATTGCATTTCACTACTGCAATCTAGTCACCACTAATTGCTGGGAATTTTGTTGCTCCATTATTGCTTTTTTCATCTACATTCCCAACAAATATCACCCAAGCAAGAACCAACCAAGCTACTACAAGGCATACCCACAAAAATTTCCAAGCACTACTCTGCCTTGTTTTGTTGGCTCCATTGCGTTTTACAGCTTCGTACTCATTAATCCTTTGAATCAATCCAGGTTTAATCTCGGCAGCCCTATGAAACATTGGTGGATCGAACCAAATGAAAAATCCACATGGATGCTGCAAGTCAAAAAAATAGATGAAAAAAATAAGAAATTATGAAACCTAATCAAAATAAAGAGGGAATACTTACCACACGATTACAACAAGTCCAAAACCTTATGTCTGGGTTGAAATCAGTCCATGACGTTACCAACGCAGCTTTAATTCCACAATGGCAATAAACCTCTATTGTGATCTCTCCAATTTCAGGTCCTGGAAGGCCCGACCCTTTAATAGGGAAGAAAAGGCGCCAATTCTTCCCGCCTTCATAACTTGTCCACTTTTCTGAACAAAATGACTATTTTACCCTTTCCAAAATGCACGTGGGACGACTTAACAAAAAAAAGTTAATGAGATTTGACGGAAGGACCAATCATGTTCAATGTCCGTGGTACAAGGATGGTCTAAAAAAATTTGGGTACAGGGACGAATTGTAGAGTTTGCCCTTATGTAACAATTCCATGATTGGGTCTCTATCATCTCAATTACTACCCTCAATACATCCACCACCCACACGGGTAATCCTTTCTCCGGTGTTTATAATGTGTTTATTCACTATTTAGACGAGTCACACTTTAATACATTAAACAACCCATAATATTTCTTTTTGTGACAGCTCACTCAGCCACAAATGTACCAAGAGGATTACTTTGCTCATCAACATCCTACTACAAGCATGTTTAACATACCACCACATAGATACTGATCACGCCAAAAAAGGATTGGGTGTCGTGTCTGGTCCACGTGTGTAGTCTAGGTAGGATTTCGGTTGACGTTGCAGGGACTGACCGTGAATATTGCCTGTAAACCTGTAATTAAACGAAGAACACCGTTAGGGGTGCTGGGTGGGCCCAGCGATAACCCTCCGGCGTGAGAATTAGCAATGCTGTGTAGGTGTAAAAAAGCTGAGACAGTATAGAAGCAAGTCTGTATGCACGTACCTTATGAGGTCTGTTGAGGGTGTTATTTATAGGGATGTGGTCATAATTCTTATCAGATACAGACTAGGAGTAATTCCCGTTTCTTTGAGGATTACGTTACCTAATAGGTAGAGGAGTGAGATGTGGAGAAGAATTTGATCAGGACTCTTCTTCAAGCAGTATGAATCCATATAGAACTCTGTTTGTACCGAGCTAGAAGGACATGGGAGAGGTCGACCTGGCGTACGCCAGGTCGCTCGATGTCATCAAGGTTGGCATGACCTTTACCAGGTCGTCTGCTGTCTATAAGGTCGCCCTAGGATAGTCCTAGGTCGCTCAATCGGACCCCTTTGTACTAGTGTGAGGTACCCCGAGGTGGGATGAGTTGTCGTAGAACGGGTACCAGGTCGTCCATCAATCCAGGTCGACCGTTGATCCCCGCAGTTGCCGTCTTCGCCGGGCGCTCCGATGGATGCGGTCTCTACTTCCCGAACTGACCGGTTTTGGCGAACTCCAGTGCCCCCATGTCGCCGACCTGGCACTCATAGGTCGTGAGATAGCCATGGGATGATGCCCACGTGTAAGGTGAGTAACCGAGGGTGTTCAGTAGCCCCCCTACTTCTGAGAGAGAGGATTTATCCTCGCACTCAGGAAGTCGTGTCTTCGTTTCCGAGCTGAATAGTCGCGAGGTGAGCGTTCTGATCCCCACGTCGAACTTTGCTGCTGTACTTGATCTCTCGATATATGTGCGCATTTATTATTCGTGAATTTCGAGGCGGCGTAAATGTCAGATCATTTCAAATTTCAAAAGGGCGGTTATTATTCTTGTCCAAAACGTCGCCGTTCCAAAGCCCGCGTGTTTCTGCCCGGGTTGACCCAAGATATTCGGATCCTATAAATTTGTCCCATCGTGTTTTTAGGGCACATTTCTAGTTTCCAGAAGTTTCAAAAAATCCTCCGGCGACTTTTAGGCGATTTCCGGCAGATTGATTCCTCTTTCAAAGCTCTCAATCACTCACTCGTGTCTTCTTTTACCCAGTCTAGGTTAGTCTCCTTACCTTTCTGTCTGCATTTCGTTCGTTTTCATTATTATTTCAAGCGATTTTTCCCGTCTGTTACCGCCTCCTTCGTACTGTTGGTCATCGAAACAGTGCTTGGTGCTCGTTCCGTCTTCGAATCATTTCTTCCTTTAGTTCGACCTCCTCGTGTTCTCCTTATACGAACATGAGGGTTAAGCGCGCAAACTCAGGCCCGCTTTTTGCCAGGCCGCAAAAGGGGAGGGCAATTTTTAAGAGCGAGGATGGGGATTGGCAGGTCGTACTGCCAAGTGAAGCTCGCGACTTGCTGGTTACCTGGGGCGCGAACTTGGAAGGCTTAGTGGTCCCCGAGGATGACCTTTTCAAGGTTGACAATATTCCCTTTGGTACTTCTATGCGAATCTTTGAGGGATACGACCTGGCTATGACGAGTTTGCTCTATTTGTATTTTGATGAAAGTCGGGCCGCCCAAACTAAGCCAGCTCGTGCTTCCTCCTGGGCTGCCGGGCCGAGCCTAACGACCACGTCGACTTTCTATGATGTAAATTATTATCTGCGAGCTCCTCGCCCCAAGAAGAAGAAATCGAAGGTTGCTGCCGAGGAGAATGCTAGTGGTCGCGCCTTTCGTGATTGGCGAAATAGGATCACCTCGTCTGATGTGGCTACATGGTCCTCGACCTTCTTCTGTGACCCTGACTATTACCTTGGTTTCCTCCCTAACCCAATGTTCGACCTTAACACTTTAAGAAAGTCGAGGAGCCGGGTTGGATTCTACTTAAGCTTTTTTGATCTGGGGCTTCGATTTCCCCTTGATCCCTTCATATGCGAGTTCCTGGACGTCACCTCGACAGTCCCTCTCGACCTGACTTAGAACACCATGAGGATTCTTTTGTGCTTCATTGTGTGTACCCGCTTGCTAGGTTTCGAGCCAACCATGTCTCTATTTTGTTATTACTTCCACCTCGATCGGAACAACAATCGGCTACAAGCAAAGAGCCACAACTATGGTGTTAAGTTGTTTTCCGATCCTCCTAGCAAGGTCCCCTATTGGGCTGATAAGGTTATTGTGGTAGAAAGTAGGCTGGGCTGGAATTTCAGGGTGCCAGTCGAAGACCCATACACTCTAGTTCGCCACACCGAGCTGGACGATTATGACAAGCTCCTAAGCAGGCTCTTGAGGTGCCCTTGGGAGTGCGAGGTGGTACTCAAGTGAGGTTTTATGATTGGAGGGCAATCATTAACAGTGAGAAATTGCTTTTTATTGCTGGATTATCGCCGAAGAGGACAGCTGGTTTCGAACCGATGTGCACTTTCCCTGAGTTTGAGTGTTTTCCGGGCTGGCACAGGCATAATGATTTGATCTTCCAAAAATACTGTCCTGACTGTTGGCGAGATTCAGAGAGGGGCTGTCTGTCGATTGGTTTACCTCGCTTCATTGAACCTTGTTTAGTCGTTTGGTATTTCAAACTGTTTCTGACTTGTATTTCTTTTTGTAGATATGGAGGACCTCGATGCCATGCGGGGGAGCGCAGGAAAGAGAGTTCAAGCCAAGTCAGCTCGCTCGGAACAACTGGGTCGAGCTCGGGTGACAGCGAACTTAGCGGGGATTGGCGAGGTGCTTCCCACTGTGCCAGTGGGTGCTGACAAAGGAAAAGAGGCCGCTGGTTCAAAATCGGCTGGGAAGAGGACCAGGTCGTCATCCGGATCAGGTCCCCCGAAGAAACTGAGAATCGAGGAGACGGCAGTGGTTACGGTGTCTGATGAGGGGGTCCAGAAGGACGTCCACAGCGTGACGAGCCCGGCTAAGAATATACCTTCCCCTTCCAGCTCGTCTACTCCTAAACAGGTGGAGCATGAGTCGAGCCAGACTGCCCGGGGTATTGAGATCGGGAAGGCCGCTGTCCTCGAAATTTGTAACGACGACCTGGGTGCCACGTACGATGGCTACTCTCCTTCCTACCTCGCAGGAGTTATTGGGGGCAACTTGATAAGTGTAAGTTGTCTTTTGTTTTACTTGCCTTTGGCTATTGTTTTATCTAACGTCCAGTTCGTTTTTCAGGCGGCTACGGCTATCAGGTCGTATACCAACAGGCTGGCTGCTGCTAACAAGGAAAGGAGAGCGTTGAGGACACAGGTCGCGGATCTTGAGAAGCGCGTTAGTGAGGGTGCGAACAAAGCGGATCTTGATGCAGCTCGCGTCCGTATCACTGAACTTGAGGGAGAGCTGGAGAAGTCGAAGAGTGATGTGAAGCTAAGTCAGGATTTAGCTGCGGAAAAGGTTGAAGCTGTGAACAAGCTTTCTGAAGAGGTCGCGCGTTTGCGGGTTGAGCTCGCTGGGGTCAAAACCGAGCTGTCAACATCTCGAGGCGAGACCTTCAACGCCCAGGGCGAGCTGACCAAGACAAAGCTAAGCTTGGAAGGCAAGATTGGCGACCTCGAGCGTCAATTGGCGGCGGCGAAGAAGGCATCTAGCTCGATGACCGCTATCAGTGAGTACAAAAAGACCCAGTCCTATCGAAGTGAGATTTTTTCTTATTACGAGAAAGGGAAAGCCCAAATTCTGCGGGTGGCTGCTGCGTGTGGAGTGTCCCTTAGGGACTTGATCAAGTGGGGCAGTGCTGAGCATAGAGGAGAGCTCGCTCGTCATGGTCACGAGCTCGTTCCCTACCGACCTGAGGAGCTCGAACTAATATCGAGGAAAGATGCTGAACAAGGTCGAGATCCTTGGGCGCCTCCCTCTCCTTTCAGCAATAACGTGCCATATCTGCTGGACGCTCTTGATGATGGTGACGCCGTGGATTTTGACGGCGATTTTAAGTTGAATGAGTTCGAAGGGACCAAGTCCAATCAGGAGGCTCACGCAAAAGCAGTCTTTGAAGCGGAAAGTCGAGCTGATCCCTAACCTCGCTGCGTCGAGTTGATTTGAGTCCGCGGGCTCTGTAATGAAAACATCTTTTAGACTTCGTTTGGCCTGTGTGCCCTAAACATTTATGAATTCTGTATTTATGTAAATTATTAGTATGCCGCTTCTTTTTCCTCAAGTTAATTTAAAGCAAGAACTTCGTTTCTGGTCTCTACTATAATTGCAATCTTCCTGTATTTGTTCTTAGCGAAGTGTAAATCGCAAGCTATCTTTGTCCTGACCTCGCGTGGCGAGGTGCCTTTTTAACTTACGATCTTCTTCAGCTAATGAAGAGTAGGTCGTAAGGTGACCTCGCATGGCGAGGTGCCTTTTTAACTTACGATCTTCTTCAACTGGTGAAGAGTAGGTCGTAAGGTGACCTCGCATGGCGAGGTGCCTTTTTAACTTACGATCTTCTTCAACTGGTGAAGAGTAGGTCGTAAGGTGACCTCGCGTGGCGAGGTGCCTTTTTAACTTACGATCTTCTTCAACTAGTGAAGAGTAGGTCGTAAGGTGACCTCGCGTGGCGAGGTGCCTTTTTAACTTACGATCTTCTTCAACTGGTGAAGAGTAGGTCGTAAGGTGACCTCGCGTGGCGAGGTGCCTTTTTAACTTACGATCTTCTTCAACTGGTGAAGAGTAGGTCATAAGGTGACCTCGCGTGGCGAGGTGCCTTTTTAACTTACGATCTTCTTCAACTGGTGAAGAGTAGGTCGTAAGGTGACCTCGCGTGGCGAGGTGCCTTTTTAAGAGCATATAAACTTGCCATCGATTTCAAATAGGGAGAATTCTGTTTTATTGATAACTTTCGCAACAGTTACATTTAATGATAGTATTTTTTCAGATGATCTGCATGCCAAGGGTTCTTGAGCGAGGTGCCATCTTGTTCAGCTAGTCGATAAGTCCCTTCTTTGACTATGCCTGTAATTCTGAACGGTCCTTCCCAATTTGGGGAGAGTTTGTTCCTTCCCGCGTTTCTGCCAGTCACTTCGATCTTCCTGAGTACCCAGTCTCCGACGTTGAATGATCTTGTTCTCACTCGCTTGTCGTGGTGAGCTTTGGCGAGCTGCTTGTAGTTGATCATCCTGAGTCTTGCTTCTAGCCTCCTTTCTTCCAGATAGTCGAGGTCGATTCCCCGAGCTGTTGCGTTGGCTAGCTCGTCGAAATGGGCTACCCTTAATGTTGGTAAGGCCATTTCGACTGGGGCCATCGCTTCTGATCCGTATGCCAGCGTGAAGGGTGTCTCCCCGGTTGAGCCTCTGACCGAGGTGCGTATTCCCCATAACACAATGGGCAGCTCGTCGAGCCATCGACCTTTCTTCTCATCCAGATTTCTTTTCAAGGCATGGAGGATCTTCTTGTTCCCTGCTTCGGCCTGACCGTTTCCTTGAGGGTGAGCAACTGAGGATTTCCAATGTCTGACGTTCATTTGTTCGCATCTCTGAGTGAACTTAGTGGAGAACTGGGTGCCATGGTCGGACACAATGGCTCTAGGTAGACCAAATCGGCACCAGATATAATCATGTATGAAGCTTATTGCTTTCGCCTCGGTTATGGTGGCCAGGGGTTTTGCTTCTATCCACTTCGTGAAGTAGTCTACTGCCACTATTACGTATTCACAGCCTCCCTTGGCTTTTGGGAAGGGTCCTATAAGGTCAACTCCCCACATGTCAAATGGCCAGGCTGTCACTACTGGTGTCTGTGGAACTGACGGTAGTCTTGGGATGTTAGTAAACCTTTGACACTTGTCGCATTTCTGTACATAAGACTCCGCATCTTTTCGCAAGGTTGGCCAGTAGTAGCCGTGGAAGAGGATCCTGTCTGATAAGGACCTCGCGCCTGGGTGGCCCCCACATACTCCCTCATGGACTTCGGCGAGGAGGTCTTCTATTGTCTCTGGTCGGACACATCTGAGCAACGGCTTGGTGAACGACCTTCTGTATAGTATTCCAGCAATCACTGTGTAACGAGCTGCTCTCTTCCTTATGAGTTGGGCCAGGTCTCTTTCTTCAGGTAATGTGCCGTGCTCGATATAATCTTGTATGTCATCTATCCAGCATCTTTCTGTCGAGTTGATGGGCATGGCTTCCTCCTTATTGACTGATGGTGAATCGAGGGTTTCCAACCATACGTCTTGAGGAAGGTTGCTGATATCTGACGATGCGATTTTGAATAGGTGGTCGGCTCGCGCATTTTCAGCTCTGTCTACCTGCTTTAGTTCCCAGTATTCAAAATTTTCCAGCAGGTGTTTTGCTAGATCACAGTATTTTGCCAATGTGGGGTGATTAGCCCCATACTCCCCCAAAATTTGTTTCACGACGAGCTGGGAGTCGCTGAAAATGACGACATGGGAAGCCCCCAGTTCCAGTGCGAGCTCGAGGCCGGCGATCAGGGCTTCATATTCTGCTTGGTTGTTGGAGGCCGGGAACTTGAACCGAAGGGCTTTGCTGAATTCTTCTCCATCTGGTGAGTGTAGGGATAGGCCTGCCCCGCTGCCTGTCTTGCCAGCTGAGCCGTCAACATAAAGTGTCCAATGGAGCAAGGGTCGAGGATGTGGCGAGCTGGCTGTGCTACTCTGCCGGGGTGGGCTGGGAGGGCTTGCTAGCTCGTCCGGGTTTTGATCCTGCTTGACAAATGATGTTTCAGCAATGAAGTCTGCGAGTACTTGTGCTTTAACTGCCTTGCGCTGCTCGTATGTGGTGTCGAATCCTGAAAGCTCGACTGACCATTTTATCATTCTTCCGGCCATATCTGGCTTGTGAAGTATCTGTCTTAGTGGGAGGTCGGTGTAAACCGTCAAGGCATGGGCCTGAAAGTATTGGGCGAGCTTTCTTGCTGCTATGATTAGGGCTAACACTACTTTCTCCACGTTCAAGTACCTGGTTTCCACATCTCGTGAGTGCATGGGAGACGTAGTATATTGGTCTCGAATTCTCTTTCACTTAGCAAGACCGCTGCGGCAGTGTCCGAGGCGGCGAGGTAGATGTACAGCGTTCTCCGGTACCGGCTGGTCAATAATGGCGGGTGCCCAAGTAAGATTTCAGCTCGGCGAAGGCCTTGTCGCAATCTTCATTCCAGCGAATTTCTTGCTTCCTCGCAACGTTTTGAAGAATGGAAGGCTTTTTCTACGATTTCGCTATAAATCTCCCCAGTGCGGTGATCCTCCCGTTCAATCGTTGCACCTCCTTTATCGAGCCGGGGCTTTCATGTCTACCAGGGCTTGAATTTTTTCCGGGTTGGCCTCTATTCCCTTTTCGTTCACCATGTAACCCAAGAATTTACTCCGCTTTACTCCGAAGGCGCACTTGGCCGGATTGAGCTTCATCTTGTTTTTCCCGAGATTTGAGAAGGTCTCATTCAGTCGTCCACGTGGTTTGCCGCTTTGTCTTGATGACCATGTCGTCAATGTAGGCTTTACGCCGAGCCGGTCTCCAAAGACTTTGTTTACCATCCGTTGATAGGTAGCCCTGCGTTTTGAGCCCGAAGGGCATCATCTTGTAGCAATAAATGGCTCCCGCCGCTCGAAAGGCCGTCGGCTCGGTCCGCTAACCACATGCATATCTGATGGTACCCTGAGTATGCGTCGATGAAGCTAAGTATTTTGTGGCCGGAGATTGCATCTACGAGCCGATCAATTGGTAGTGGGTACCGTCTTTCGGGCGTGCTTTGTTTAAGTCGGTGAAGTCGACGCACATCCTCCATTTTCCATTGGTCTTTTTGACCATTACGACGTTTGCAATCCAGGTTGGATAGAAGATCTCCTCGATGATTCCTGCCTTTAGCAGCTTGTCGACCTCTTCTTTGATTGCTGTTTTTCGGGAGAGAATATTCTAGGTCGTTGCTGTATAGGAGTTATTGTTGGGTCGACATTCACTTGTGTACGACCTCTTCGCTAATTCCTTCCATGTCTTCTGTTTTCCATGCGAATACATCCTTGTTTTCCCTGAGGAATTTGATTATTGCTTCCCTTTCCTCTTTATCAATTTCCAGCCCGACCTTGACTTTCTGCTCAGGGTAGTCGAAGTTGATGATTACCTCGTCGAGGTCTTCGTGGGGCTGTATTTCTTGTTGATCTCTCGGATCCAAGCTTTCTACTGTGACGACCTTTGGTGGCCTCCTGGAGTCACGATTGGGATTCTGGCATGAGTCGGCCTGCTCGGTGGCTGTGGTGGACACGTCGGTCGGGTCGTCATCCAGATTTTCCTTAGGATTCGAAGCGAGCTCTGCTTGAGGCAGGTCAGCGAGCTCGGCTTGAGGGAGGTCGTCGAGCTCGGCTTGTGGCAGGTCAGCGAGCTCGTCTTGAGGGAAGTTGGTGAGCTCGGCTTGAGGGGAGTCAGCGAGCTCGGCGTCATTTGTGTTTTCCTCTGTTTGCGGGCTGGGATGGCCAGTCCGCGTTAATTGCTATGCCTGTTCGTCCGGAGTGTTTGTTTCCGAGCGTTCCTTAATTATGATTCAATCGCTTGTCATTGAGGGTCTTTGGGGGAGCCTCTTCATGATCTGCAGTCATTTTTCGTTTTCCTTTGAGCCGAGCTTCCTCGACCTTCCTTTCTTCCAGTAGGTGATTCAGAGTGCTTCTGGGATCATTCTTTACCTCTCCGACCCCACTGTCAGTTGGGAATTTGATTTTTTGATGAGCAGGAGAGATCACCATTTCAAATTTGATCTGGGTTAGGAGTCCCAGAATAGCGTTGTATGGAGAGGGGATGTCGAGGACCAGGAAAGTGATGACCTCGGTGCGGGAGTTATCTTTGGTACCAAGGACTACGTTGAGGTCGACTGTGCCCTTGACGGCGACCTTGTGTCCGGTGAAACCTTCTAGCTTGATTCCACTCGGAGTTAAATGCGAGCTTCCTAGCCCGATTGCCTGGAAGCATTTATAAAATAATATGTCCTTCCCTGCCCCCGTGTCGATGAGTACTCTTTTCACTCGCCCTCTGCCAATCTTTGCTTCAATGGTTAGGGCATGTCCCCCCGCGGCGGGGTTAGTGGCCGGCCGCCGGGTAGGAATGTTATCCCCTTTTCCCCCTAACGGTGGCGGGACAGTATGGTTGAGGCCGTTTATTCTGTTTTTATTCGGTGATGCTCGACCATTCCTCCGTAATTGTGTTGACCAGACTTCGTCCTCATCGGTATTAACCCTCGGGGCCTCCCTAGGCCGATCTCGTGAGTCCTCCTCGCTGTTCGTACCTTTTGAGTTCACCTCGGTCAATCAGCTTTTGTATCTCTCTTTTTAGTTGTATGCATTCCTCTATTGTGTGGCCGATGCCGTTGTGGTAGGCACATCTTTTATCAGGGTTGCGAGGGTATGTAGCCTCTTTGAGTGGTGGAGGTCGGACAATCTTATTTTCCTGGAGAAGTACGTTCATGATTTGCTCTCGGCTTGTGTTCAAGGGGGTGTAAAATTCTTCTTTTCTACCCCACTTATTCTTCCCCTTGCCTTTTCCGTGCCCGTAGTTGCCTCCTTCCTTCTGTTCACCGGCCTTTTCTTCTTTCTTCTGTTTCTGCGTTGCAGAGGGTTTTTGCTCCTCCCTCTCTTGGTCTGCCAAGGTCTTTTCGACGTTCCCAATGTTCTGTGCGGCAGTGTACATTTCCGCACTGGTGGTGGGGGGTCGCATGCCGATTTCAGACAGGAGTTTGGCAGATCGGCATCCAGCTTGGAAGAAAGCCATTATGGTTTTGTCGGGGACGTTCAACAATTTTTCGGCGACGTTCTTGAATCTTTCCGGATAACTTTCCAATGACTCGGGTCGTTGTTTGATTCCACAGAGGTCGATTCCTTCTGGGGAGGTCGCCTGTCGGCAGTATTTCTTCAAAAGGCCTTCTTCAGGTCGTGCCAATCTCTGATAGAACCCTCTTCTAGCTCCTCGAACCAATTCAGGACGACCTCTTCAAACGTGCTGACAAACACTACGCACCAGAGATCCAAATCTCTAGTGCACACTCCCATCTTTGCTTCAAAGCTTGATACGTGGCTTCGAGCATTTGTGGTTCCAGCGTAACTTTTCAAAGATGGCAGCTTCAGGCGATGATTTGGAGGAGTATTCCTGATTCTCCTACAAAAGGCTGCCGTTACACTTCCTGAAGGCTTCCATTCTTTCCCTCTTTCCAGAGCCTCCAATCGTTCCTTCATTTTCTGTAGCACCTCGTCCTCCCGGTCGCTGCTCTTGCCCCGCCTCTTAGATCGGCGATCATGGTCGTCGATTCTGGAATATTTGCGCGAGGTTGCCTCGCTGCTGGAGGTACTGTGTTGGACGGATTTGCGTTTGGAGCGGTGGCTATGGCTCTCCTGTGGTCGTCGCAATCGCTCCTCATTATCTTCCATTCGGCGGGACCTGTAAGACTTTGCCGGGCTGGGACTTCTAGCTCGTCCATCCATCCTTGAGTGGATGCTACCTCTAGGTCGCTCCCCATGCAGGGTGCCCGGTCGGTCCTTGGAGCCAAGTGTTTGATGCGCAATCGCGTCGGGGCCGGCTTTTATCGCTGCGTCTAGGAGCGTCATCCCTTGCCTCCCCGTGATGACTGTCAGCCCGCAGACTCCTGTGCTTACTCCCTTCGGGTCGAACATTGTGGTGCTTGTCATGGGATAGGTGTAAGCTCGGCTCTAGCTGGGTCGTCTGGGCGGCGAGCTTGCGGGATAGCTCGTATTCACGTTTTTCTAGTTCTCTCTGCTTCTCCAAGAAAGCTCTCTTTCCGTATCTCCTCCAATTCGGCGAGATCGATTTCTTCTTGAGTAGGAGGCATCCGCTATCCATTATGATAAGATCATCCTTGTCTCCCGGGCCTTCGCCGTCGGAGGAAGGTGGGGTGGGCGTCTGGCCATTACGAGCTGTTAAGTTTGGGCTTTTGGTTGCCTGTGCTGCCTTCTTTCCCAAAGCTTTCCTTCTCATCGCTCCGCCGTTTTGAGCTCGTGTGTTTTGGTGAAGCGGAAGCCACGATGAGGGTATTACGGTGACTCTTTGTCGTCGTCCGGGAGAGTTGCCAGCGGAGCGGCGGAGGGTATGCCTAGGGTTGTTCTGGAGCGGCAGATTTAGAGACTTGCTTAGAAGATGCCATGCTTGATCACAAAAAAGGTCCCGGCAATGGAACCAAACTGATCACGCCAAAAAAGGATTGGGTGTCGTGTCTGGTCCACGTGTGTAGTCTAGGTAGGATTCCGGCTGACGTTGCAGGGACTGACCGTGAATATTGCCTGTAAACCTGTAATTAAACGAAGAACACCGTTAGGGGTGCTGGGTGGGCCCAGCGATAACCCTCCGGCGTGAGAATTAGCAATGCTGTGTAGGTGTAAAAAAGCTGAGACAGTGCACGTACCTTATGAGGTCTGTTGAGGGTGCTATTTATAGGGATGTGGTCATAATTCTTATCAGATACAGACTAGGAGTAATTCCCGTTTCTTTGAGGATTACGTTACCTTATAGGTAGAGGAGTGAGATGTGGAGAAGAATTTGATCAGGACTCTTCTTCAAGCAGTATGAATCCATATAGAACTCTGTTTGTACCGAGCTAGAAGGACATGGGAGAGGTCGACCTGGCGTACGCCAGGTCGCTCGATGTCATCAAGGTTGGCATGACCTTTACCAGGTCGTCTGCTGTCTATGAGGTCGCCCTAGGATAGTCCTAGGTCGCTCAATCGGACCCCTTTGTACCAGTGTGAGGTACCCCGAGGTGGGATGAGTTGTCGTAGAACGGGTACCAGGTCGTCCATCAATCCAGGTCGACCGTTGATCCCCGCAGTTGCCGTCTTCGCCGGGCGCTCCGATGGATGCGGTCTCTACTTCCCGAACTAACCGGTTTTGGCGAACTCCAATGCCCCCATGTCGCCGACCTGGCACTCATAGGTCGTGAGATAGCCATGGGATGATGCCCACGTGTAAGGTGAGTAACCGAGGGTGTTCAGATACCAAGGATGGGTTGCTTTGAATAGATCCAACCCAAATATGCAAAAGGAGTAAGAATTCAAGCAGCTTTTGACCGACCATACTTGAGAGATTTAACTTCTAGCAAAACATGAGTTGGTTTTGATTAATGTTTTAGTTTGAACAATTGTAACTTATTGGTGTTTTCGAAGTTTTTGACTTCAAACGAGTTCATGCAATGACTAATTTTGTTAAATGTTACTGCTTTGTGGCCTTTTAGAGATAATCTTACTATATTTAGTTATAGTTTTGATATAAATTGGGCTATAATTATTGATTCTCTGCAGTGATCCTGTAAAGGAGTTGAGACTATAATTTTTTTATGGAAGAGTTTCGAGGAGAGTAACAAAGTTCATGACAAATAATTTCTTAAGAATTCCCAATTGACTTGAAACTGAAATTATCTCAACCAACTGAACCTTCTTCTTGATAAATAGCTTCTTAACAATCATGAAGAAGAGTTGGAAAGAGGATATGCAAAGTAAGGTAACCGTAGAAGTTTCTAAAGACCAGTTTATTTAACAAATAAAGTAAGCTTTTTATTGATCATCAATAAAATTAGTTCAAAAAATAGGTGGGGGGCTTGGCCTGACCACTAAATATACAAATTAGCCATGTAGTCTACCACTTGATTCCACTCCTTATAAAAATATGGCTTCAAAGAGGCTATCCGCTGTCTTGTTTGCATGAATTTGTATTTGCCAAAACTTCATAATCGATTTGTAAAGCTCGAGCAACATATTAGCCATTAAAAGATACGCTTTTTCTGTATAAATGTTTGAACTTGTTCCATTTGCGTTATCAATCGACCTTGCACCACTGTTAGCACTCCCAAGACCTGCACAGAGATTACGATTGCTTTAAAAACCATTCATTGTTTCATAGAAATACCAAAATGCTTGATAACAACACATTCATTTTTCCTAGGAGTGACAGAAATATGAAAAGAACATAAGATATATGAAAAAAAAAAAAAACATAAGAAATGTCTGTTTCTATAAGGCCTCAACAATTCTCGGGCTATCTTGAGCGCACTTTTTTCTACGTTTAAAAATTCTAATAATTAAGGGATATCTAAATGTCCTTAGATATCCATCATTACACAAAACTACTGGCAAGCATGATCTCGTTCCAACATTTTGGCCCAGGGCACACATTCTCACATTTCCCAACCAGCTTTGGCCATAGGAGTTCTTAAGCAAATTGCTGGGACAAGATAATGTCAATTTCTACAAGAAGAGTTTGACGAAAACTTGAGTAATACTGATCTCCAATGTAATAGGACAAACATAAAATTAGGTTGTGCAAGAAGTACATATCGAGAACCTTGCCACAATGAGGTCAGTAAAGACCTACCATATCTTGTTTACAAGTACATCTATAGTCACTAAATTTCAAAGATAGTTTTACTTTCTGATTTGTGTTACCCATGTCATCATGGTCCTCGTAATCAATAAAACTCAAGCTCATATATTTACCACTTTGGGACCCCTCAATTTAAATTCATGACTCTTGCTCGTGATGAGCTCAAGTTCTTGTCGCAAGAACAAGAGTCAAACTGACTTAAGCAAGCTCATGTTGTCAAGAAAATGAGTTTGTCCTCTGATGAATGTCGTCTTCTACTGTAAGTTGATAAATAATTTCATCTCAGAGTAGTATAATAGTAATCCACAATGATGTAGGTAGTAGTGATGGGATAATGTCACTTGTTTGAATTCGTAATATCTATCTCAAGCATTTTATTGAACACTTTAGGTGCAAAAGTTCTCAACAACTCTTAATCAATTCCATAATTTAGAACAAGAAAATTTCAGAACAAGAAAACACTGAATAACAAACCAAGAAATCACATACCTTATTTGCCAAAAGCAATGGACTACCGTGCGAAAATACACTGTAGGCGGGAGTCAAGAGAATTGGGGGGAATCCATGGAAGCTGAATTTTGACTCTATTGGAGATAAGCCTGCATTTCGAAAGGTGTGAAGGCTAAAACTTTTTGGAGAATAAGGCAAGAATAGAGTGTGTGCTTTTTACTTAAATGATAGACACCATAATTCATTCTTAGAGAGGCTGAAAAATGTTCGACTCAATTAGGAGCGGCCCTAGATGGCAAAGTTAGCAATGATCTTTCCCTTTGCAAGACTTCCATCTCTCGAAAAATTCATGAGACCTACTTTGACAAATAGGAAAAAAAAAACCAGATTTTGCCTTTCCATTTCCCAAATCAAATCCAGCAGCAACTGCCCCTTGCCTGGGAAATCTTTTTTTTTTTTTTATTTCTTCAATACCCATTTTAACAAAATCCTCTGTAGTTTTTTGTCTTCATCGTGGTGGTTGAAGGAGGTGGAGAGGAGTTGGAGTTAGTGTTGAAAGAGAGAAGGGCGGCGGCAGCGGTGGGATTCGATGAGTCGTCCTTTTGCTCATTCCATTTCTGTTTCTGGGTTAGCACTTTGATTGCTTCCATTAACTGTAAATCGGCGTGTGTTTGTGTGTGCGTGAGAGGGGGAGAGAGAGAAAGAATGAATGAATCAAGAGGCAAAGCATGTGGGGGGAAAAAGTGTCAAAGGGGATGGGGATGTGTTGGGATTTCATGTCGGCGGGATCTCTTAAATTTATTTTAGAGAGAGAGGGAGAGAGAGAGAGAGAGATGGGTTTGAATTGGTACGGAGAAATGGTGTGGACTGTGTGGGGGATTAAGGAGAATAGATTTGTTAATTAAGTATTTGGGATTTTAAGGGAGTGACTCTTTTACCCTTCATCAAATGCACGTAATGAGCTTGTATAAATATTTAACGGCCAAAAAGAGACGAACTTAGAAGGAAGGACCGTTTTTGTTTAGCCTAACTAGTTCAGGGACCAGATGTACTCATGAGGGACGAATACCAAAAAATGCAAAAAGTACGGAAACAAATTTTGGAGTTTGCCCAAAAAAGAATTTAACTAGTAATTGAATTACTCCTAGCTAGATGAGTAGGTTTTGTATACTTGGGACCCACGTACATGTTTCTTGTCAATTCAGTCCTCCATAACCGTGCACTTGCAGCAGCGTTTTGACTCCAATCCCCTGCCCCTACTCGTGTAGATTTGGAGCTACCTACATGTACATTATCAAGATTACACTTTGCATCTTCTAGTTAAATGATTTGTGGATTCTAGGCTACCACTTAAAAATCAATGACCAATCAAAAGATGTCAAGTGTAATTTTAATTCACATTTTAGGTACACGCAACATTACTCTTAATTAATACAAGTGAAATTGAGAGGCAAATTCTATGGACAAGTTGAACTTCATCATTTAATTATATATAGGCTATGTTTGGATGTTTAATTCAAAAACTCAAAATTGAAATTGGAAGAACAATTTAAATTTCATTTTAGCTCAAATTGTTTATCCAATTTTAATTCTAAAGCTTGGTATTGAGTAGTCAAATAGCCATATAGTCTTCTTCTATTCTAAATTCTAATCTTCAGTAGGAGGAATTGATGCAATATATATGTATTCGCATATTATAGTATAAATCTGGTGCTTAAGTTAACTACTCTTTAAAATGCCATTGCCATTATTTTCGTTCCCACAAACCTAAACCAGACCAAGGGTTTGCTAATTTTTTGTTTAGCTAGCTACCACTAAAGCTTATAATTAATAAACGTATACTCCTTCTATTCTAGGCACAGAGTCCACTATACTATTTTGGGACGTTTCACTTAAAGAGTCCACTTTTAAAAAATTATGCTTACAATTTTCATAATCTTTATATTTACCCTCCATTTGGGTGATAATAATCTTGATTGCGCTTAAATGTTTTTGAAATTATAACCAACTCCAATGACACTAATATATCCCTTAACAACTAGACTTTTCAAACATAAACTCTTTGGGTGGAACGGAGAGAGTATTACTTTCTGTAAAACATTTCTCATTCGGTCTCTCCTCACAACTGTGTTTGATTCTATTTTGGGCTTTGCTTCAAAAGCAAATCAACACGAATTTAATTAAATTACTTGACTATAAAGACATAACTATTCTTATGATTGGTTGTGTTACTTGGATCCGGAACCTCTAGAGTTGAAGGTTCCTGGATTTTTTAGTCTATGGCTAGGATTTGACCGATACATTTAGAATCTACTGATTAGACTTTAAAACTACGTTGTTTTAACAGGGGAAAAAAAAGGTTATTCGATGTCAACCATGAGACTAACAGATTTTGTGATGTGACTAAATCTTAGCTATGAACTCCAATAAATCTACCAACGCATAACTCTAAAGATTCTAAATCCTTGTTATGTAACAAGACGAATACGAAGATGGAGAGAGAGAGAGAGAGAGAGAGAGAGAGAGAGAGAGAGAGAGAGAGATACGATTGTCTTGAGAGGCTAGGTTAGAATGAGGAATTATATTATACTTCCTCCCTTTTTAAATTATCGTCTTGCTTTCATTTTTCGTCTAATCTAAAAAAAAATTGTCTTGTTTGCAAATTTTATTTTTTACGAAAGTATTTTTCCCATATTGCCCTTTAATTATTACACTTAACTTGAGGGACTCACTATATGGTTAATGAAAGTATTAGAAGGAATTTGAATTATTCAAAATTTGAAGAAGCTATCATTGTCATCTCATTCATTTTCATGAGGGTAAAAGTGAAAAATTACAAATATTAACAATTGAGTCAATTGTTTTTAATCAATCCGTGTGCCAAGTCAAACAAGATAATAATTTAATAACGGAAATAGTAAATATTTTTGTCCAAAAGATCATTAAAACATTCTTAAGACAAAATTATGTCTTAATATTTCATTAGTGGTATTTAGTGGGCCAATGCATTAGCCTTAATTGAGCTGGGCCTAGTTGGTATTGGATTCTATAACTTAAAGGGTGAATTACATGCCGGTCCCTTTTTAAACATTTATAATCGCTCCAGTCTACTTATCTTTTTTTTAAAACCAGAAAAAGTTATTTTTGGGGTGAAAAAACGATTATGCCATTAATGAAAGAAAAATACGCGTGCATCAGTAACCCAAGGCATCGTGATAAGTAATCCAAGGCATTGCGTGGAATCATCGCGATGAGCAGCCAAGGCATCGCGATGAGCAGCCAAGGCATCGCGATGAGCAACAAAGGCATCGCGATGAGTAACCAAGGCATCGCGATAAGCAACTAAGACATCGCGATGAGCAACAAAGGCATCACGATGAGTAACTAAGACATCGCGATGAGCGACCAAGGCATCGCGATGAGCAACCAAGGCATCGCGATGAGCAACCAAGGCACCGTTTGAATTTCAACCGCTGGAGAGAACTTGATTTTCGTTTACCTTTCGGGGGCAACGGGACGCTATCCCCTCGACCCCTGCGACCTAACCGGGCAGGTCGATTCCCGTTGCATTGCCCAGCATACTGCGATTGACGAATTAAAGGCATCCTGATGCCCAATTCAAGGCATCCCCGCCAATGCCCATTTTAAGGCATCCCGTTGCCTATTTTAACATAATATCAAAATCGATAAAAATGGTTGTTTTTGATTGAGAAATTTACATACAAACATGATATTGACTTCCTATAACAGTATAGTATTGATATTATACAAAATTCAAACTCAAATCATTGATTAAAGTCCCAAAATCAGTCCACGAACATCTCCCTCTATTTTCAGACAGCACACTGTCAAGCTCGATTTGGATCTCGAAAATAATATTTTTTTTGGTAGAAAAATTGTGCACAAATGTAGTACTAAGTTAGGATAACAATATGAGATTGATTTTAAACTAATTCAAAGCTTAAAATATAGATTAAAGTGGCCAAAATAGTCCAAGAACAAAGAAAAACGGGATGAACTCAAAAAATTCGAATTTGATCAAATTGTGATCAAATTCGTGTTCTATGTATGGAAATTAATATCCAAACATGAGGAAAGACTATATTAAAAATATGAAATTATTTATACATCAATTCGAATCTCAAATCTGAAGCAACGATGTTGTTGAGGGCATTTTAGGAAAAAAATTCTCAAAGTGCCTTTTAGCGGTTAAAAAAAAAGTGGGTGGACTAGAGAGAAAAAAAGTTTCAGAAAGTGGACCCACCAACAATTTCCTGTAACTTTTAAGTTGCTGATATTTTAGAAGAATAGTTTGGAGTACATTACGAAAATATTTTTCAAAAATGAAAATTTTGGGAAAGGGAGGGCTATACTATTCATACTTATAAATTTCGTTTATTATCGAGCGTACCGATTTTCAACTAATAAAAGACGCAAAACAAGCCATTTGCTTAAAATTGAGTTATGAACCAATGCATACCGACCTATTGGGGTGGAAATTCGTGTTTTTGCCGTACCAATTAAGTTGAAATTTTTTAATTGTTTGCTTGTAATTATAAAGTAAAGATTGATAGTTAAATAAAAATAAAAACTATGAAACTGCTGCTAGTTCTAAAATGTTTAGTTTTTTTATTGGTTAATAAAGTTTGACGACAATTTTAATCATTGTTCTTGACTATTATTATGTTCAGAATGTTTTACTTTAAATTGTCGTGATGAAATTTGTTAACTAGTTAAATCTTGTTCTTTATATTTCATGTTTTTTTTTAAGTTTTGTTTGGTGAAATTTGGTGTAAACTTGTATTTATATTGAATAAATACAAATTTATGTTAGCTTTAGAGTTCTTAATTGTAAAATATGAAAAAAATAAATTACCAAGTGCTGTCAACTTATCTTGCGAGAGAATTATAAACTATTACAAGGAAATAGTAAAAAAATGAGATGAATCTGAAATCGTACACCGGCGTATTCCGACACCGGTATATTTTGTTCTAATAATCAAACTAGTATGCTCGCTAATACGAAACTTATAACTACGAGCAAAATACGTAACCTACCATAGACGAGAATCAAGAAAAAAATTTGAACCACAAGTAGGGTTGAATAATGAACAGAGTTACTCGAGTTTAGCTCATGTTCGGTTCGACAAAAAGCTCATCTGTCTGAGATTGGTTCGTGAGATAATAAATAAATCTCAAACAAAATTTTAAGCTTGTTGGACTGTTATGTTCAACTTGAAAAACGTACTACTCGATTTTTCTTTTGAAAATATCAATCTATTAGAGTTCGACTCGATAAAAAGCTTGTCTAAAATTGATCTGAGAAAAAACCAAGTTAAGCTTGAATATCATTTCAATTTCGCTAATATTATCAAATAATCTTTAACGTTCAAGTGTTTTGGGTCGATTCTACCCAATGCATTAACTCAGTGGATCGACCACCACTAAGCTCTCGTGTGAAATAATCAATTTAACGAAATTCCCGTGTTCGACTTTCATAAGTTACAAATTCTCTCAGGTCAACAGTAGACTCAGAACCGTGAGCAAGTATAAGTCACAAACCAATGTAAATATGTAATTTAGTGATATTTTCTGAAAAAAAATAAAATAAAATTTTGGCTCGGGTTGACTGGTTTTCACCTCTAAATCGCCTGGCCACTAAGGAAAAAAAGAAAAAGAAAAAAAGTGTGAGTGGGGGTGGTCAAAGAGTGAGAATGACGGAAATGCCCACCCTCTCGACAAAGCCCTCTCGGTTAGTGAAAGAGAGACAACAAACAGTATGTTGCCTTTTTTATCCACATCTTAACATCAACACAACAATCTTTACAAAAAGAGCATTGCTATTAACACCACCATTTCCTCTTAATACACCCATTTACTTAATACACTCACCCCACTAATTTTACACCAACAAAATTTCTAAATACACCACCCAACATTTCCTATTTTACCCCTCTCACTTATCTCATTATTTCTTTCCCAATACACCCACCATATATCATCACACCCCACCCTATTACTCAATACACCACCCAATTCAAATCCAATTTCAATTTCAAACGTCTTCCTACACCGTTGTTAACATCCTCCAGATTATACACAACACCAACAACACCATTGACAACCCAGCTTTGTGCAAGGAAGAAGGAAGCCAAGAAGAAAGAAGAAGAAGAAGAAGAAGCTTCACCTTCATTTCACGAAGTAGAAGAGGACCAAATTCAAACAATGAAGAAAGCCCTAGGTATGAAATTCTTCTACTTTTTAAGTTCAAACGATTTCAATTTGTATGCTGGGTTTTAATTTGTGTTATAAGTCCTAACTGATCGAAGGGAATTCGGGCCTGGTTCTTCGAACAAAAATGAGTTGTTCGGGACTGGTCCTCGGAACATGGCAGTGGTGTTCGGGGGGTAACTCCCGGACACCACAGCAGTGTTCCTAGGATCAATCCGAACACATGCCCTGTGTTCCATAAGTCAGACCGAACAGTGCTGATCTGTTCCACTGTATAGACCGAACACTGCAGTAGTGTTCCATAAGGCAGACCGAACACCACTTCAGTGTTCTGGACTCATGCCCGAACACTACTGAGGTGTTCTGGTTGTGCTTCCCGAACAGTGTGTGGATGATCTTCATACCTTCCCAATTTCCTCTACATGTTATATTCTTCAACCTCTGCTGATATATATTATGATTATTGCAGGTAAATTAGCAAATGTCTACGAAAGAAGAAGACCCACTGCTTCAAACAGAAGAGAAAGAGCTCAGCGTGAACAACAACCGCCTGAGGATCCCCACACGTCTCACCGAACAACAACACTCTCCCGTACACATGACTGATTATAGTTTTGAAAGAGATCTTTGGTTTTGGAGATAATAGAGAGGAAAATGTTGGAGATGTAGGAGAAGAAAATGTTAGGGAGGATTTGGCGGACGAGACATATACTCTATTTCTGGTGGTCTGTTAATCCATCTCTACCGACTACGTATGAGTCGCACGTAGCACGGTTGATATGGCAGGGGGAAGAGAGAGAGCTTCTCAAGTGCAATAACCATACTGAGAAATTAGTTCAGTGGAGTTGTCGCAGAGATGTATGTCACCCTTTGTGGTTGGACGTTGTCAAAGCGTCCACGTTGTTTCGATTAAGGCGAACCTCTTACTTTGAAGTTGACAAAGTATTGGTCAGTGCATTTGTGGAACGCGGCACCCCGAGACCAATAGCTTCCATCTACCCTTTGGCGAAATGACAATCACATTGGATGATGTATTTTGCCTTCGGTCTTCCGATCACGGGGACTCCAGCTTTATCAAGACGGAGTAGTACACCAAAGATCTACTTTTGATGTTGAGCGGTGGTTGGGAGTTTCATACGCCGAAGCCATAGAAGGAATGCGCGGTGCGAGGGGATCATCTGTTAGGCTAGAGTGGCTTAGGGAGAGGTTTAGTGAAGATGCTATGTCAGATGATCTAGAAAGGCGCGCCTTCTCAGCTAGGGCATATTTATTGTACACCTTAGGTTGTACAATTTTTGCTGATAAGAGTGGCACTCGGGTAAATACTTCTTACCTGGAGTTCTTGGTTGAGCTTGATAGTGTTCATACATATGCATGGGGAGCTGCCACTCTTGCTTATCTGTATAGACAGCTAGGGCAAGCGTCTAGGATTACAACCAAACAACGTGGCTGGATATTCCACGTTGTTGGAGGTAAGAAGTTCATATTTTTACTTATTTTCAATATGTTGTGTTAAATATTTATTAGATTATGAACTGATTATTGTGTCTTCTTATTGCATTTCACGTAGGCATGGATATATGAACGATTCCCAGTGTTTAGGCCTCCACATAACGTGCAGTACAGTGAGGAAAATCCTCTTGCAAAGAGGTGGCTACCAAAGGGTGGACAAGGAACTTCTACACCATGTTCACCAATAGCGCTCAATTCATCATAGATCAAGTTCAATCCATGCATCGAAACCATCCCTCGCAGCTCTCTAAATACAATTGATTTGTATTTATGCTGGACAACATTTTTGCTCTTCTCAAAAGACTGTTTGATTCTTTGTGTGTGAAGTCTCAATGAGGGTGTGAATTGTCGCCAACAAGTCTCAAAGTTACCTGGCTCGAGCCAAGTCGTCTTTTCAACAATGCATGTTGACTCTCCACCCTGAAATACAAGTTACAACCTTATTAAGTATATATCTAACAAAATATATAAAACAATCAAATATACGCCGATATTAAAATGATAGATACCTATTTGTTGTGGTATTGTCAAAATGCATGACTGTATCCGTCCATAACGACACAAATCTTTCCTTGTATGGCATCAACCATTGCTCCATGACATATTTAACGGCTAGTGGATAATCTTTGAAGTCCGACCGAGTCTTTGTAGCAAGGCATCATAATTTGCCGCAGATCGCGAGAACTAACGTATTCCATTGCATAGAAAAACAATCCCATTTATCCTTCACACGGAATAATTTTTTGCAATTTGCCAAAATATTCTTGTTAATGTGCCACCGACAAAGGAAATGTCTCGAGTCGGGAAATGTTTTCTGAATTGCATTCATTAGACCAAGTTCTCTGTCCGTAACAATCACGTGGGGTAGAGAGAATTGGTCCATCAATCCTTTTAAGACTGTCAGCGCCCACGTATAGTTCTCTTCCCGCTCAAACTCCAAATACGCGGCGGCAATATGAAATGTCATTTGCGTCGAGGTGACACCAACAATTTCCAACAAAGGTAACTTGTACCTGTTTGTCTTGTATGTACAATCCATAAATAGGACTCTCGGAAAACATCGCAATAAATCAACGCTCGTTGGGTGAGCGAAGAAAATATTCTTGACAACGTCGGTCTTCTCACAGCGAATGTGATGATATAAATATCCATGCTCATTCAACTTGAACATAAGCTGCTGCATTTGAGATCGACCCTGACGCTCTACAACTCTATTTTGCAACCGAGCATTGTAGATAGTCCTTATTGTGGACTTATTATCTACAAAATTTTCTTTTAACCCAAACAAAATGTCCTTGGGTTTACTATTTGTGTGAGACAAATTAATGACAAAGTCTTTCTCCTTGGCTGATAATCGACCAACATATGAGTGGCCCTCCAAATAGTCTGCGGTTGGATGATTGTGGACACCACATTGAACATCCAATGCCCAAGGTCCATCACCGATATTTGTCTACCCTCAACCGAAATGGACAACCACACTTCTTCGTTCCAGTTTCCCTTTTCCTCTTTGATTTGCTCACAACGTCCTTTTCCATGGTAGCTTCTTCGGTATTTACTTGAGAACTTTCCAGGCTTCTTGAATTCCGGTAATTCCCACTACGTTCACATGCCAAAACTAACCGAGCTCTTTTTTACACGACCCACTATCGGATCGATAATTACAATCACCATCCCGTGTTCCTTTCCCGTCACACGCACCCAATCAAATAATGCATCACGAGATGTAAACATTTCATACGTCGTGAAAACATTGGTGTAATCCATAACGATATCTTGAACCGGTTCAATCTCCTTAACAACCGGCGCAACACTACCCTCAGTAGACAATGTGTTTGAATCCTGTTTACAACAAAACAAAAATTTCAACAAAACATAACCTGAAAAGTTTCTGTTCGGTAAGGAATTAAGGAACACCATAGTGGTGTTCGGGACAGATGCTGGAACAAATGGGTGGTGTTCGGGACAAGCTATAGAACACCATAGAGGTGTTCGGGAACCACCTAACGAACATCCCTGTGGTGTTCGAGCCTAACTCAGGAACATCCCAGTGCTGTTCGGCCTGCGCGATGGAACATATCAAGTATGTTCGGTGGGTGGTCACCGAACACCACTGTGGTGTTCCATAGACCAGTCCCGAACATAAACTACGTCCCAGTATGTCCGAAATTTAAAAAAAAATGGATTGAAAACTTGAAAACGGTATAGAATACTTACATCAATGGTCTGCTTTACTTCTTTAGTATCCATGTCTGATTTTTGTTGCAATGTGGTTGCTTTACGTCGTTTGTGGGTAATGGGAGTTTGATATGAGATGGTAAGTTGAAGTTGTACTTGAGTTTGGAAGTATGGATGTTGTGAGTTTGGCTTTGGATGCTAAACTGGGTTTGAAGTTCTTGAGTTTTTGAGAGTGTTTGGCTTGGTCTCTTTCCTGGGTTTGAAAAGTTTGAGTTCTCAGCGTAAACGTTATAGCCGCTTGTTATGGTAGAGGGTATATTGATGAATTGGTTGGTGGTGTATTTAGAAGTTTAGGTGGTGGTGTTTTGGTGGTGTATTTAGAGGTTTGTGTGGTGTTTTAATATTTAGGGTGGTGTATTTAGTAAAAGAAGGGTATTTATGTCTAATAATATAATGGCATTTTTGTAATTAAATTGTGGTGTATTAAGAGGATTGGGTGGTGTTAATAGCAATCCTCTTACAAAAAGGAAAGAAGAAAGTCGAAAAGGAGAACTGATTCTAAACAAAGCGACTGAAGAGAAAGACCGTCGACCGGACTCTTCATTATCGCCGCCGGCCAATTGTTAATACATTATTCACTCCTCCACTACAGCCCCGCTCAGAGGGTTTTTGTTGTGGGTTGGGGCGGAGGGGGCTATTTAATTAAGTGGTTGGGTTTGCTTTGCTAAACTAAACTGTCGGTCGATAACCTTTCAGCTTCAGCTCACCCACCCCACCCCACCCGCCTACAAAATTTAAATTCTAGAGGGAGAGAGGGTTTGAATGGCGGGCGCGGCGAGCTATGTTAGAAACCCTCTTCTTTTCATAGGGGGTCCCCTCATGCCTTCTCACATGAAGACCAATTCTACTTCTTCTGCTGATATGATTTTTCTTTTGGCAAGTAGACGGCATCGTTCCCGGAACACCTGTGGATGCACCGTCAACGTTAATTCGGTTCCCTCCGGCGCCGGCGGCGATATATTCTCCGTTACTTCCTCCAACAAGTGCGACTTCGATTATCTCGGCCAGAGCACCAAAGGCGATTTAAATCTCAAATCCGGTACCCTCTCTTTACCATTTCCTTTTCCCTCTTTCTAATCTTCGTATTACACTAGACCATTACTACCCCTTGAGGCTGCTGCGACTGATGTATGTTTTCAAGTTTTTGCTTACCCTGTCCAACTATCATCCCTTTCTTTCCTTCCTTCCTGCTGCTGCTATATTTGTTTTATAATATTCGTTTTATTCTAAATTTGAATGCTATTGAATTTAATGTCTGAACATATCATTTTGTTTATGCATTCATGTTTTGAGGTATTTATTTGTTTATTTAAAATATCTGTTGTGTAGTCTGACGTAAACTATATTCGGATGCAGGAATTAATGGGCAGACAGCATTGGAAGGTCCAATCGAGGAGGTTGCCAAGGTTGAGGCTGGAGAAGCTGAAGACTTGCTTAAACAACTAGGCATCCAGGTCCCATGAACTTACTAAAACTCACACTTCTTTTTTCTTTTTATTTCTCAGCATTTTATTTCGTATTTCCCCTGTTTCACTTGGCGAGTCCCATTTTGAAGAGTCAACAACCACTCTAAACAAGTAATGCTACTGACAGTTCCTGACTTCCATTCGCATCCTCACTTGTTAAGGGAATATAAGGCGATTGGAGCTAATTACAAGCTTAAATTTGAAGAAATGAACCCTCTGAATGGGAAATCTGATCTTAACTAAGACTCTTCAAGTGGGATGGAAAGAGTAGACTTCTTCTTCTACGCCATGGGTTGCCACCTTCATCTTATCTTCCCTGATTGCTGCTTCCATAATGCATTTCACTTACTAAATAGCTTACCTGTGTTCCATGGGTTGCCACCTTCATCTTATCTGCCCTGATTGCTGCTTCCATAATGCATTTCACTTGCTAAATAGCTTACCTGTGTTCCATTTCTGCTTCATTGTCATGCTGTTTTACTGTGACCCTTCTTTGACATTTATGCCATATATATATATATATATATATATGTATATATATATATATATATATGTATATTTTGATAAGTAAGAGTAATAGATATAAACAGGCGTTGTGACGCATGCTATCTGCACAGGAAGTATACGAACATCAACACCCTACATTCTACACAACAGACACTGTTTACGAAATCGTCAAAAGAGCAATTTGTATACATGATCAACTCCGAGCACCAAAAGAAAAGGGTCTGAAGAACCAGACCTTTCCAACCCATCCACCCTCATCTCCACATTATCAAAAACTCGATGATTCCTCTCCTTCCACACAATCCAGCAGACGGCCAGAGGGGTCACATCCCACACACTACTCCTCCTCTTATACAGAGACCTACAAAGATGAAGATCCTTGATCGATCCAGGCATGAACCAAGAAATGTGAAACAGGTTAAGAATGAAGTACAGAATCTCCCTCACCACTGGCAGTGCAACAGCAGATGGTTGACGCTCTCCTCATCGTCCTTGCACATATAGCACCAATTAACATAAATCTTTTTCCGGGCCCGCAAATTATCCCCTGTAGGGATAGCTTCTTTAGCAGCCTCCCACATGAAGAAAGCCACGCTAGTTGGCGCCTTAGTTTTTCACACGCCTTCCAAGACAAAGAGCTAATGTTATTCATCAACTTCTGATAGAACGACTTCACAGAAAAAACACACTTTTATCCCCTTCCCAAATCACTTTATCTTCCCTATTTCCGAACCCCTTTTGAGCATGTAGGAGATCGAAGAACTGGCCCAAATCATCCAACGAAAAGAGGATTCCAAGCCACAGGCCATCAGCAAGGCAGAGGACAGATGTAGTTACCCTGGGTCTCAACCTAGCATCCGTCTTCCCATTCTTGGCAATGGGTTTTTGCCTTCTCCACACTCGAACCCATGACCTCCTGGATAAGTACATAGTTTTTAGAGTGTGAGTACCAATTGAGCTACTAGCTCTAAGAACTATGTACTTATCCTGCAGGTCATATGGGTTCGAGTGTGGGGAAGGCAAAAATCCACTGCGAGGAGTGGGAAGACCGTGAGGGTGATGCTAGGGTGAGACCCGGTCCATTGAGGCCAAGGCGGGTGAGACCCTGGGTCACTACAACAGAGTTAACTAACTTATCCTTATTGATAGCAATGTTAAAGAGAGACTGAAACACTGTGCGTAACTCCAAATCCCCACTCCACGTGGCTTTCCAAAATCTGACAGAGTTACCGTTGCCCACATGAAAGTATGAAACAGGATGTAACGCTTGAACAACTCCCACCTCTTTCTAATTCCTTTCCACTCCCCAACCCCGTAAACCGTCAGAACCTCCTTGGGAAACCACAGGTGGTGGCAATCCCCGTACTTACCCAATACCACTTTCCTCCACAAAGCCTTCTTGTCCGCCAAAAACTGCCAAAGCCACTTACCCAAAAACCGACATTTATGCCATATATTGTTTTTGTGAAATTAAAAAAAAAAAACGATATTTTTGTTGATAGATTCTTGTTTAATGCCAAGTTTGACGATGAATTTTTAAATCCAGTAGTTTCTTTCTAGTGTGGTCTATGCTCATTCCTATTGCTCGTGTCTAATCCTTTCCGATCTGAGACGTGGCTGTACCATCTCGACTTCGAACATTGGTTAATAGGAAGTGGACTTCCGTGGTTTATCTAACTTACTTGACAGATATGTCAATTTAACCCTCTGGTGAGTTTCATTTGGAAGGCCAAAATTTCTTCTCAAAATTAAGGCTTTTGTTTGGGCACAACTGCATATCATGTCTTCAACACTAATGACTTGCGGCAGTATGTTAGGTCATGTAAGGTTCTCCTCTCTGATATATTTGTTCTTTGTAGGCCGCATTTTGAGTCATGTAATCATCTCTGCTGCACACTGTCTTTTTATCAGGCAGTGTTCTATCAGTTGTTTCGGTTTTTTGATAAACCTTGGTTTCACCCGAAATGCAATAGCTTCTTGTCTTCTACCGAGGTCTTGCTTGTGTACATCATGAAAAGATTTTAGGATGCGTGATATCTTTTGCGATCTTATGGAGCATTGGAGGGAACAAATTCTAGGATTTTTTTGGGATTTATACCCGCCCGTTCTACTATGTGCTACAATGGAAGAGATTTGTGAATTCCTAATTGCCCTAGGACTTCTGATGCGTATTCTTCACTGATTTTGATACTTGCGGAAATATGGATGAAGGTTGTATGGATATTAATGAAATTGCAGCGGAAAAATAGGATAGATGGCAGGTTTACCTGTTAGGCTTCACTCACCTAACGTAAAGATCCCGTTTGATATTACTTTCCTAAACTTAAGGAATGCAATAATCAAGTTTTGAACAAAACTTTGTTCGTTTTCTATTACTTTTCTCAAGCCAAAAAACTGTTTACATAATCTGATCTATAACCCTTATATAGGGAATACAAATTAACTCCTAATCCTAAAAGGAAAATAAAACAATTACAAATCCTATTTCCTCAAGAAAACTTAATTACTTACCTAACAAGAACTAGGAGAAACAAACCTAATTAAACTAGGATACTATTACATAACCAAATTAGGAAACCACAAACAAAACCAGATTTTCGAAGGACTGGCAACAGGGGCGATCGCCTAGGCCCGTAACGAAGCGATCGCTTCCTTTCCAGAAAGTAGGGTGATCGCTCTACCCAAAATCAGGGCGAACGCTCCCGCATCATACTCCCCTTCTTCGAAAAGAATTGTCCTCAATTCTTTAAGCAAAGTTTTGTTGTGACTAAAACTATCCCATGGCCTCCAAGCTTGACGAATAAACCTCTCCACTTGTGGAATGCAAATCATGGCCCCTAGGATTACATCATTCCCCTTCCCTTGAAAAGAATTCGTCCTCGAATCTATGCTTCCAACTCGGTGGTTCGCCCTTGAAACGAGGTTCATCCAATCTGCCCATTGAGTTACAGAAAAGTGATTGTCGATAAGTCGAGTAAGGAACCAAGATGCAAACTGCGTAGGAACTTTGAAGTCGAACAGGTCTTCGTATGCATGTAACAACTTCAATTCTTCTCGAACCGTTTTGAACTTCATCTCCTCTTCCTCTTTCTCACATTGCTCCCTCTCAACTTTCTCTCTATTAGTTTTCTCCCTTTCAATCATCTCTCTCTCAATTTCCTTTTCTCTCTCCTCTCTCTGAATTTTTTCTTTTTCGATTCTTTCTTGCTCTATCTTTTCTCTCTCAATTATTTCTCTCTCTACCCTCTCCTTTTCAATTCTTTCTCTCTCTACCTTCTCTTTTTCAATTCTTTCTCTCCCTACCCTCTCTTTTTCAATATTCTTTTTTTTTTATCCTCTCTTTTTCTATCTTCCACTCTTGTTCTCTCTTTTGTAAGAACACTAAATCTTCATAACCCTCCTTGTGAGATATAGGTACAACACCGATTTTTGTTTGATTAAGTTTGAAAAAATTATCTGGTCGATAGGTGCTTGGTAAGAACCTACGGTCAAGACACTTTTTTAATTTCTCCCAAGATTCAATTTTGGACTTTCCCTCGCATCTCCGTTCGGATTTCAGATTTTCGTACCAAATAGATGCATACCTTGTAAGTTTGAGAATGATCACTTTGAATTTCTTTCGATCGCTATACTGCTTGTATTCGAATACTCGGTTCGTTCTACGAATCCAATCAAGATATCCATCCGGATCCATGGAACCATCGAATTCAGGAATATCGAGTTTCAAACCCAGATCATCCTCATCTTTTTGCCGTCCTTGATGTATCCTTGGCCTTGGACGTCTTTCCTCTTCTTCATCCGAATTGGAGCCTTCGAATTCTTCACGCCCTTGTGGTCGTTCTCCCAATAATTGTAACACTCGATCCACTCGTTGTTGCAGTTCTTGGATCTCGCGATCTCGTCGCAGATTAGTGACTTGTTCTAGCGTTAATCCACATGGGCATGCTTCTTTTCCCGCCATGATCGTTTCACGAAGTTGGAATTCGCGAAAAGCCTTTGCTCTGACACCAATTTGATGCGTATTCTTCACTGACTTTGATACTTGTGGAAATATGGATGAAGGTTGTATGGATATTAATGAAATTGCAGCGGAAAAATAGGTTAGATGGCGGGTTCACCTGTTAGGCTTCACTCACCTAACGTAAAGATCCCGTTTGATATTACTTTCCTAAACCTAAGGAATGCAATAATCAAGTTTTGAACAAAACTTTGTTCGTTTTCTATTACTTTTCTCAAGCCAAAAAACTGTTTACAAAATCTGATCTATAACCCTTATATAGGGAATACAAATTAACTCCTAATCCTAAAAGGAAAATAAAACAATTACAAATCCTATTTCCTCAAGAAAACTTGATTACTTACCTAACAAGAACTAGGAGAAACAAACCTAATTAAACTAGGATACTATTACATAACCAAATTAGGAAACCACAAACAAAACCAGATTTTCGAAGGACTGGCAACAGGGCGATCGCCCAGGCCCGTAACGAAGCGATCGCTTCCTTTCCAGAAAGTAGGGCGATCGCTCTACCCAAAATCAGGGCGAACGCTCCCGCATCAACTTCATCATGGATCAGCCTAGTAGTCCTTACCTAAACTTCAAAATACCCCCCTGAAGGGTCACACTCCGATATATCAACCCATGTTTTAAGTCATTGTTAGATCAGAAACAACATGTATCCTGCACATGCCTCACCAGTGAAAATTTTCAAGACAAAACTGCCCCCAAGTTAAAAGTGTCCTTTTAATCAATGGTCACTCGTTAATCAATACTCAAAATGTAGCAGGCTCAATACTAATTAGTTCAAACCAGCAGCATATTTTTAAGGTTCAAACCTCAGATTTTGTTCATGACTTCTGATGAGTACCTTCATAGAGCAGGCTGCTATAAATTTTGACTACACAGTTCATCCTCAGTTTACAATCCATAATCTGCTTCGGGCTGAGTGTGAGTCTATTTGTCCAAGGAAGATGCTGAAATAACATAGCGTACACTATATACATAATTAAGTTTTGATCAGTTTACAAATAATTAACACGACTGATCATGTGATTATTTAAAAAAATTTAAAGACAGTATTTTGCAGAGAAGAGCATGCAGGGAAAACAGAGCAAGCTGTGGGGCTAGAACAACTAAGTAGCTTCGATATTCAAACTAGTTGATGTTGATTGTACGTCTATAATGATACTCCTAATAATCGACCAAACTCAGTAAGCAGCATGATGGTAATCCTTTTTAACTTAAATTAGAATCATGATAATCAATAATTAAAGAAAAAGAGGATCGGTGGAGAAAAGTGTTGATGGACAAATAAGGGGTAGGTGATCATTTGTGGTTTCCCAATGAGATTTCTACCCCTTATAGGCCGAGTTTGTTGAAAGGGATTCAGAAAGGTTGGGATTTTTTTGAACAGTCGTTTGAAATAGGGAATAGTGATTCAGTTAGATTCTGGAAAGACAAATGGTGTGGTGACTTAGAACTATGGAGAGCATTCCCCATGCTATTTAATTTTGTGGTCAATAAGGACGGAATGGTTTGTTTGGTTTTACAAGTAAAATATGATATTACCAAATGGAGTCCTTGTTTCAGACGATATCCTCAAGATTGGGAGCTGGAATCTCTTGCCCAACTCTTTGAACACCTATGCTCAGAAGGTCTTTTGCTGTAGAGACGATAAAGTCATTTGGAAGGGGATTAAAAGCAATAGGTTTTCGGTTAAATCATACTATTTGGTATTGACGAACAACAATAGGCTTCAGTTCCCTTGGAAGGCAGTGTGGAAAACTAAGGTCCTGACGAGAGTGGCGCTTTTTTGTTTATGAATCTGTCAGAGAAGCCATTTTTTGTTTACGAAGCAGTCAAAGAAGCTATCCTTACAGGAGACATTATGCGGGTTTGGAAGAAGATCTACGTTAACCAGTGTTATATGTGTAAGGGAGATGGGGAGAGCGTGAATCATCTTTTGTTACATTGCTCAGCAAAGGAATTGTGGAACTTTTTGTTTAACCTGTTCCACATTTCGTGGGTAATGTCAAGGTCTGTTAAAGAGCTATTTCTTGGCTGGTCCTTGTTTAAGCGGAGGAGGAACAGTACGTGAGATACTATTCGATAATTTGGAGAGAAAGAAATCGTTGGGTGTTTGATAGTAAGGAGACGAATGTTGATAGATTGAAGGAGTATATTCTTCAAACTCTGGTTTTTGTTGTACAGAGTCAGCGTCTCATATAGCTAATTCATTTGCAGAGTTTGTGAATAGCTTTTCTGTAATCTAGGTGACTTGTGTTGGACTGTTGGAGTATACTCCCCCGTGTACACAGGATGCGCCAACTGTTTGGCGTCTCTATTTATATTTTTATTCTTACTTATCAAAAAAAAAAAATTTAAAGAAAAAAATGGAGATTGCAAATCAAGCTGCCTTTTCATAACTACGTGTCTGAAGATGACAAAAACTCAAGAAGACTGATGTCGAAAACAGACGTCCAAATCCACATTGAGCCAACCAGGGGCCAATCTAAAAGGCATCAAAGTTTTTCATTGCAAGCCGAATTCACCCCTTCTCCGATCCCAACTCCATAATTCTGTCCATTGATCCATCCAGGCGATTGTACCACAAATCAGATGCTAACAAATCATGCGATTATACCACAAATCAGATGCTAACAAAAGAATATAAAAATAGAGAGGCATTTAGGGATCAACTGAGCTAAGTTTTTAATATTTGGGATTAATTGATCTAGGGTTTCATCAGTTGGCAATTAATCAATCTACGGTTTTAAGTTTGGTTGCAATGTGGCCGTGGATTGTGATGTTCGGTGCGAGTCCATGGTGGTGATGCGTGGTATGAGTGTCGGAACTAGGTTGTGGGTGGAGAGGGAGAGGCAGAAATGGAGACTATAAATATTCCTGGAGAGAGGGAGAGATGGAGGTGACAAAAAAAAAAATTCATGGCTCAGCGGCGGTCGGCGAGTGGGACTGGTTTGTCCGGGTGGGTAGCTGGCAAGTTATTGAGGTGCCTCCCATGGCTGGTGGCTCTGTTGGAGACAGGAACGGGTAGAGCAACATTACCTTATGGAGGTTGGTGCTGAGAAAATATACCGAGTATTAGACAATGATGGAGAGGAGAGAAATGATTTCTAAAAGAAAAGGGCAGTAATGCTCGGTATATTTTCTGTCCATACATAATTCGGGTTCTTTCTTTCTTTCTTTTTATCTTTATTTTTTTATTTGTTGAAGTTTACCCATTTACATATACAAGATTACAAGATGACATACCATCATCCATGTTATTTGTTGATGACATTGTCCTTATTGATGGGACGAAGACACGAGTTAGTGATAAGCTACAATGATAAACTAGGAAATCGGGGAGAAGCTTTAGAAGTCAAATGTTTTAAAATAAGTAGTAAAGAGATGGAATATTTAGAATGCGACTTTAGCAGTAGGAGTACAGAGTACTGATTGGGGACGACGAAGTTGGGTTAGATGACCAAGAATACCAGAATGGTACCAATTTTGTTATTTGGGATAATTGTTAAGAAAGGTGGGGAGGACAGGGATGATATCGATCGTAGAATAAAATCAGCTAATGTCGGGAGTGTTATGTGATAGGCTTTTATCAGTTAAGTTGAAAGGAAAATTTTATTGGATAGCTATTAGTACTGTTTTACTTTATGGAACAAAAAGTTCAGGAACTAAGAAACATGTTAATCAAATGACCGAGCCGAAATTACTTTGTTAAGATTAATGTGTGGCAAATCTAGATTGGATAAATCTTGAAGTGAACATATTCTTGAAACCGTAAAAGCCTCAAGAGGAGCTAAAGTAAGAGAAAATCGCTTGAGATGGTTTGGACACATACAATGTGGACCACTAAGTGCTAATTAGGAACTGTGATAGTATCAATATCAACAACCGTTGGGGTAGGGTAGACCAGAAGGAAAGTTTACAACTCTTTGATCTACTCCTACCGCCGCTTGGCTACCATCTCGACCTACTGAGAAGGACAAATCGACCTACTGAGAAGGACAAATCGATTCGATAGCGACTGCCGGACAAAATCAGGTATAGTAAGTCATTCTGACTTCCTTAAAGAAAGGCTTAGAACTTGGAAGTAGGTAGTAAATTGGGCTTCCCGTTTGCCTCAACCTTCGCAGCTTGCTTAGAAGGACGGAGGATCTCCCTTTGGCCTTAGTTAAAACTTCAGAAAACCGGTTCCTGTTTAGCTTCTTCAACAGTAGATTTCTCGACTCGCACATCCTGTCCGGCGCTTTCCCTCTGATCTATCGGTATAGACTCGTAAGCCTAGAATCCGTCTTTAAGCCCCTGTGGAAATTCTTTCTAAGGATTATCTTAAAATGGAGACAATTATTACGAAGGAGGTGAGGAGTTGCAGCTTGACTGATGAGTCATGACCTTGCATTAGTGATTGGGCATAACAAATGGCGAAGAAGGATTTATGTAGCTGACCCAGGTAGGTGGGACAAAAGGCTGGGTTGAGTTGTCACCCATACAACTGTTGAAGGATAGGGTTGTTTGTTAGGTTTTCTTTTGGTCTTGAGCCTAGGGCACGTTGTCCCTAATTTTTATCTATGTAGGGAAGGCTGTTTTGGTCCAATTATTTGTGAAGGTTTTTTCTTCTTTGATTTTTTGGGGTCCTTTTTCTATTTTTTTTCCTTTCTGGACCCCTTGTGTCCTTTGTACATTCTCATCTTTTTTTGTTCTATATAATTTATTTTGTAATAAATATATAATAATGATATTCTTCAGCATGGATTTCAGCTATTCAAGTTGTATTCTTACAAATGCTTGAAATCTCGGAGTACCCTTTCTTATTTTTTATATATGTTATCCCCTGCGCCTTGTGGATATTTGGACATTCCCTATTCTTTCAAAACGGGTTCACTACTATCTTACTGTTATATCGAATTGCTATTGTTGTGCAGGAGCCATTTTCTTCAAGGCATTCTCCACGCGGGATATTTTGTAGTCGGACATTGAATCTTCGGTCAATCAGTGCCATTGGATATGACATGGACTATACCTTGATGCACTATAATGTTATGGTAATGAGATTGTGTATTTGTTATATCAAGATCATGGAAACAACTCTCACTTCTCTTGATCCAATAAAGAAAGTTGTATCTCTCCTGATGTTTGCTGGTCATAAGTGTACTTTTATTCTAAACCATATTCCTGTTGTCTATTATCATATTAGGATGACTGGGTTTACTGAGTTAGCTCTTATAAATCTTGTACAGTTTCTTTCTTCTGCTTCATGGTATTTGTTCATTTAGGCACATTGTTTTCAAGTTGTCAGGCACAATAGGACACTGAACACCTCCTTTCCAATAAGATTATCAAGTGTTCCACATATATCCTACTGCTATCCCTCTAATACCTTATTTTGAGTAGCTAAAAAATCTCTCAGTTAATTAGTTCTTGTGACTTAATTTCTTGGTTAATAACAAAGAACTCTTTTACCTTATAACATTTATTAAAAAAAAAACTCATACCTTGTTAATAATCTTTTGAATGGGAATGTGAGCTTAAGCATATATCCCACAGCTGTTTTGGTTATAACTAACCTTGAGGTCCTTGACAATTATTATTTCTGTTAATTGGTAATCTTTAAGGATGAATTGCTTATCAGATGCGCATATACAACCCAACATGCTGAATGATATCTGTTGATTAAATAGTCTGATTATACTGCAATGCGAGCAATTGGATTTACATGATGCCCATCAAGTATTTTGGCTTGATTATGTTTGTTTATGCATTATTATTCACCATGTGCTCCATCTAGCTTCTAGGTTGTTCTCAATTGCTTTCTCAATTCTCTGTAGAGATTATACCAATTAACTTTATAAATAGTTTTGTAAGTAAATCAACATTAGTTTTATAGCAAGAATATAGCTTTTAATCTGTTATGGGATCGTGTGGTCTTTTTGGCCTCTCTGTGGGCTAAAGCAATGGGGATGTTTGGGGATCTTGCTTTGACTGGTTTGGTGAGAAATTGGCTGGCTGCTATAATATAATCTTTTGTTTATTTTGTGTGGTGTCGTCGTCTGTGTTCACACGTGTCTGTATGGTGGATTCTTGTTCACTTTCTGTATATTCTTCCTTCTAATGAAATCTTCTTTTCTTATAACAATAAGTAAATTATTTTTATTGCCTTGAAGGCTTGGGAAGGACGGGCGTATGACTATTGTATGGATAATCTAAGGAAAGTGGGTTTCCCTGTTGATGGGCTTGCATTCGATCCAGACTTGGTGATTCTTTATCTCTATGCCCTCAAAGATCTTTTTAGGTGTATCAAATGTGTTGTTATGCCCCCTTTTTTGAAATTAACCCTCTTTATTGTTCTTGTAGGTTATTAGAGGTCTTGTCATCGACAAAGAGAAAGGCAACTTGGTCAAGGCAGATCGATTTGGTTATGTAAAGAGGGCTATGCATGGCACGAGAATGCTTTCTACACAAGCTGTCGGGTGAGTTTGCACCTTATTTTCTTGTAGATTGTGAAGCGTGTGAAGAACCATGTTGACCTTTATTGATAGATATATATCATGGGGCCAAATGGTCAACTTGCAAAGTGTGCGGTCACTTTGCTGAAGAGAGGCTAGGTATAGTGTCCTTCACAGAATGGTTAAATGATGCTACTACTTATTTTATTATGTAATAGTGGATATGTATCCGTTTTTGCATCATTTACTATTTACCACCTTAGATTCCATTATGGTTTAGTTAGGAATAGCTTACATTTCCCCTCTTTGTATCAATACTTTCCTATGTGCAAAATTTGGAATATATTTGCTGTAGTGCTTGTTAACTTTATATGCATGAAAGTGAGATGTATGGGAGGGAGCTGGTGGATCTGCGGAAGGAAAGTCGATGGGAGTTCCTCAATACGCTGTTCTCTGTTTCAGAAGCAGTCGCTTACATGCAGGTTGGTTTGTCCCTTGCTCTAAGCTGCTATATGAGTTCCTTTGAGTTAATCATCTTTTGACTTGAATATTTGAACTGTTGCTGTTTATGTAATGATTCTGAACTTTGTGTTAACTTACATACCCCAGTGCCAACTCCACCCATATTCTCTGGTTGGTTTTTGGATGGAAACAAACCCAAAGAATATTGATTTTGCAAATGCAATTCAGGGAAACTAACTCCTAAAGCAAGCTGTGCACTTTCAATGACTTGATGCTCATGAGTATACATAATTAAACCACAAATTTTGCAATCATCAATTTGTAATGGAATTCTTACAAACTAAAAAGTCCACCTAATGGGGTTAGTGCAAGAAGGTACATGCAAGGTCCTTGTTTAGGTGTGGAGTCAGTGTTATATGGCTAAACTGTCATCTTCTAATGCTTGGTGCTCATACTTGTTTGATTTTCAGATGGTCAACAGATTGGATGAAGGAGCTATTTCACCAAATCTTGGTCCACTTGATTATAAAGGGCTTTACAAGGCAATAAGTGCTGAAGATTTTATCTACTTAATCATATATTTATTCTTCTGCTGATGTATTAGGTATTTTTTGATAGTTTAACTTCCCTCTTCAACAATGAATTATTTTTGTAACTTCTCATCATTACTTTCAGGCTGTTGGTAAGGCCCTCTTCAGGGCTCATGTAGAAGGTCAACTTAAGGTATCTGTTTATTGTAAATGCTTAAGGTTTTGGATTTTGTGCTTCAATTGCTTCAATCTTTTAATGACTTCGTACAGAGTGAGATAATGTCTAAGCCTGAACTGTTTGTTGAACCTGATCCACAATTACCTTTGGCACTTTTGGATCAAAAGGAGGTATGTTATTAATCTCCATCGTTGAAGAAAACGCCTTAGACCTAAGGCTAAGAATTAACTTCAAAGTGCCCATGTTTGGTTTAATCAGGCTGGTAAAAGACTCTTGCTTATCACCAACTCGGATTATCTCTATACAGATAAGATGATGCGGCATTCTTTTAATAAATATCTCCCGAATGATATGGGCTGGCGAGATCTGTTTGACATGGTTAGTAGTTCTTAACTTAGATATTTTCAATATAAGCCATTCTTTTGTTTCCCGCTTTTGGTCCCATAAGGTGGATAATCTCCTTGCCTTTCTTTTTTATAGGGTCGTTGAAGGGTAGTATCCTTGGGGGATCTACAATGTGATGTGGCATTACAGACGAACCAATAAGGGTAGGAAGGGGATGAGAGTGAGGGCTAGCTAGGCACAAGGGGGAGGGCACTTAGTCACAACACCACAATTTGTACACCGCAAGGTTCGAGTCTCGAGGTCATCGTCATCTCAACATAAATGAGGGTATTTATAGTGAATAGTAGCCGGCCCTCACGCGAGGGGCACGTGAGGGTTTGTATGGTGACGTGTCACCTGCACATTCGCTGTGGACCTTGGTTGCACTATGCTTATGGTGTGTATTTTCCATTGCCATCCTAGCTAGGCCACCTGCCCCTCAAGAGGTGCACATGACGAACCGTGCACTCCAGCCGCCAATCGAAATCCCTTGAAGGTCTCAAAGTGCTTGTATGTGTCTTGCAAGTTGGCAACGCCCTAGCCAATTTGATATATGTGGGCTCCCCTCGTGAGAGTGGCTCAGGAAAGCGGGCAGCCCTCTTATGGGGCGATCCGAAAGCGCGCTTCTAGGCAGAGTAGCGCAAGTGCTAAGTGTCACCTTGCAAGAGGCTTTGTGGGTGGCCCACGGTACACGTGTTTGATACGTGACAAGGTCCTCCTACAAGGATAGAGTCCTCAATTTTAGATGTCAATCATATTCTCAGTTGATGTAAAGTGTGTTTCTTTGCCTTCTTACTCCAGATGTAAATTGAGGCCTCATCTCAGTTTGATGTTTTCTTTTCTCTCTTGTTTTACCATTAATTATGCAAGTCCTTTTTGTCTAAATAGGTGAAAATGCTCTAAAATTGATATTTATTGGAAATACTAATGTCTAAGCTTCAAATTTATTTTATACAGAATAATTATGAATTTATTTCTTTCTTCTTCTGTAGGTTATAGTTTCGGCTAAGAAGCCTGAATTCTTCCAAATGTCACACCCTATGTATGAAGTGGTGACAAGTGAGGGTCTGATGCGCCCATGTTTCAAGGCTCATGCAGGTGATTCAAAGCTTAGTGTTTTTGGTTTTTCTTCTTGCTAAAATCTACGAGTGTATGTCCAATGTTTGAGCAAATAAACTCGCGTGCTTACCTCCTTGTGTCTTTATCTGAAAGTGTTTGCTCTGGTTTGCTCTTTCTGGATTGTTCTCCAGGAAAACTTATGCTTGATATGAGTTACTGTGGTGTACTCCTTCAGAAGTATGACGAGATTATAGCTATAAGTATTTAGTTTGTTTCCATGGGCGTTGCACGTTTATGTTGTCCAAGTACCTCAAGTTGTAAACCTCCAGACTTGGTTAAATGGATGTGTTGGAGAAACGCAAAAATAATTACTATCCATAGGAAACCACCTAAGAAGGAGAAGAAAGACCAAATAAGTTACATATTGAAAGAACCTCCCAACATCAAGACTCAATACTTGTGGGATGGAAGTATAAAGAAAGAGTTCCTTACGATTTTTCAAGGCAGAGTAAATGGCAGTTCGTGTGTACTCCCTTGATCCTTAAAATTTGATGAGATCAAGTCATGGAAAGGGCTTTGATCATTCTTTAAAACTCTCTTTACAAAAATTGAGTCGTATTAGCAGATGAGGTTTTGGGGGGTTGTCTTTAATTGTCGAAGTGGAAAACAATTTTATCCTTTGTGGGAGTCAATAATTAAGAGTATTTAACCAATAAAGAACAGAATTTTCGGAATCAGAATGTCAAAAGACTCAAAACCCACAAGGCTATTTGTGCATTTATACATAGTAAATATATATTTGGTGTTCAGATAAATGATTGTACAATACATCATGCTCTAGTGGGTTTTCTGTTGTTATGCCTCCTATTGAATTCTTGGTATGCTACATGCCAGTTTAACGTTGGTGTTGTTTGTGCTTCATAAGAAACTTTGATGCTCTCTCTCAGTGCTGGGAATATATTACTCACCAACATAACAAAGTCAAACTGTAGTTTCATCTGACACTGCATGGAACATGTAGCAAATCATGTTCATTATCCTTATGTACACTATCTGATCCAATATTGACTTCCTTATTGGTTGAAAAGCCAACTGCTAATCATGGGTGTAGTGCCTTGGGTTGTGTAACATTTGAATGTCTTCTACTGTGAACCAAAAGATCAATGACCTGAATTTTACCTTTCTTTAGCAGCCTATACATTGTAATTCCTCAAATTACTTTGATGCAATTTATTTAAAGAATTTCTTGAGAACCTTAGCTTTGAGTTGCCCAAGAACTTGCTCTCTTTTTCAACAATTATTTGTGACAAATGGATCTTGAGAGCATATGGTCAGTGATTTAACGGATTACTGACATAAATTCTTATGCTCTCATTGTTAATGTCGTAGATGTTATGTACAAATTGCAAATCAAACTAATAGTTCACATTTTGTTGTTTATTAGGGGGCTTGTACTCTGGCGGAAGCGCTCAGATGGTCGAGAATTCCCTTGGCATTCACGGAGATGAGATATTGTATGTTGGTGATCATATTTATACAGATGTAAGCGTGTCTAAAGTCCATCTCCGCTGGCGAACGGCATTGATTTGTCGAGAACTAGAAGAAGAGGTTAGCTGTTATGATTTTCCATTTCATCACTTCCATGGAAGCAATGTAAGGGATATCTTTTTTTTTTTTTTTTTTTTTTTTTGGGGGTGGGGTGGTTGGGGGCCGGCAATCATAGCTGAGGCTACTTGCTTTTTGGCGGATCGCCTTGTCAGATCTTAACAGGGAGTGGGAGGCAACTCTGTCCTGATTTTTTCTTTCTTGTTTTTGGTCCTTTTTCGTTGTCTGCTCTTTGTATTTGTGGTCCACTGTTAGTTGATCTACTTGTTCACTCTTGTATTCCTTTTTTCTACTAATAAAAGTTCTTCCTTTTTATTTTCCCAAAAGAAAAAAGGACAGAGAGAAGAACATGCTTGATTTGGAGTTTCATGTTCCCCTGTTAATGCATATCTTGTTTGAATGCGTTTCTTATTTTCATTTACTATGATGCTGCAGTATAATGCTCTGATTCGTAGTAGAGATCATCGGGCTGCGCTTATAGAGCTGATAAATCAGAAGGAGGTTGTTGGAGATCTCTTTAATCAACTCCGACTGGCTCTCCAAAGAAGAACCAAGGGGCGACCTGCGCAAGTAACTTTCTTTGATGGCAAGATTGATGTTGTTTCTTAATAGTTTCTGCAACATTCTGTTTTGTGCTCTCTCATATTATCAGTCCTAATAAATTACCAACTCATCTAAATTTGCTGTTATAGAGAACACTTAAGAAGCACCAAACACACTGAGACACGTCTGGGGCATGCCTAAAAAGTGTCTGGATTATTTGTTTCTTTTTTCAAACAGCCGACACACAGAGACACGGGGGAGACTCTAGGGGCCAAAATGTTATTTTTCTGGGGTCAAAATATTTGCTTGGTTAGTAAAAACTTGTGTGGTGTGTGGGATGACCTTGCTTTGGACCGAATTTTATGGCGGAAAAAGGTTCCCGTAGCCGGCCCCAAGTGATTGAGAAAAAGGCTGAGTTGAGTTGAGTAAAAACTTGTGATTGGTAATGGTTGGTCAAAATAGAAAAAGGTTCATTGTTTTATTTGCTCTTAGACATGATGTATGACTTTTTAAGTGATTGGTTGGTAAAACCTTGTGTTGCGTGTTCGTGTTAAATGTGTGATGTTAATTGTTCTTATTATTCGTTAACATATTACTCCCTCCGCTCTAAAATAAGTGTCCCTATTCTATTTTACGTTCCAAAATAAGTGTCTCCTTTGCATTTCTAGAGAGATTCTTTAATCAAATTGTCTATTATACCCTTATTAGCTGTGAGATGAAAAAAGACGAGGGTCCATTGCTTTGACACCACTAGTGGTACTTTGAGGACATTAAAGGAAAATTACATAGATTCAACCGCTTTCTTAAAACCCGTTTAAAGTCAATAGGGGACACTTATTTTGGAACAGAGGGAGTATCAATTTACGTTGTTATTGTTATATATATATATATATATATATATATATATATATACATACATACATACATACATATTTATATAAGTTATATATATTTATATATAACGTGTCCCCAAGTGACAAGCATGTCTTGTCGGAACTTTTTTTGGAAAAGTTCGTATAGCAGTGTCGATGCTTCTAAGAGGACCCTCACTGTTTATCATGCTTTAACACTTACCCTCATGTGCAACCCGTCACCCGTCTCACCTGGAGAGAAAAAGTTGAGGTGCATCAACTACAACTCAACTCAGCCTTTCTCCCAGTTACTTGTAGAAATGGAGGGTGCAACAAACCAAAAAGAGTGCCAACTCCTGCACTAACAAGAGCAGCAGAAACAGATTATGCTAGAGCTTTGCATATTTGAAGTTACCAAAAACCTAAAAGCTCAAGCTGTTAGAAGTGCCTGGTGTTGGTTCATTGTACCCTGCGATCAATATATCTTGTCTTTGCTAGGTACAACAATGATCTTTCTGCTCCTCTTTCGTACTAGTAAAGTTCTAGTTACCTTAAAACTTCCACATGTTACCTCTTCTTCTCTTCCTTATTACTAACTATCAAAAAATATTTTTTGCTATTCTCCTTCATACTTGCTTCGAGGATTCCAAAGGGATTCACAAATTTCATCATTCTATACATCTCTCTCTCTCTCTCTCTCCCCCCCCCCCTCGCTGTTTTTGGACATGTCCTTTGTGGTGGACGATAAGGTTTGTGCCTCTTTTTGTGCTGTAGTCTGTAGAGTATTTATTTGTGTTTAACTAAACGAGTGAACCTGCTTTTTCCCTTCTTGTTTTCGTTTCCTTAATAGCACAAAAATTTATTAATGTCACAAAAGAAACATTAGTCATTTTCACTTTGTTGAAAAGGTAAAAATCATTTTGTGGAAGACATATAATGTTAGGTACTCAGGTTCTCATCCCCATTATCTAGTATTTTGTCCAAATTATATTGTGAACCAGATTTCTTTAATCCATTGGTAAACCAATAAGAAAATATTTTATCTTTGATCTGATTATCAATGATTAGTTTTGACTCTTGACATTTGTCTTCTTGTCCCCACAATGTGTCGAGAATTGAGAGAGTAAATCTGCCAATGTGCTTTACATAGATATGCTGCAAGTTTTTTACTCCATATGGAATCTCATTACTGGGTGTTTAGCTGTGTTTCTTGCCACTATCTTATGTATTTTTCTGTATGCATTTTCATCTGTTACCCACTTCGGATTAATCTTGCCACTATCTTATGTATAACAAAGTGGATTATGCAAGTGCTTGAACCAAACCTAGTAACTGTCTTTGACTTGGAGAAGAATTTATTGAAGATTTAGTCAATAAAGTTCACATTTCTTACTTCCGAGTCCATAGAAGTGGAAGGGACTAATTAGAACTTCATGGAGAAGCTTATTCTCTCTCTCTCTCTCTCTCTCTCTCTCTCTCTCTCTCTCTCTCTCTCTCTCTAAGTAAGTCCATTCCACATCAACAATATCACAAGAATCTACGAAATTGCTTTCTCTTATTTTTCTTCTTTGTGTTACACCTATGACAAATCTGTACTATTAGGTCTCACTGATGTCCTCCGAGAAATATGGACTAATTTCCTGCTATCTTCTTACTGAGATTATACTTTTGTTATTCTTCTTATTAGATATTGTTTGAGTTTGATATATATTGTTGGGCCCCTATCTAATAACTTAAGCTTTTAGATTAGTTGTAACTTAACATGGTATCAAATCTCTGGTTTGGCAATGTCGTGGGTTCGAGTCGTCCCACTTGCATTTGTTACCCGAAATATTGTGAGTGCATGTTGTCACTCTATTGGTTTGTGATACCCTGATGGTGCATATTTGTTCGTCTCTCCACGTGTGGATGGGTCACATGTGAGGGGGAGTGTTGAGTTTGATATACGTTGTTGGGCCCCTATCTAACAGCTTAAGCTTTTAGATCGGTTCGTAACTTAACATAACATACATCAAGATCTTACTTATTCCCTTTGAATTGTTAGACTCTTGCTGCTACTCATATGGATGACAAAGAGCTCACAGAAAGTGTGCAAAAGCTACTCATTGTGATGCAAAGACTGGACGAAAAAATTGCTCCAATGTTGGAAGAGGATGGGGAACACTTCAACAGAAGGTTAGTCATTGACAGATAACTTTCAATGTGGTTTTACTTGATCTTTAAATTTTCAAACGTTATCGACTTATGTAGTCCACATGCTGGTTTTGGGGCACATTGTTATGAAATGGTTCTTCGAAGGGACACCAGGTTAATAGTTTCTTGGCAGAATATAAGCGGCTAGACTGAGTCTTAGTCAAAATTGCGCTTGAACACTTCATAAATCTTAGTCCACCATCATGATATTCGCAATTTGTGGTGAGTTAAGCAGCATTTACCTTGGCCAAGATGATATCTGCAAGTTCACCAAGTTATCTCAAGTCTCAAAATGCTACAATTGGGAACTAGACAATTCCTTAACACCTTTCTGGATCACAATTGAAGTTAAGGACGAGAAAAAAATCAGTTTCAGAAATTTGTTCTGAAAGAATTTTCATTTTTTTTTGATAAGTCGATATATAAATGAGCGTCAAAGAAGGTGTCGCGTCCTGTGTACACTAGAAGTATACTCTACCAAAAGAGCTATGAGGAAAAGCTATTCACAAATTCTACGAACGAAATATCTAAGAGATGTGTAGGGATCTCAGTCCTAGAGCACGATCATGAGGAAGGGTCCATCATGTCCTGAAAGCATTTTCATTATATCTTGATTGGTTAACTGACCTGATTTGCCCCATGAATAACCTTTTCGGTTCATGATATTGGCCGAGGCTGAATTAGCTTTGCAATAGCTTTACTAGGCTGCTTAGATGTTATTGATGCACAGAACAATATGTTGGTTACATTTGGTTGGTCTCAGTTTCACCTTAAACGTGTTAAGGTGTCATAGAAAATGAGACGTAAAGCTGACCTTTAAAGTATACCGCTGGCTCATTCTTTCTCATGCCTCCTTGTTAGGAAGTAAAAGTTAACATTTAAAGGTCAGAAATGATGTTATTTGGACTCTAGTAGGGTTAAGAAGATGAAACCAGACCATCTGTTCGTCTAGCTCCCAAGACGATGACTCTGGGCAGCATATTTCTTGAGTTGTGTATCTATTTTTTAAAATATGGTGGTGTTCTACATATAACAGTGGGTTCAAAATTGGCAGATTATTGTTTTAAAAATAAACTTTTTTTGCAGAATTGTGTGCTGTTGGATGTGGTAGTACATATCTAGGAATCGGTTTCTCCTATCCCGTTCCTATTATCATGTATATGCCATGAGTACTTGATGCATTTTCAAGAGTCCATATAGCATAGCGGGAATATAACCATACATATCTTATCTGAAAGACAAAGATTAATGTAATATCTTAGGATGCGCACTGGGCGTATCTGATACTTACCCTCAACTATCTGGCTACCAAATACGATTCAACGATACCCAATCCTGATTGAGGTATCCATATACCGTAGATCCAATCTGTTCGGTGAGCCTTTATCTCTCTTTTTTGGTCTTCTTCGCAAATAAAGCAACATGAGTATCTTGTGAAGTCAACTATCTGCATTGTTAAATTGAGTTGCTTGACCATAACTTAGAATCATGAAGATATGCTTAGAAATCCTTCAAAAAATTGTTCTAAAGAAAAATTCCCCCAAGGAAAAATGAAGAGTAGTGCTATGTCTACAGCACCAATCAACAGAAATCCATCAACCGTGTGCATTACGGTGTTCGAAGGTACAATGCATGCGGTTGATGGATTCTATTGATTGATGCTGTAAATATACATTTTCCACGAATGAAAATTGTAACGAAACCATTGCAGACAAAAAACATTATGGGTTTGATTATTAATTTTAATGGGTCTGCATGTGGATGGGCAGCTGAGGGAGCATGCACATGTGTAATTCAATATATCAGGGGTAGGGACTTGATCAGCTGACACCCCCCCCCCTCCCACACCGGTGGTTTAGGTGGGGATTTCTTTCACGTGCAGGTCTTTGGGACAAGAGTCACTTAATGAGACAAATAGAGAAGTAAGTGCATCTCCTTTTATATCTTTTGCCCCAGTTCTTACAGACAAATAAAGGATTTGAAAGTCAATGGATATTCTCCTAATTAATTTACCGTTTATTTTCTTCCAACTGCAGGTATGCTGATATTTATACCTCCAGGGTGTCAAATTTCCTCCATTATACACCCTTCATGTATTTCCGCTCGCAGGAGCAGGTATTTAAGCATATGGGTTCTGATTATTCCTCCTGGCCTGCTATACCATTAAAGAAGTTAATAATGGATGCTATGAGACAACTCAATCTTTGAATATTTATAAAAGACTACTGACTCAAACTATTGGAGTGTTTGACTCAAGGTCAAGATGTTAATACACAAGATTGCTAAAAGCGAAAAGGTTGATATACAATACCTAAAAATGAGTTAAAGTACTGTGTACAATAAATGTACACTATTTTAATGCATACATCATAAAATCATTAGAAATGTACAATAGTCTATTGCATATATCATATATTATTGATAAATAACAATATTTGGAAAAATCAAATTATAATAAAATTAGTCCAGCTGTCCGCGAACAAACAAACCGAGCCGTGTTCAGCTCAAGAATTTAGCGAGCGATTTTCGATATTCAAGCTCGACTCAAATGAACACTCAAGCTTGGCCGAACCCGAGCTTTCACGAGCCGAGCTCAAGCCGCTGTTAAGCCGTCTGGTTCGTGTAACAGTCCTAGGCTCCTATTTGCCTATGCATACCCCACGACCGCTGCTGCCACACTATCAGAGTCACTGCTACTGCCACTGCTACTTCACCAACGTATCCCCCATTTACATACGATTACAATAAATAAATAAATAAAAATCCAACAAGTTTCTTTGATTTCAATTAAAGAAGCAATACTTATGCAACCCAACTGACATTGAAACTCTTGAATCAAAAACCGAAAGAGTGGCGCTATTAGCACCACCCTTTCCTATTAATACACCCACAAAATAAATTACAAAAATATCATTATTTTGTTAGACATAAATACCCTTTTTTTACTAAATACATCAGCCCTTATATTGCAATACCTACTAAACCACTAAATACACCATTTACCTTCTCTTTTTTTTCCTTTTTCTTCTTCCCCACCCCTCCCCCTTCTCTCTCCAGTAAACCCCCACCGGCAACCCATTAAACCCCCCCTTTCCTTTTTTCAAACTGATCCATTCTTTCCCCAATTTTTTTCCCTTTCTTTCCTTCTTCCCTTCCCCTCTCCCTTCTCTCCTTCTTTCCCTTTACCCACCCTTTGAAAAATTCTGGCCGGCGATTTTTTGTTCGGGACTGAGTTACCGAACAATCGGGGGTTGTTCGGAGGCCCAAACTAAACATCACTGTGATGTTCAGTTAGGGCCATCCGAACAACCCCCGATTGTTCGGTAACTTAATCCCGAACAAAAAATCGCTCGCCGGATTTTTTTCAAGGGCTTCAAAGAGGACGGTGGAGAAGAATGGGGGGTTCAGCCATGCCGTGTGAGTGTGGGGGGTTAGGTTTAGAGTGAATAAAAAAAAAGAGGGAATGAGGGAGAGAGTGGAGGCTCCCGAAAGGGGGGAGGCTGCCCGAAGGGGGAGGGGGAAGGGAAGAAGGAAGGGAAGGGAGGGGAAGGGAAGGGAAGGGGCGGGTTCTCTGTGTGTGTGTTGGGGGGGGTGGGTTAGGTTTACAAAAATGAATTATTTGGGAAGGGGTAAAGTAGGAAATGTTGGGTGGTGTATTTTGAAATTTGGTTGGTGTGGAATTAGTGGAGGGTGTATTAAGAGAAGTGGTGTATTAAGAGGACAAGGTGGTGCTAATAGCGCCACTCAAACCGAAAACATGAAAAGATATAATTGAGAACCAAATTGCTTAGTAGAATTCCCTACTTCTTTAGCACGTTGAATATTTCGTGCATCAAAATTGCATCCTTTTCCAGTAAAGCTTCTTTACATTAACCCCAACATTTTTCTACAGAAACAAAATAATTAAAACATGAGATTGAAGAAGAACTAAAGAAATTATAGCATAATTTGAGCTAAATTTTTCAACATCAACCAAATTTTGTTGTTCTTCAAAAATTCTTGAAAATCGATCTCCCCAAAAAACTTTGATGGCCACTTTGCTCCATGATAAGTAGAGTGTGTACACGTTGAAATATAAAGATCAAAGTGTAAAAATGCACACTAAAAGTCTTATTAATCAAAGAAATTTATCGTCATTAATAGTATGATCATCAACAAAACCCATCAAAATTTTCCGCAGAATCTGTTTGTAATCACATACAAAATTGATGCCAATTTACCTCATTTTTCGAAAAATAGAGTTTATTTAAATTAGAGTGAGGAACACTAATGAACCTTGTCGATCAGAGTCATTGGGAAAATGGGTGGTCCTTGTCGGAATTATAATTAGTTCATGGACGGCGTAGAAAAACGGAGGACTAAGTCTGTTTGTATGCTGAATAGAGAGAAGATAGGGATGGGAGACATAAAAATGAAAACAGATTGTATGACCAGGGCTTTTATTCCAGAGCTCCCTCTATGAATAAAAAATGCTTCTTCCCTGGTAAACCGCCTGGGAAAAAAAAAACGAAGGAAGAAAAAAAAGGGAAGAAAAGGAAAAACCCAAAAAAGTACATGCGCTTGCAGAAGTGGTTGTAGTCGGCTGCAGGACGGCTGCCATTGGTAGTCGTCGTTGCTGGGAGGACTTTGTTGACCATGGCAGGCAAGAGGAAGAGGAGGGGATGGGGATTGGTTTGATTCCTTGACTCAAGTCTTTAGGTGGGGGCTGTTTTCTGATTGTATTAAGAATTAAATATGGTTAAGCATTTGATGGGCGCCCATTTATGCCCATCAGAATTTGAAGAGATGAACAAAATATGATTTGGTAGCCGTAACCTACAAATGGTTAGACTAAGTTATTTATATATACGTGCATATGAAATGTAATTTTACAACTAGCACCCTTCATAATACCCCTTATTCCTAATATTGATACTCGAGTATAAATATATCATGCCCAACTTGCTACTAATATAACTCAACCTATTTCCATCAAAGGACTTGGTAAGCACATCAGCAAGCTCTTCACCCGACTTGACATAATTCGTGACAATAACCTTCTGTCGTAGCTTCTCACGAACGAAATGACAATCAATCTTAATATGCTTTGTATGAAACACATGATTTGATGCAATATGGATGGCTGCTTGATTATCACACCATAAGTATATATGTGGTAGGCTATCAAACACAATCTCATCAAATATTTGATGAATCCATATCAACTCACATGTCGATTGAGCCATGGCCTTATATTCCACCTTTGCACTCGATCTCAATACTAGATCTCAACACTACCGGCCGCTTCTTGCTCTTCCAAGATATTAAGTGGCCTCCAATAGATATATAATACCATGTGGTTGTGGTTGACTTTTTATCTGAAGGAGAGCCAGCCTAATTAACATAACAAAATCCCTCAACCCTCATGTGCCCATAATCTCAATAAAGTAACCTATGGCCTGGCTTGGATATAGAGGATCCTCACCACAACCTTTCGGTGAGTAAATCGTGGTGATGACATAAATTGGTTGAGTTTACTCACTGATAACGCGATTTTGGGTCTAGCCACAGATAGTTCAACTTCCCTACAAGCTTATGATACCTCTCCAGATGAGCCAATTCTTCACCATTATCAACTCTAAGCTTTACATTTGGATCCATATGAGTCTGTCTTGGTTTTGCGCTTAACATCCCAGTGTCAGAAAGCAAGTCAAGTCCATACTTCCGTTGAGAAAGAAGATGCCTTGTTTTGAACGGGCAACTTCAATTCCCAAAAAAAAACTTAACGTTCCCGTCTTTTGTTTGAAATCCTTCTTGAAGAAAGGACTTTAGAGCAAGAATACTAGCACTATCTCCACCGGTTATAATGATATCATCAACATAAACATTTAAAGGGATACACCTTGGAGCTGATGACAAAAGACTAATGATCGTGTTGTTGCACCGCATAAGGCCAGACTCTAACACCACTTCACTAAATCTCCCAAACCAAGCTCTAGGAGATGTTTCAGACCATACATTGATTTCTTCAACCAACAAATCATCCCTCACTCCCCAGAACAACAAGATAGACCTCTTCCAGCACACCACTGTGAAGAAACACATTCTTCATATCTAGTTGGTGTAAAGGCCAATGGTAGGTTGCAGCAAATAAACCCAGCAACCTAAATGAAGCCAACTTCGCAACTGGAGATAATGCGTCTAATCCACACCATAAGTGTGATCATAACCCTTGGTCAATAGATAGGCCTTCAGGCGAGCTAGAGAGCCATCGAGATTCACTTTCACGGTGAATATCCATTTGCAACCAATTGCACACTTACCATCTGGCAAAGGAACCAAATTCCAAGTTTGATTATGCTCAAGAGCACTCATCTCCTTTTCCATAACAGCCTTTCACCCAGTGCCTTAGACGCAGACTTAGGAATTGGATAAGACTTAAGCAAACTTATAAAGTAATAAGTGAGGAAGACAAACCAGAGTAACTAACATAGTTAGAAATAAAATATCGTGCGCAACTACCTTTTCGAAGAGCAATCGGAACATCTAAATCAGATAGTGAAGGCATACGAGTGTTAAGATTTACAGATGAGAGGACTGGCTTTGTAGGGACTTTATTAGAAGGTGTTGATCGGGGCTCCTCTTTTGGACGTTGAGAGTAGACATGCTGAATGGGTGGATGAGAGGGATGGAGGTGTAACGTGAGTGGTTTCTGACCGTACAATGTGATAAACAAGAAATTCAATGGATGTCATATGATAGAAAGATTGTGATTTAAAACCAAATAGTGATTCAGTACTGGAATAACAACGGTACGGGAATAACAACGATACCTCTTCTGAGAATGAGAGTAACCTACGAAGACACATTTGAGGGATTTGAGATCTAACTTAGTTATATGTTGGGCAGTCATCCCGAACAAAATAGACACATCCAAAGGTCTATGGTGACGCAGAGAACAACGATTGAAAAGAGAATAAGACATGATACGGAGTGCCCCCCCTGAAGAACAGAAGACGATATCCGATTAATACGATGACAAGCAGTCAATACCGCATCAGCCCAAAATGGCTTGGGCACTCATTTGAAAGCAAAGAGCCCCAACACTCTCCATTAAGCTCTCTCCGCCACCCCATTTTGTTGAGGTGTATCTGTGCAAGAAGATTCATGGGTGATGCGCTGTTCAAGCTTAAAAGTGAAATAGGGAGTAAAGAAATATTTCTTTTGCGTTGTCACTACATTGATTTTTATTACGCATACTAAATTGAGTTTTAATCTCAGCACAAAAACCACAAAAAATAGAGAAACACGGAACAACTTCTCATTATATAAATCAAGTTACACAAGAAAAATCATCGACAAAGGTAATAAAATAACGATAACCAAGTTTTGAAACAATTGGAGATGAACCCCAAACATTATAATGTATTGACTCAAATGAGGCACTCGCCCTTTTATCAACCCTAGGAAAGTATGACTCACGATACAAGCTTCACAATCTAATGTAGACAAAGACCCAAAACGAGGACATAATTTCTTCTAGCTCGAGAGTCAAGGGTGACCCAAGCAACAATGTAGTTGATGTGGGGTGAGGGAAGTAACACTGGAATACGCGACTCACAGGGGAACAACATCTAAGAAGTAAAGCCCTCCTAATTCATAGCCTTTACCAATAACATATAATGAGACAACAATGGTAATCACGTCAACGGAAAACCAGGAACATATAAGACAGAAGACAAAGATAGAGATGGAGTGATACAAGCAATACCACTCCCCTTAACAGAGACAAGAGACCCATCGGCTAAAGTGACACTAGACAATATAGAAGGCGTAAAGAAAGATATTTGCAACGGGAGGATGAAAGACATGCAATAGGTTTACAACATACGTAGCCGTGAAAGATGGAGACGGTTAAGAGACTTGAAACTGGGTACACCTAGCATATTCCTCATCCGACTCCATAACCATCTTCCCTTCAACGTGTTGTTGAAATGACTAACTAAAGGCTGAGAAGCCACATTAGCAAACTGCTTATTTGGAGGTTTCCCATGTAGCTTCCGACAGTTGCGCTCCTAATGTCCCGTGTACCCACAGTTGTAGCATACCTTATTATCCTTATTTCTCCACTACCATGTGTATCATCACCACGACCACGGCGACCTCCTCTACTACCTCTTCGACCACAACCACGACGACCACCATGATCATAGCCTCCAGGTCCTAAAGTCCTGACTCACAAGGGTGGAGAACTCACCTACATCCCCCTCTGATGGAGTAGGATTTCAAGAAGTACGTAAAACCCGAGAGAAAGCCTCAAAAAGGGAGCAAACCTCTGTGCCACATAAAATTTGCAAAATGAGTTGTAGCAAACTCGGGCATGAAGCCAGTTATGCATTTGCTTAACATCAGTTGTAATTAGAAGTACTCTATTCCCAAGACAACTTAAAATTTGCAAAATACTGACTCACATTTTGATCATTCTGATCGAACCACATCATGGGAGTCATAGTGACAATTCAAATTGTCGTGGCCTGAATACGTCTCTAAGTACTCCCAAAGATCCTTGACGGTTTCAGTATGAGAAACCCACTTGACAACATTATCAGTCACGGAATTCATCATCTACGCATATTGAAATGCATCATCCCAAATCGATGTCTTCGCACCGTCAATGTCAGTAAGGTGATCACCCTTCTCCATCCCAAACAAACTCTTACTAATCACTTTCCGCCACATCATGTTGGTTCCGTCAAGCTTTTTATCAATATGCTTGTTCAAAGTGGTAATGACCATTGAACCAGTCTCTCAGCATCGGTCTGAAGTCAACATATCAACAAAAATAATACCCAAATAGCACGCTGAACCAAAATCGGTCAAGTACACAAGTAACAAATCAACCAGGACACACCGAAAGACACCACCAACTGAAAAACTAACCACACGCTCAGAATGGGCACGACAAGGCGAGACCGGCGGTGTAATTTTTTTGGAAAATTTCTGGCTGATGCACCGGCGTGTGACCGGAGCTCCGGCAACAGCGTAAATAGCGGCACGGGAATAGTACCTCCGGTGTCGTCCCAAGGAGACGATCCTTCCTAGATGGTGCGTGTCTTACTAAAAAACAAATCAAAAGGTTATGGAAGCTAGGTCACTACTAAAATGGTCGCCGGCAAACTTGTACAGCCATACTTGTTGACCTTGTCTTGTGCACTTACCACAATAGCACACGCCACAGCCCACACTACGTCCTGGGTTGGCCTGCCGCGATCAATGTCGCACACCTTGTCGACTCTATACCACGATGAGACCTCCGTCTCTACTGTAGCACGAAGAGAAACAAAGTATAAAAAGAAATGAGCTGAATATCCTACTCTATACACGATGAGACCTCCGTCTCTATTGAGATCGATCAACTCAGGTTTCTTATGAAGATCCCTGCTCTGATACCATGTTAATGAATAGACAAGAAGAGATGAGCAGAATATAATTTGGAACCTGTAACCTACAAATGCTTAGGCTAGGGTAATTATATATATGTGCATGGGGAACATAATCTTACAACTAGCACCCTTCATAATACCCCTTTTAATCTAACAATGGGCTGAAATGGGCAATGCCTGTTAGAGCCCGCTAGCGAGAATACATGTGCCCATATCCATTTATTTATGGACGGTTCGGTGCTGCCCTAACTTGCTCATGTTATCATTCCCCAAAATTGTGAAAGCCTAGATATGCACATGCCAATGCAATGTGATTTTTTTGCAATGCCCTTATCTAAAGACAAAATCTTATAGGTGGTTGTATAGAGTAGCTATCTCATAGTTTCTTAGGATAATAGTGGCTGCATGCGTAACAGCACCAACTTCCCCTCCAATTCACATATAACGTGTGAACAATAATATTTTTTTACCCTACTCTGCATCTTGATATACACAAGTGGGAATGCAACTTCTTGTTGCGTGTTTCACTTCAAGGGGCTATTGATTCACCACCACATACTGTTGGCCCTCATTTAGTGGTGTTTCTGCATGGTTGGAACAGGTTAAGTATGCCACATCTTGTCCCTTTTCAGGTCAGGTTTTAGTTTTTAAGAGATCTAATGTGTTGCACTGTGTTAGTGTAGGGACACCATTTCCCTTAATTTTGATCTTAAGGTAGCTTCATCATTGGAGAGCTGTCTCTCAACTTCTATTTGCTATATGGCATATGTCTTGCATGTTAATGGGCGAATCTGATATGCTCAAATTTTGTTTCTTGATGCAGACACTTGCCCACGATTCATACTCATACCATTCTGAGCTTAGGGAGTAAGTTGACAGCTGTCTTTTATGAGTTAGTCCTAGGCATTGATGGTCTCTGCTTTTGTTTATGTTAATTTTCCGCCGCTTCCCCCTCCCACTGATCTTTTGCGTTTGGGGATGGGGTGGAGTTGAGGTCTTTGTGAGCAGCTGCTGGTTGTAGTGTTAGCATTTACAGTACTTGTTTTGCCTATCCTAGGGCATATGTATTATTTGTATATGTGACAAGCAAAATGAATAAATGTGTACTTCAACATTAATTTTTATTAGGGTAGTGCATACCCATAATTGACAAACATATGCTGAAGGTGTTTGTTGATTCTGAGCGGCATTTGGAAAACATTATGGTGTAAACTGGTTAGATTTGCCACAACTTATTCAAAGCGTTCAGTGGTTGTGGAATGTAGAACGTTGTCTGTGTAAATAGATGATGGTGGCATGTGTTTAAGAAGGGTGGATGCATTTCCTACCATTGCCACAAAGTTCTGCGTGTTAATATATACATATATGCATATATGAATGTATTTCGGTTAGGCATTTCTTCTCTCCGCTCCTGGTTTTAGGAGGAGGTTGTTGGATGTTGATGAGAAATTGAATAAATTTTGTTAGTTCAGTGGATAATCAGCCATGGAGGCCACAGGGACACTGAACTGGAATTGTGTTACCAAATTTATTTTATTGTAGATACCTTGTACGACAAGGGAAATTTGTTACTCCCAACGGTTGAATATCAAGGGGAAGGGGGAGAGAGAAAATTGTGGGAAAAGGTTTGTTTGATGAAGAAGTGTGATACTTTTGTCATGTTGCGCACGCCAACAAGTTCTCAAATGCAGCAAGTTTATGTAGACTATGTGAGCCATGCATGAGGTTTCAGTTTCTTGGATGCATAAAATAAGGACCAAGGTTTTTGATTCATGGAAAAGATATTGAGAAAATTTTCTATTTTAGGGCTAAAAAGGCCTGGCATGAGTTTTGTCTTTTGCTTTTAAGCTATGGAAGATGTGAGCAATCTATTAAATCTTACATTACTTTGAACCTGGATTGAGGAGGCCTGGAAATTATACATTACTCTTTTCGTGTCTATTAAAGTGGTACATATTGAGTTTTTTTTTTTTTTTTTTGTAATTTGATTATTTTTGGGATAGATAGTTGAAGAGGATTAAATTGTCAATGCAAAAATTAAAAAAACACACGACTTGTAGTACTTTTAGCATAGGGCATGTAATGAACAATGACTTATGACTGATAGAACGATAAGTTAGTGCTTTTTGATTTAACTGTTAAAAATTGTGGATGAGTTGTCTTAAGTTAGTGTACATAAGGGTAATATTGGACATGGAAGGAATGAAAAGAATTTTTTAGTTTTCAAATAAGGGTAATCTTGAATATATAGAAAGTTTCATTAAAAAAAAGGGCTTTCGTATTTTTGAAAAGACTAATGCTACACCAAATGAATCTGTTTACAGATTTTGTTTATAATTAGCTTTAAGGTGTTGTATAGTATAACTATCTAATGCATAGATAATTGTATTGTTGAACGCCTTAAAGCTGGATGTAAACTAAATTTGTAAATTGATTATGTTGCTATCATTTTTCTCTTAAAAATTAGAAATAATCACAAGCCCTTGTGCTTACAACTCTAACCATAATCATAATCACATAAGTTAAATCAAATACTTAAAATAACTTATGGTAGGTAAATCATAAGTCATAAATATTTTTAAAAAGTCAAATCAAGTAGGTCCTAAAGGATTTATTATCTTCATAAAAATAAACACAAGGATTTATTATCTTCAAAAAGATAAACACATGTTAAATGTTCATTAGTATATGGTCAAAGTGAAAAAAAAAAACAAAATTACACCTTTTCTTTTTGGTAAGTTTTGTCAAGTCAATTGTCCAATATCCCCTTTTTATTTGTGAGATACAAAAGTAAATGAGTTGTGTTGATGATTTGACATCACTAGTGATAAGCTAAGCTTGGGGATACTAAAGAAAATTCAGATAAAGCAAACACATTTAAAATTTTGTGTATATTTAATTAGAGACGCTTATTTTAAAATGGAGGGAGTAAAGTGTACTTATTCAACAATGGAGGATTATCAGTTTTGACTTAGTCTTGAGGTTCTTATTTAAAATTACGAAAATTGTAAAACTTATCTTTCTTAGCAGAGAATACTGAAGACATCTAGTGAACATCACTTTGGTAAGCTACTACCTCACCAAGTAGAGTAATTAGATCCGAGCCCCTCCTCGGGCGGATTCCTCATTTTGCTCCTCAGCATACGGGGTATTAGCAACCGTTACAACTCTTGTTCGTCTCCCTAGAGCATGTTCTTACACGTTACTCAACTCGTCCACCCCAAAAAGCACCACGTCTTGTCTGACTTTCATGTGTTAAGCATGTTGCCAGCGTTCATCCGAGCCAGGATCGAACTCTCCATGATACTCATAGTTTTATTGTACAAAATACAATTACTTGTGTACTATCCTCCAACTTTTTCTAATAAGTGAAATGACTCAGTTTCAATAAAAAAGAGGGATAATTATATATTTGATTATCGTACTATTTAAAAATTACTAATTTGACCAACATATTCTCAATATTAAAAATGTGACCATTGAACTAACAATTTGTGTGTGATGTGGTCAATGCTGTTAACACTCTATCCAATTTTGTTAACGAAGCGATGACATGGATCTTTCTAACTATAAAAAAAATTATGTTAACGATAAATGGTCCAAAATAATACTTGTGGAAAATGAGGGCCCCAATCTCACTCTACCAAGGGTACATGGTAACATGGGTACTTCTGTAATTACATACTCCCTCCGTTCCAGGTAAAGAGTCCACTATACTATTTTTGGACGTTTCACTTAAAAAGTCTAATTTCAAAAAATTATGTTTACAATTTTCATAATCTTTCATCTTTACCCTCCACTTGGGTTGTAATCATCTTGGTTGCGCTTAAGTATTTTTGTAATTATAACCAACTCCAATGACACTAATATATCCTTAATAATTAGACTTTTCAAACATGGACTCTTTGAGTGGAACGGAGGAAGTATTATATTTTTATTTATAAACACGTGCGCTATCCACTTATGCTAAGCAACACACCTTTTTAATGATTTTTTTAAAATATGACAAAAGTGCCCTTGGTCTTTATTAGAGGTAATTAGAATTAGAGTTAGGGTCTGTTTGTTAACTCAATTAAGAGCTTAATTAGGAAAATTTTAAGTGATATTAAAAATAAGATTATTTGATAATACAATATTATATCACTTAATAAATTAAGTATCTCTTAAAAATAGCCAAAATTTTAAGTCAAAAGAAGATATCTTAATGTTTTAAGCTCTACGTTTTCAGACATCAGTTTTTAGAGCTTAATTTTTAGTTTTAACAAACAGACCCTTAATTAGAGAGTTGATGACAAATCAATATTAAGACCAAATATAATCTCATATTAAATATATTTCTTTGTCTACTATGATATAGATGCTAACAACAATGATAGTTTTACTGTAGATACCTATTTCACGATACATTTTTTTCATTTTAATTTGTTTATTTCATTTAAAATGTATTTTAATTTAATTTAAAGTTAAAAAATTAAGATTCTTTTACACTGAAAGAAAGCCGACCCGGCCATATTCCAAATAGCCGGCCCGACCATATAGCAAAAGAGCTGGCTCGACCATATTGCAAATACGACTCTTTTGCTATATAGCCGGTCCGACTTTTTATTTTTAATGTCAACTTTCCTTTAAAAGCAAAAGGGCTGCTGTTGGCATCATTAGAGATTGGTATGGAGCCTACTTAATTGCAGGGATTCGGGATTCATATTAGCCTTCTTCCTTGTGCGCTGAACTTTGGGCATTGCTTGGCATGGGAAGAAAGATCGTAGAGTATAAAAGAAAGAGTTATGGGACTCGAGAAAGAGAGTCAGCTGGTCATATAGCAAGAGTCGGCCCGGCCTTTTGCTATTTAGCCGGTCCGGCCTTTTGTTTTTAATTTCTTCATGAAAGAAGCTTGAATGATGAGAGGGAGGAAGAAAAAGTAAAAAGAGATAGAAATTGTAGAGAGAGAGAGTGTTGTTAGAGTTAATGAAGTTAGATTAGTTTTTTTTTTTTCTAAAATAGGATGAAGGAGTATTATAGTAATTGCGAGTTTAATGGGTGCAACATTTAGCACGTATGGGTGCGTCATTTAGCATCCCTCTTTATAAATAGTTTTTCTTCCTTCTCTCTCTCTCTCTCTCAAAGTTTACCCAGATTATTCCTATCATGTTCATCTTTTTACTCACACCATTATTCAACCACCACCGTCACTATGTCTACGAAATTATCTTCTTTTTTTAAGAAAGAACAACCGATCGACACAGAAATTAGCATTACTCCTGATGGGATCCTCCTAAATACCCAGGGCCGGCCTAACACTTATGGAGGCCTGAAGCCATCTCTAAACTGCGGCCCATTTTTTAAGCAATTTTTTTAAATTAAAATTCATATATTGTTATTTAAAATTTATCTTTCGTGTTATTTAAAAGTTAATCTAATTTAATCTTTGTTGAGATATTGTCGATCTTAGATAAGATTTTATTAATTTTAATTTTGAAAAACTTCTTTTTATCGAGGCAAAAGTTATGAGAATCGTTAATGTTATTTTATAAGTGATATACGCATTTAGAAAAGAATAAAGTCTTGTTATATAATTAAGTATGCCAAATGGTTTATCATTTTTTTACTTGTATAATTTCTCTTAAAAATTTTTGTTTTGTAAATAAATCTAATCTATCAATATCTGAGTTGTTATTACATTTTAAAGTTCAAGATTAAGACAATTTTTTTTAAAATTTTCATTATCAAATGACCTTAATTTCTCAATGCTAAACAGAAAACTAAAAATATATTGATTCATTTTAAATTGTTCAAATCTACTATGAAATGAAGTGATTGTTTTATATATTATGTACAAGAAGTAATCAACTTTAAATGATTATTCAGGAGATCTTACAACTTCATTATCAATAATTTCATCAAATTTTTATTTCTATGAATAGTACATTTTTCACGGAACTTAGGTTCTATATTCATTTCTAATAGCGATTTCTATGACAGAAGTTATAACATTTTCAAATCAGTCTTCTATATATTTATCAACAACAAAAAAATGTTGCTAAATTATTTATAAGTATGTGAGAAAAAACAAGAGTTACTCTTAACATTTAAATTTTTTTTATATAAATTTTTTTTATTTAAATATGTATTTTTTTGGAGGCCTAATTTTTTTTAGGCCTAAAGCTAGGGCTTTAGTTGCTTTATGCTTGGGCCGGCCATGTAAATACCTATCCTACGTGTCTTCCATGTTAGCCTCATATGGGTCCAAGGTCCACGTTGACATGACCACCTGGAGCTTGTCTCAGCCGAGGTCCCTTGCCGAGGTCTTCAGCCGAGGTTTCCAATTAATGTCTTCCACCAGGGTTGTTAGTCGAGGTCTTCGGTTAAGCTAGACCTCAACTTAGCTCGCTAAGGTCTTCGTCATCTCTGGGAATCACCTCGGTAGCGAGCATTCATATTCCTCGACGTAGTGTCATCAGGCATTGAATTTCCTCTTAAATGTCAGCATTAAACTTGGAAGAGGCAGGATATTCTCATTGGATGAAAACATTCCTTCCTGGTAAAGCTACGGCGGCATTGATGAGTTCTTCCTACTCCCAAGACGGAAGCTTCTATTATATGTTTTATCCTGATAGAAAACATGGCCTCATTAATGAGCAGTCTTGTCTGGCCCAATTCATACCATTTGCACACCACCTTCAACTATAAGTAGTAGGTATCACATTCATTTATGACATTTACTCCCAAAAACATACCAAAGTGATGTCTATTTGCATAGACTCACTTGTCACTAATACACTCTCATTTACTATACCTTTGAGTATTCATTAGAAGACTGTTAGCATTAAACATCAATCATTTTGCTCATATTAACTATGATACTGACTCTTACACCTGAGGGTGATAATCGGTTAAACCCCCCGACACCTAACGGTATTTTCTTTGTTACTAGTTGAAGTCCAGGCAACAGCAAACCTTATGAGAGTCGGGGCATCCTACCTTAAGACTAACGACACACGCGAATCCGACGTGGTCACGGGTATACATTTTGGCGTGATCAACTCCATTAATTAATTAGGTGAGATTAGATTACAATATGTAGATCTAAGAAGAATATATGGGATCTAGGAAATGGAAATTTGGGGATGTGATAAACTGAATTAGCCAGTGAAATTATCATTACTCCATTAATAAGGTGAGCTCAGATTAGAACATGTAGATCTAAGAAGAGCAAATGGGATTTGGGAAATGGAAATTTGGGGATATGATAAAATGAATTAGCCGGTGTAGATGTAGAGATGGACGGCGAGGACGAGGATGGCATAGAGAGTGAAGAAGATGAGAGTGTGGACGGCGATGGATTTGCCGTTGGTCTTCATGCTACCGAACTCAAGCTGCTGCTTGCTATTTCCCGGTAACTGAAAAAGCAGGCCCGGTTGAAGCAGCACGAACAATAGCTCTCCTATTATAACCGGTCCCCAGTTTGCCATTGCAGTCGCCAATTAACTAACCCACCATTTTGCTACTCCACTACCTACCTTCAAAATTGTGGTCTCTCTCTCTCTCTCTCCATTCTACGATCAAATTCGACTGGCGATCTCCATTTTTGGCGACGACGAGGAATTCGACGGAGCAGAAGCTCTTTAGGAAAATATGATCAACCGAATGGAAATGAAACCCTAATTCAACTTTTAGGGTTGAAGGGTTAATTTGTAGCGACAAACATAGTTGTCAAAACGGGATACGTATCGTGTATCGAAATTCTATCTCTATGATACGTATCGGGATACGCATCGCGTATCGTAAGATACGCTATATATATGCATATATATATATATATAATGACTATTAAGCAATAATTAATAAAAATATATTATCCAATGATTAAGGTTAAACTTCATATATGTGTTTTCATATTTTGAAAGCTTGATTTTAACCCAAAAAAGATTAGGAGAAAAAAAAAATAGATGAGAACATAAAATATTCACAATTAAGTAAACTTTTAAGCTTAAAAAACTATCAAATTCATACTTTTTTGAAAAAAATAAATAAATTCCAAGATGTAATATTTTCTTCCTTCAATTTTGTCTTCACTCTTTAGCATATATGGACTCTATTATTACTATCAACAAGGGTTTTCTTATAATGGAGGATTAGGGAATTGGATAATGGACAAATTAGAATTGGGTTTAAAAAGGGAGGTAATAAGAATTGGTGATTCTCATATCGTATCGTACGATACGTATCGCGTATCGTACGATACGCTAAGCGTATCGTACGATACAGAGCCCATTACGATACGGTGATGCGATACGTATCGAAATAGGTGATTTTCGTATCGTACGATACTAACAACTATGGCGACAAATCTAGTGATCGAGTAGAGTGTGACTGTGTGTGTATGAGAGAGAGAGAGACAGAGAGAGGGAGAGTAACATGTGACTGCATTTACTATGTGTGTTAAAAAGAAAGGGATGGACAGAAAAATTTTATTTGAAGGGTGAGATAGAACCCTCATTTTCTACGAGTATCATTTTTCTTATCGTTAGAAAGATTTTTATCATTATTCTGTTAATAAAATTGGATGGAGTGTTAACGATAAAGACCTCATTGCACACAAAGTGTGAGTACAATGGTCACAATTTAAATATTTAGAGTACGTTAATCAAATTAATAATTTTTTAAATAGTACGATGACCAAATATATAATTATCCCTTAAAAAGAATGGAGTGCCAGACTTGGACAAAGGGCATGTTTGGTAATCCAATTAAGAGCTTAATTAAGAAAGTTTTAAGTGATATTAAAAATAAGATTGTTTGATAATACAATATTATATCACTTAATAAATTAAATATATCTTAAAAATAGCCAAAATTTTAAGTCAAAAGATGATGTCTTAATATTTTAAGCTCTACTTTTTTATACATCAGTTTTCAGAGCTTAATTTTCAGTTTTAACAAACAGACCCAAAGTGAATCTCTCACACAAATAATATAAAAAACAAAAAAGAAAGAGTAAGAATCATCAACTGGGCTGGGCTGGGCTGGGCTGGGCTCCATTTTGCCTCTCTTTATCTATAGTATGTAGTAAGTCATGCGGAAAATTGTTAGCTGGTTTACTTTAAAAAAAATTTACTTTCTCCGGTTCACTATTTTTTTTCTTAACCGCTAAAAAACACTTTTATAAAATTATTTATAAAATACTCTCATTTCTTTCATAACTGTTCTTGCGTTTAAATTTCTTAGTTCTTCACTGTCGTTTGGAGGGAAGTAAAATTTTTGCCTTCTTTAGGAACAACACTTCCTCCAAATTTTACAATCAACTGTTTTGAATTAAAAACCAGATCATTAGCCAAAACACGATGTAAAAACATATGACTAGTTCATAACCACGCTTCAAACTGTACGTATTTTAATTCATGGATTGATCGAAAAGTGAAGTAATAAATATGTAAGAAGCTATATACACTGTAATTATAAGTTATAATAGTAGAAGAAAGCTCATTACCATGTGATATTGAGCCTTCAAGCAAGCGTTGTGTTCTTCCATAGGAGTATGAAAGAATTCGCGAATGGATGATTCTTGCATCCCGATACCCAATTGTTGCATCTCAAATTTAATTTCGATACTCAATTTTTGCATTCTGATGTCCAATTTTTACATCTCAAATTTAATTCTGATGCCCAATTTTTGCATCCCGATGCTCAAATTAATCTGAGAAAGTGGCACTGCATCCCGATGCCCAATTGTTGCATCTCAAATTTAATCTCGATGCCTAATTTTTTTCATCTCGATGCCCAAATTAATCTGAAATAGTAGAACTGCATTCTGATGCCCAATTGTTGCATCTCAAATTTAATCCCGATGCTCAATTTTTGTATTTCGATGCCTAATTGTTGCTTCTCAAATTAAATTCCGATGCCTAATTATTGTATCTCAATGCCTAATTATTGTATCCCAATGCCTTAGGATGCCTGATGTGCACGTATTTTTATTTCATTAAGGGGATTGTTATTTTTTCGACCAGAAATACATTTTTTAATTAAAAAAATAGTGAATAATGCTATGTGCACCAAATGTGTACCAAAATTACTTTTGACATCTTTTAGTTGATTGGTCAAAAATTTTTAAGTAATAGGATCTACAAATTATTCAACTATTCAAAAAGATAATAAATGTAATTTTAGTACATATTTGATACAAATTTTAGGTTCACGCAGCATCCTGAAAAGGGAAGTCATACTCCACACAATAGTTACTACTCCGCAAATCTTTTTGTTCAATTTTATATTTTTCCTTTTTCCTGAAAGGAAAAGCCTCATCCCATTTGTCATTCAAAATCCGTAATAAGACTAGTTTTTCCTCCAGTAGCCTCCTCGTCGTCGTCGAAGAAGATGAAGAACAAGTTGAGATGGGCGATGGACGGCGGCTTCTGGGACCTGGACGTCTCTACTCCTTCTACCCTCAACGGACTTGCCCGACCCGTTCCCCTTGACCCCCTCCTCCCCTTGGGTTTGTCCAGAGGTGTTCGCCTCTCCCGTCCTAAACAGATTGATTTCATCCAACGCTTCATGTTCACCCCTCTCCTCCCTTCCTTCTCCCCTTCTCACGGCGGTTTTACCCTCCAGCGCCTCCTCTCCGTCCCCTTCGCCCCTGACTGCTGGTTGTTATTTTCTTTATTCCTTTTTCTCTTTTTTTATTTTATAAACAATTTTCTCTCTCTCAACTCACTTGTCATTCCCCCGTTCATAACCAATTACTGCTTTATCTATTGTACTCCCGTAAACATCATTTCAATGTCTTTATCTATTTATTGTACTCCAATAAACTTGCACTCTTTTCTAAAGTGACATTGAACTTGTACTGTCTGATTAAGTTGCTGCTACTGCTGAATGTCCATTTCCTGATGGTGGAACTCGTATTCTATTATCTATTTCTAACTCTTTAGCTAAATCCCCTTGTACTGATTGTGGTATTACTTGGGGCAAATGCTTGCATTGAGGATGTTATTCACTTAATTATTAGCTACTCAATAAAATCTTAAGTCTTATAGCTTCTTAGGGCATTCAATACGCAGCAGACGTTTTATGTTTCAATGGTTGATCCTCTTTCAAATGTTTGACTATTTGCCAACTATGTTACCCATCTTTATACCCTCATGTCACTAGTTTGTTTTCATTATCCGAATCAGAATACACTTCTCAAACCATATCTTCCATTACTACTGCTTTTGCATCTGTGGCCATGTTATCATACTGATCTCCATGGTGTCAATATTGACTGATTTCTGCATTGGAACTCGTGCAGGTTTGGGACGTTGCTTTCTCAGTTCAACATACAGAAGTTTGTGTCTTCCATCAGAGATAATGGATTAATGCAACCTTCAGAATCCTCATGGTTCCGAAGCATTGGAAGACACCTTAGCAATAAGTCATTGTATGCCCTTGATTTCTGCTCGGAGCTATTCATAACCCCAGAGGATACTTTGCTTCTTAGCTTAGAACTATATGGCAATCACAAGACATCTCGAAAGAAAGCAGTTTTTCATCACAAGGCAAGCATGTATGACCTCTTTATTAATAATACTGGCACACCATTACTCAGAATTCCTACCACACATATTAGGTTGATTTGAGACTAATTCGAGTATTCCTTGAGTTGAGGGTTGATCTAAGTGGGTCGCTTGCAACAGAATTTTCCGTTTCATGTTGGAGAGCGATGACACTGGTGTCAAGGGCCAAGAGTAAGAGTGGAAAGACACACGCCCCTACACACACGCATGCACATACACACAAGCACGGAGAGAGAGAGAGAGAGAGAGAGAGAGAGAGAGAGAGAGAGAGAGAGAGAGAGAGAGAGAGAGAGAGGCTGCCCTTTCCAACGGAACAGTGTACTTCAAAGCATTTAGAGGAGAGCTCAAACGGCTGAAGGGATGTTCTCCCTCAAGAACGATAATGTCTTCTGATTTTAAAGGATAGCTGATGTTGCACATGACGTAGACCCTGATTTCGTAAATGAATGTTGATATCTAATCAGCTCTACAGCCAATGCTGGAAGACCATCCTGCCCCCTTAATACCTCTCTCTTATATCTCTCTCAGCAAGCTACATGGTGCTAGTAGAGGAGCTTGGTGATGCACTCCTGTTTTCGACTACTGAATCAATGCCCTGAGTAATCTTATGGTAGTGCACTCACCATTTACTGCTGGCCTCAGTGAGGTTTGTTGCACTGACCTAACCTTCCCTAGGTTGCCTTAACTCAGACTATCCTAGAGGATGGAAGTAGGTTGTGGAGATGTTTGATGTTGAATGTTGAATGTTGGCCCCTTGTGCTTAGGCCAGCCTGACGGATGAGCATGCAGCTTACATCACCATTGGAGAGCTGCCCTTTAGTGCTTAAGGCCTATTTAGCCAGCAGGCTTGAATGCATGATGATGAAGCCGTGAGGGCATCAGATTGGACTCCTTAGTCTCATTGCAACTGCGCTGAGATACATCAGGGCGGCAGTTACTTGGAGATACCTGTTTGTACCATACCCATTTTTGCCGAGGTATTTGGAAATAATAAAAAATTGCCCTTTTACTGGTGGAGCATGATTAAGTGCGCAGAAGGAGTTTAGCCTTCCTTGCTGATGGGATAGAGCATAGCCGGTGCATGTTCTGATGGAATAGTGTAGCAGGTCTTTTTTGTGTTTATTTCCCATGCAAACTAGTTGTTGACTGGATAATAGGCCCAGGTCCTAGATCATATTAATTATGCAGGATAATTTGAACTTCTAAAATTGTGAATTCTTTTTCTTTATTTGAATTTGGTTTATGATCAAATTTATTTTCAAAAAAATTTCATTCATATTTTGACAGTAGCCATGAAGATTTTTTTTTTGTGATTACATGTTTTTATTTTTTTAATGAAGATATGTGGGGGTGTCTGTATATATATAAATATATATATTTTTGTTTTTGTTGGGGGAGGAGGGGAGAGAAGGGTAATGTAACAGCAATGATCATTTTACCTGTGCTTGCAACTATAACATTTGTTTCTTTGCAGTTTCCACATCACAATCTGACTCTGGAGGCAGCTTCTCCTGGACTGTTTCTTGACAAAAATGGGTCTTACTGGGATGTACCTTTCACAATGGCAGTCGACCTAGCCTCAATTGCTGCTGATAGTGGCGCAAGTTACCACATGTGCATCAACCAGACTGCTGGTTCTCCAAAACAATTTAATGGCCAGCTAACCAGTGAGGTAGCTGCTTCTTTACTACCTGGATTGTCTGCTACAACTGCAGTTTCCTATAAGAAAAATGTTGATATTTGGAGAAGTGGAGCACAAAAGTTGAAAATGGTGCAACCATATGACATATTCCTGTCTACTCCTCACATTTCAGCATCAGGGATCCTTGGTAAGGGACAGTCATGTTACTGCACTACTTAACAGCTTTTCACACACACACAAAACGCTTCATGCATGCCTTTATATATAAGGTGCATGCTCATTGGTTGAGCATAATGGAAAACTATTACAACCAATTAAACTTAGATATTGTTTCATAGGAGAAACTTTTTTTCAATCAGCCTCTTCTTGCCACCGAGTATGAAAAGGTAAGTCACAATGATTTCTATCAAAGGCACAGGTTGCTTGATCAGATGAATAACTTTAAGAAAGTCTATAATGGTGACTCGAATAACTAGCTTCAAATCAGATTGCATTACCAAAAACTCATTTCCTTCTGTTTCCATAACTTCTTTAATAAAGAAAAATTAACAAAGTTGTGAGACAACCTGCCATTCACTCTGATACTAGAATGCAACATCTACTAGCTCTATGTTGATGTATTTTCCTTGAATAAAGGATGCTATGAGAATAAATTTTAAACTTGCCCATACAAGAGTTTATTGGAAAATCCATGGGTATAAATATCAGCCACATGTTAATGGACACATAACTCACGTGTTGGCCTTTGTTATAACAGTGTGGTTAATATATTCTGTATTCATTTTGTGATTTTTAACTGAATATTGCTGTAGTCAATATTCTCTGCCTATTTGGCAATTTTCCATTTTTTGTAATTAGACCAATCTTGAGTGTTTGTTTTCTTGCAGGTGCTGTTGTGGCAGCATCTCTTGGAGATAATTCAGTTAGAGCAGAAGTAGAACACGATTCAGTTGGCTTTAAAGGTTTTAGTCTTTGTGCCAAGGGAACAAATTCTGCCATTGTAGGTGATTTATTTGGATCGGTCTCGCTCTCCACACAGCATGGAAACTTTCAGAGGCTGTTTTTAGATCTTACACGTTTTAATGCTCATCTGGAATTTCCATCTGGTTCAACATTTCTTTCTGGGGCCACACAGTTGGCAAATGATCTTTACAATTCTCAAGTACCAAGTCTGGAAGCGGTTCAAGCTATTTGTCCTAATGCCACCGTTTCACTTCAGCAGCAGGTAACCACTTCTTATCCTCCAGTTTTGTACTATCGCAAGAAACTTACATGCATGACTAATAAAGAATGAGAGAAAAGGAATACCTTCTCCATTATACTGGTCGTTCCTTCTTTATCTTCTACTCAAAACCGTATTTTAATTTAATCAACTCCTGTGCACATTGCTGGTATTTACCCGCAAAATGAAAGATCCCAAGCCAATATTATTCTTTTTTCCAAACCCGGGCTAATTTTTTCCAAACCGGGCCAATGCTATTCTTTTATGGTACTTCTTTGATGATGGTAGCTGAATGTTGTTCTTTTACAGAATCTTCCCCTCAATTTGACATTTTATGTTCGTGGAGTTTTGCTCCGCTGTTGTCTGGAAATAGGATGTTTGTTCAAATTTAGATTGGTCTTGTCTTTTATTTATTTGGTTGCCATTGCGGGACCAATTATATTGTTTTTCATGACTTGTTGCAGATAGCAGGACCTTTCAGTTTCAGGGTAGATTCAGGAGTAACAGTAGATCTAAAGAAAAAAGACCTAAGTGTGAAGGATCCTGTGTTTGCAATTGAATATGCACTGCAAGTTCTTGGGTCAGCTAAAGCCGTCGCATGGTACTCCCCAAAGCAGAAGGAATTCATGATAGAGCTACGTTTTTTTGAGACATGATCCATATTCTATAAGGCCTTCTTTAGAATGAGCTGATATTTTGAGGAGTGTATGCCTTGTTGACAATCCTTGGCTGCAGCTTATGTCATACACTAATGTATTTTCAGTAGTAATTCAATTGTTTTTATGGGGTGAATAGACTCTTTTATTCTCATGCAATTGGAATTTTAGTTAGCTGAATGTTAAAAAATCGGAAACAAAGAAGAGAACTGGTATGAACTAATAATGTGTATGGATGAAGAAACGGAAGCAGTCAAACAAGTCACCAAATCCATAGAAATGAAGTGAAAGTTGGTACTTTGAATTGCACAAGAATACACTCTGGCTATTGTCTCCAACAAAAGTTTCTAAAAACATACATTCAACATTAGATATCTTTCTATTTCCTATTTGCTGCAAACAAATTAGTCAATAATAATGCAGCCTACATTTGTTTATGCTATGAAACCTACCAAAACTAGTTGGAGGGCTACCACTTGGAAGTTGTAGATGGTCTTCATTATACTTGATATCCATGAGAAAAAGACCGTGAGGTGGAGCAGAGAAAGCAATCTTCGCAAGTTCTTTGCGATCACGAGTTGCCAAAATCATGGGGACAATATCAGGTGGGACTGCTTCTTTCCCTATTTGCAGCAGCAAAGCAACCTGCAAGGGTAAAATCCATGGGGAAAGTGTTGGACGACTATCATCCAGATGGGACTGATTGGTGCTCGTTGTTACAGATGTAATGCTATTAAAGATAGAGCACAATGTTTCGCCACGTCATGGTAGCAAATTAAATGATCAGTTTAGAGTCATAAAATTGCATGTAAACAGATTAAAAACACAATAAAAATGAATATTAAAAACCAAACTAACTGAATCTGCACTAGATAGATAAGCAAGGTTAAAAAAATTGCATACCATGTTCCTGATCTGCCGATATAGGAAGCCAGAGCCTTCAACTTCAACTTGTAAAAGGGGTCCCTAAATAACCATAAGGTGAGCAATCAAATCCATGATGTTTATGTGCGTAGATTTGAAAACAAATCACTTAACACTGTTGAACGGGCTAGACAATTACCATTTCGACTATATCAACGCGGAAAATATTTTTGACTGGATTCGGTTGGCGATCATTGCGCTGCATATTCATGAAAGCAGAGAAGTCATGCTTCCCCACAAAATACTGTGCAGCTTCCCTCATGACAGCAGCGTTGAGCTTATAAAAGTTATGATAAGCATATGGACGCTGAAATGGGTCCATAACAGCGTCGTTATAAATCTTGTAGTGATAAATCTTGCTTGTCACTGAAAAGCGAGCATGAAATTCAGGCAGTGCGGGGCTGAATTCCCTGACTCTGATATCACGAGGTAGAATACCATTCAGGGCTGAGTGAATGTTTTCGAGGCAGTCGTAGTTGAAAGGTGTAACAAAGTGTGCCACCTGAAAGCTAAAGGCAGTTTCAAGTTTCAATTGTATTGATCAGTGAGGGTCAAATGAAATCATTATGAATGGGAAGAAGGCCGACCTGACCCCAAGCATGAACTCCAGTGTCAGTCCTACTTGCACCAACTACACAGAGATCCTCCCGCTCTAGTTTAGTGATTTGTGTTAAGGCTTTTTCCAAGCTGCCTTGTATGGTGGGTGGAGTCACCTGATATTGCCAACCTAAATTAAAAGACATGTGCATAGTATCAATTCAAAGGCCTGACCTTTGGCAGACATGGGTGAAATTGACAATGAATAGCGTAATGTTCACCCGAATCTCCAAATGGATATACAAAATTAATTCTATCCATTTGGAGATGTGGGTGAGGAATTGGAGATAACTGAGAATATTACAAAAAAAAAAAACCCAAGTAAGAAAAAAAGGAAATCCAAAGGCAAGTGAAGAAGAAGAGGGAACCAGAGAAGCGAGTGCCGTCGTAAGAGAGAAGCAAGCGCCATTTGTAGCACGGAGTTACTGCCACTGAGACGGGATTATGGGCATCTTCCTCCTTAACTCCTCCGCCTGGATTCTGTTTTTCACAAACACTATTTCAACCCGATTCTAGGCTCAGAAATGTATGTATATTTACAATTTAACATGTGGGATGAAGAAGAGGGAAGGAGAATACGTACGGGTGGAAAATTACAAGGAACAACAGAAGGAAGTGCATAGCTCATAATCGTTCTCGTCTGTGATTTTCCGTCCGCTGCGTTAAAGTCGTCGTCTTCTTCTTCTTCCTCCACCCTTTTCTTTTGGACCCAGAGAGAGGTTTATCCACCCAGAGCCAGACCCAGACCCAGAGAGCTATGTATCTCGGGGTTAGAATCAAGAGAGATGCTGTTTGAACCCACGAAATTGCTTAGTACACTTTCTAATAAAAATTACGAAAATATCATTATAAATTTAGATTTAAATACACTTATTGTTATTAAGTACACCCTACACTTTTTTTATTTAATTTCAATAGTACTTAGTACACCTCCCAAAATTTTTAAGTACACCCCTCTCAATTTATATTCATAATACTTCAAACTCAAAACTCTTCTTCCTCCTCCTCATTTTCTTCCAACTTCCATCCTACTTCAAACCCTAAATTCCAAAAATACATCCACATTACTTCTAATGATGGAAAAACAAGTCAAAGGGACCAATTATATAAGTATTTCATCTCATTTCATATCTTTAATTGCAATTTTCTTCAGTTTTTTTCGGAGTTTTCTGGGTATCGTGTTCGGCAATGGACCATGGAACAATATATAAACTGTTCGGCAACACCACCGAATATTTTGTAGTTAGTTCGGCTGGTTCCCACCAAAATTTCTTCAAATAGGTCGGTAGGGGTACCGAACTGTAACTCTAATGTTCGGTATGGGTACCGAACTGTCTTCATAATGATCGGTAGGGGTACCGAACTTGACATTTTTTGTTCCATGGTTACCTACCGAACATATTTGCTTATTAAGTCTTGTTATTATAATTGTTAACAGGATTCAAATACGTTGTCTTCGGAGGGCAGTGTGATTGGCCCTGAAGAAAATCAGATCATTCCTTATGAACCTAGAGTTGAAAACAATGTTGAAGATATTGTGTTGGATTTCACAGAAGTGTTCACGACGCATGAATTGTTTTCATCTCGTGAGGTTATGTTTGATTGGGTGCGTGCTAGGGGACAGGAGCATGGCATTGTCATAATAATCAGCAGGTCGGACAGTGGTATAGCTAGTTGCAAAAGGGCTCGAATGTTGATGACTTGTGAACGTAGTGGCCATTACCGTGAAAAGAAAAAGGTTGAGGCACTACCATCAGCATCAGAAAATGTCGAAGAGGCTAATGCTAATGTGAGTAAACGAAAAAGGAAGAGAGAAACTGGTACGAAGAAGTGTGGATGTCCTTTTCGTTTGAGGGGGAAGCAATTATCTGCTAATGAATGGCAATTAGAGATTCAATGTGGTGTGCACAATCATCCAACTGCGGAATACTTAGAAGGCCACTCATATGCTGGTCGATTATCAGTGGAAGAGGAGGAATATGTAGTTGATTTGTCACACAACAATAGTAAACCAAAAGACATTTTGTTTGGTTTAAAACAAAAATTTGAACAGAATAAGTCCACAATAAAGACGATCTACAATGTCTTTTGCCTTCATATAAAAGAAGGGTGTATGTATCAGTTCAAAACCTCATCAACATGACAAATTCCTTTTGCCTTCAAATTTCAAACCATTGTGTTCAGTTCAATTCCACCCATCAATGCATAAACCCATTAAAAAGTTCTTAAATTGCTGCATGAATTGGAATACACAGGGCTCCTTTATGCACCAAACCTACCTTTGTTTCCACCAGTGTTCTAAAAATCGCTAGGCGGGCGCTAGGCGCCAGGGCAGGGCCTAGCGCCTAGGGGCCTAGTCGGGGCCTAAGCGGGGCCTAGGCGGGATCTAAAAATCGAGGCATAATTACACTATAAGTTTATACCATATTTGCTGCAACAATATTAATAATTAAATATAACTAAATAAACTAAAAGTAATGGTCACATTACAAGATTAAAAGTTAAAATTACAATTTAATTCAATAATCAATACTTGCTGCAACAATAGTAAATAACTAAATATGACAAAATAAATTAAAATAATGATCACATTACAAGATTAATAGTAAAAAATTAAAACCAAATTCAATAGTATCATTCCAAACTTCAAAGTTTAAACTTTAAAACAAAATAACAATACTACAACATATAAAGTATGGAAAACAAACTTACTTAACTTAGATTTTTCTGTTTTTTTAAACCAAAACGATGATGTTTTTTGAAAAAAAAAATTAAAAAAAATTTAAAAAAAAAATTAAAAAAATGCAATTTGGCTAGGCGGCCAGGCGGGCGCCTAGGCGGCGATTTTTTTCGTTGACGATTTTTTACCCGATTTGGCCCTAGGCGCGGCGTTTTGGGGGCGCCTAGGCCGATTTTTAGAACATTGGTTTCCACCAAATGTCGTTCTGGCTAAAACTCTCCGACCATAAATGGTATAGTCGCCTTTTATCCAATAAGTAAGAAACTCCCAAGGATAATCAAACTTAACCTCTGTTTATGGTTTTACAGGAAAATTTTTAAAAAAAGAAAAGAAAAAGAAAAATAGACCTAGTATTACAATTTCAAAGTATCAGTTATTGATAAAAACTCTTAGAAGCAAACATGTGAGCCCATCATGTTGTAGATTAAACCTGTGTACAAACTTGAGATTGACAAATCTCTTTCCATTTGCCATCGCTTATTAATTAAGGAGTAGCAAAAGTCATCCAAGTTGTTATTCTGGGTATTTGGATTGATTAACAGCACAGTTCCTTGAACTCATTTTCTATATTATCCCTTGAAGTTGTCCATGTTAGCAAGTCAAGCATAATCTCTGGTTACTTGTATCCTTTGTTTGTATAGTATTTGATAGTAGTGAAAAAATTGCAGTTGGGTATCATAGTCGTTTAGATACTTTTAAAATGGCATGTATGTGTGTGCCTCGATGCATTTTTAGAAAAAAAAAATCCCAACTACATGTCATTCATAGTGTGGTTAAAGAAAAATGGGAATGACGCAAAAAAAAGCAAACCATTTTGTCTATCATCTCAAAATTATTTTTGCTTTTAGTTTGTGACCTCCACTTTCGGATTTCAATTTTGAGAGTTAGTATCGATTTCAGTTTTAATAATATCTGATTTGTCTAATATGCCAAAAATAGTTCTGGCCCAGCATAAATTCAAGGAGATCAGTGCTGCTTAGGAGGTATGTAGGGGAATGAACAGTCTTACTACAATCTTGAGTTCCTTGTTTCTTTGTTATTTTATTGACTACTATTAACTAAAGACCTCTTAGCTAGTGATTCTCGAAACTAAATATGGTAAGGAATCCCCTACTCCCCAATTTGATTGTTCTTTTGCTTTTATAAAAACAATTAATCTATGAATTTATTGTTTTGCAGATCATTTTATGGCTGTCATGACTCTACAAAATATTTTTAGCTGCCTATTATACTATAGAATCTTTCACTTGGTCATTTTAATTTCTCTGACTCCAAAGGGTTCCATTCTTTCATTTCAATATTTTATCCTTCTACTACATGCTATAGAGCAATTGATCTTCACTGTCTGATCTCTGATGTTCCTACTTCCTATAGACAATCTGTAGTTCTCTCAGTTTATTACTCTTTACTTCTGCTACACAACGACTGTTGGGGTCCTCACTGTAATGCTCTTATTACCTCACAAATCAAAGAGAAGAACTGACTCGGGATGTTCGAATGGGTAGCTAGGTTCACGGCCCCCTCAAGGGAAAGTAGCAGAAAAGGGAAAAAAAAGAAAGATAAGAAAACCCATAAGAGAGAATAACAAAGAGACAGAGAAATGTATAATTTTGATCATTCTTAGCATTTCTAGCAATGTTCAAAGGCTGATTACAGATTTGATGAATTGGGTTTGGTTGTTTTGGATAGGACATTACCCATGCATATTTAACTTCAGGTTGGACTAACTAGATAGGACGTCACCTTCTGAAGAAGTCAGGTAATGATACTCTATTACATTTCTCGAATCAGGTTGGACTAACTGGTTTCTTTCTTATGTAGTGCCACATGCATATTTAACTTCAGTGCTACTTAATTGAATCCTAAAGAGCAACAGAGAATAAGGCAAATAATGTTTGTTAGAATGAGGCTCAAATGTTTTTATTTTTGTAAGTTAGACTTAGGTGATACCTAAGCTCAGTTAAGCAATGACTCATAATTTTGTCAGCACCCTTGTCCCAACTTCACACCCCCCAACGGGAAAAAAAAAATTAAAGAAAGGAAAGAAGAAAATCTGTTTCCTTCATACACATCTTTATAATTTGCTTAACTCTTCCACCTTTAAAGCTCATTGGTGGGTATGCATACAAAACTTTCATAATGCAAATGAGCAATAAACCCAGCAATAAACTTTTATATGACATGTTAGATAAATCAAATTCATATCAAAACACCAGCAAAACTTTTATGAATTGCTTTTCAGTTGAAGATGTGAGATTGAAGCAGGCCCAACTTTATATTTGTAGAAAAAAAAAATCCCACTACATGTCATTCATAGTGTGGTTAAAGAAAAATGGGAATGATGCAAAAAGAGCAAACCATTTTGTCTATCATTCTCAAAATTATTTTTGCTTTTATCGATTTCAGTTTTAATAATATCTGATTTGTCTAATATGCCAAAAATAGTTCTGGCCCAGCATAAATTCAAAGACATGAATTTTCATGCTCACACTGTCACACGTGCAGTTTATCGCATAGGTCTAAGAATTTAGGTAGAGTGGTCTAATTGGGATGTTTGTTACAGCCACAGGTGACTCAACAGGATAACATGACTCGGGATGTTCGAATGGGTAGCTAGGTTCACGGCCCCCTCAAGGGAAAGTAGCAGAAGAACTGAGCTATACTAAGTGATTCATCTTATGCTTTTCTTATTAACAAATAGGGATCATATTCATAAGAAAAGAGAAAAGCCAAAAGGAGCTGCTGTGTGTCTTTCCTCACAAAATCAAACAAACAAAAAAAACACTTCTCTTCTACAACAGAGGGTGTACAACAGAGCCCAAATATCTTCTCTTTTAGGCATTATCTCAAATGGGTTAGGGGCACTGAGAACCAATTAACAAAACATCACAACAGCAATTGAGAAAATGATATTGCAGTCATAGTCACAGTTCGTTCATACAGATCAAACATTTCTAACAAAATGCACGATCCAGATTGAAAAATAGAAAAAAACTCACCTAAAAAAATGCAATAGACTAAATAATAAATCCGGCTTCAAAGACAAAAATTTTGCTCGCTCCTAACAAATCAGAATCCAAACACAGCAAATCAATCACAGTAGAACAAACAAATCAAAGAAAAAAAGAAATCAGTTAGTACCTTGATGCCCAACACTTTCCAATTCTTAAGTCAGTTGGATTTTTGAATGAAGAGAGAGATTGAGGGCCCCTTACGCGAGGCAGAAGAAAGGAAAACCTCTGCACGAACTGCTTTTTTCCGACTGGATGTAGCTTCAATCAATGCCTAAGATGGAGAGAGATGCCGGAGACGGAGAGAGAGCTAGAGAGACCGAGTGAAGAGAGAGTAACAGATACGCTGGATTGAGGGGGTTTTGTTAACCACAATCCTTTACAAACTCGTAATAGGATTTGTGTTTTTTGAAATCCTTTACAAACTCGTAGAAGGAAAGAGAGAGAGAAGGAGAGAGTCAGACGGCGAGAAAGGAGAGCAGTTTCAGTCGAGGAAGGAGAGGATGACGCTTTTTCAGTTGAGGAAAGAGAGCAAAGACGAACAATTCGCGGGGGAACGAAACAGCCGTCGCACGCGTGAGAGGTTAGAGTTAATCTTGGCCGTCAGATTTTAGTAGATGGGTAAATCCTAGCCGGTAGTTGTCCTACGTCAATTGCAAGCGAGTGAACCCCCTTGTATTGTATTATAGAATATTCAATTTAAACCAACTCAACCAATTATATTATATGTATATTTTTAGAATACTACATATATTATAGTTAAGTGGGGGTCACGAGACCCATGTACTATAATATCCACTTATTTTAATTATTATTTCAATGTATCAAAAATAAACTATTTTGTAAATATAGGAGGCATTTGGTAGTCAGGAATAAGGCCGGATAGGATTAATAAACCGAATTGTCGGATGTTTGGTACGCAATAGGCGGTCGGGACTATTAGTACGAGTTATCCGAATAAGGTTCTTATTCCCTCACTAATAATTCCAAGGGAGAAGGTGATATTATTAGCGCCCTCACTAAAAAAAATACGCGATTAACATTTTTAATTTCAAAATTACCTCTTATATATAAGTAGGGATTAATAGCGAGGGCGCTAATAACACCGAGATTAATAATAATGCTTATATCTATCTAACTACCAAACAACCCCTAGTATCCAACTAAACATTCTCTAATCATTGAATGATCTTCAAAAATTATTTTATAAAATATAATTATATTCAATCCTAAAACAATTCTCCTTTGTTCAGAAAAAAATTATCTTTCTTTAATAAATTCCAAAGTAAATATTTTATTTTTAATTTTTAAAAAATTCTTCAAAAATATGTCCAAAATATCTTTATTAAGATTTAAGTGCAAGATGAAACAAAAAGAAAAAAAACAAAGCAAAGGAAAAGTAACCCAACAAAAATGTGTAAAAATAAAAATACATATATTGACCACTAATAAAAAATATTTATTTTGAAACGAAAATACTATACTAAACGATCACGCCTATATCTAATAATGATAATTTTATATAAAATTTTTCATAAAATATATCAATTAAACACAAAAATTAAATTACTCTTATGCAAAACAAGGGTTCTATAACTAATAATTTAGTATAGTTAAGATGTAAAAGGTTCACAGAGATTGTCTCCATAATTTTGTAAAATTAACTTTTTAAGTTGAATATTTTAAAATAAAATAAGAGATTGAGTACATCCATTGTGTGTTTGACACCTTGTCCAATACCACTTAGTACACCTATTTTTATATTTAGTAAGAGCACCGAACACTAAACCTATTCTTATATTTGATAGGGGTGCCGATCACTAAAATTAAGTGTACTCAATACTAGTTATAGAACTCGTGCTCTGTACGGGTGCAATTTAACATTGAGATTAATCGATATATTTTAGGAATACTTTTATAAAAATAAAATTATAATTGATATAGGCATTTGTTGACTTAATGTTTTAAAAAAGTTAGGTTTTGTCAATATATGCAAATTGATGATCATTTTTAGTATAATACTTTCATTTTAGAATAAATATTTGTTATCGATTTGTATATGGGTATGAGTAAATCGTTATTTCTATATATATATTTTATTCCTAAAATATCTTTCAATGATATCAAATTGTTGAATTATTTTTCATCTCGCCCTTAATAAATATATTTTAGATATATACTTGAGAATTTTTACAAAATAGAAAATAAAATATTTACATTGCTATATATGCAGGATTTATAGTCTAGATTTCAATTAACATTTATGGAAATAGAAATTGGTTGGTTTATATTATAAACATAACCAAGAGAAAAAGTGATATACATCATTTAATCAAAAATCAAAACCAAATTTCCAAGGGAAAATCAATAAAATGAAAAAAATCAAGAGCAGAAATAAAACAAAATTTTTAGTATAAATTATGTACCAAAATCAAAATAGAAATCGATACGTAAAACCATAAATCAAGAGCAATATCAACCCCAAAAACATCGCCTAACCAAAACCAAAATACCAAAAAGTGAAAGATCGAGAAAATAAAAACAATAAAGATGTGCAAAATAAAAAGAAAAAAATTTAAATTGAAATTGAACAATTCAACTACAATGAAACCCAAAAACATAAATCAGACCCAAATTTAAAATGAAAGCTAAAATCAAATATCATGAGCTATATAAGTAAAGCGAAGCCAATACATCATAATCCGGAGGAGAGAGAGAGAAACCATCGTTCCTTCAGACAAATGATGTTTCACCTTACTTATTGTCTACAAAAGGAAAAAGTTATCTTGCAACCGAATGAAGGGAGTGATGGGCACATGCTTTATAAGTTTTACAATACCAATGAAGATATCTCAAAAAATTGAAGATCAAACCGTTTGGAATATAGAGTGGTAGGAACCATTGTGAAAAATAATTAATTTCATTACAAATATGTGGGAGTTACAAATAATGGAGCACTTAATGAAAAAGTAATTAGCAAGAAGGGAGTTACAAATCTCTCTCTCTCTCTCTCTATATATATATATATATATATATATATATATTAGAAACCCAACTTACTGATTTTAGAGAGAAAATGAAATTAAATATGGTGGTTACGAAGTAGATATAACTATGGTTCATTTGAAATGAATTTCTTTTAAAAAATAATTAAATGTGTTTTTTTAGAAGAATTAAATGTGTTATTAATCACTTAAAAAAAGTTTTGAGTGAGTATTGTCATAGGGTAATAATAATAGCTAATATTAATACTTATAAAATTAATATTATTGAATATATAATAGTAATACCTAATACTATTAATAGCTATTAATAATACTTATAAGATTAATATTATTGAATATCTAATAGTAATACATAATACTATTATGTCGTAGTTATATACTACCTAATAATAATACCTATAAGATTAATATTATTAAATATCTAATAAGGTATAAATACTATATGTTAAACCTATTATTATTAGGTATAGTTATTAGCTAAGGATATACTATTAGTAATAATAATAGGGATTACCCTCAATAATAATTTTAATAGGGATTATTACTCTCATATCATAACTATTATACTATTAGTAATTATAAAAGGGATTATAACTCTCGTATCATAGCTATTATACTATTAGTAATTATAATAGATATTATTACTTTGATATCATAGATATTATACTTCCATTAGTAATTATAATAGAGATTATTATTTTTTTGATACCAAAATGAAGATGATTTATATATAGATACACGAAGAGGCAAGTATTTGAATGAACCTAGATATCTTTTAAGTAACCAATATCGATTATAAAATCTCTTCATGTGAGAATCTTCTTCCCTATTATATATGTAGCATTTTAAATAAATACATAAAATAAATGGTTAAGTTGGTTTAAGCTGCATGTTTTAATTCAAAAGGGTGTGGGTTCAAATCTCACTAACAACATTGTTTTATTTTCTAGCTTTTCATTTCCTTGCCAATAGCTAAAGTTCCTCCACTAATGTATTTGAAGAATGATATATACCGCAATATCATATCTATAGTACTTAGCTAATACTATTAGCTAATGGTACCCTCCCTAGAATTCCAAAAGTCAAGCCATGAGAATGCATATTTAACTAAAGGGGGTGAGGTGTCACATCCTTAGGCATCCTCACCAACTTTAAAATATATATATATATATATATATATATATAGATTTTTTGAGTTGTAAATAGCAACTCATATAAAATAATTGATCTTTCGTGTAACAGCAGCCGGAGCATATAAAAGAAAGGGCTAATGACACTATAAGTCCCTTGACTATGACCGATTTTACTAGTAGTCCTTTAAGAAATTTTTTTCAAACTTCAGTTCCTTGAGTACCAAAAGTCACGCGACTAGTCCTTTTGTTGGATGTCGTTAGTAAAATTTCGTTGAGTGACTCATGTGCGTTGTACATGCCATTTTTAAGGGTTATTATGGGAAATTCATAATAAATAGTTAAACAATAAAAAAATTACAAACACACCCCCCACACACTTTCTCTCTCACAGACACACACACATCCAAAGACACCACACACACCCACACACACACTCTCTCTATCTCTCGCTCTCTCACAGACACATACACACACATCCAAAGACACACACCACACACACACATCCACAGACAGTAACAGCAGCAACAATGCACAACATCAACGCCACCGCTCACCCCGAAACCCATTTCCAGATCTGAATCAAATCCCTACCCGACAATCTTCTCATTCCATAAATTTAAATTCTTCCATTTCAAAGTACCTCAACCATTTTAGAGGAAAATAGGAGAGAGAGCGTTGCCGTGAGTTGCGGAGAAGAAGCCTAAGAGGCAGACGCATTGCTTCTGTACTGGCGATTTCTCGAAAAGAGAGGTGGTGGAGAGGTAGGTGAGGAAAGGAGAGATGGTGTCGGGGGAGAGAGTTAAAGCGATGGACTCGAGCTCGGTGGTGGCGACGGCGAGGGTGTTGCGGTCGGAAAGTTTGTTGAGACACATGATCACTCGGTGCTTGAGATCGGGTTGAGGAGGTGGAGTTAATGAAGTGGCGATCTCAGTGGAGAAGGGTGGAGCAATTGGTTGGGGCGGTGGCATAATTGAGGATATAATTGAGTATGTCCGGTCAATTTGGTTTGCAAATGCAGGGAGTGGTTTTAAAGGTTGAGGAGAGAGATAGGTAGAGGGAGGAAGGGAGAACGTGGGGAAGAAGGGAGTCGGGGAGGGCAAATGTGGGCATTGAAATTATATAAATACCCTTAACCAAAGGCACGTGATGGGCACATGACGGACGTAACGGAAAATACTAACGGCATCCAACAAAAGGATCAACCGTATCTAATTTTCATAGTCAAGAGACTAAAATTTGAAAACAAAAATTGTTAAGGGACTACTGGTAGAATCGGCCATAGTCGAGGGACAAGTGGTGTCATTAACCCTAAAAGAAAACAAAAGTATAAAGGGAAATTGCCGGGAGGTAAACGGCGTCAAGACAGGGAAAGTAGTAATTCAGTTAACCTCGTAACTCCTATCTCTCTCTCCCCTGCCGGCGCCGTTGGACAAACGAAATCCCGATTACCGGAAGAATTGAAGATTGATATGAATGCTGGAATTTCGTGATAAGAATCGGAGGTAATTATTTGTTTGGCTAGTGAATTGCATGCATAAGTTCAACTCATGTTTAGTCAATTTAGGGTTCCATACTTCCATTTATTAAATTTCTTGTTTATAGTGATTTTTATGCTACTTCCTTGATCTGGGAATTATCCAATGTCACTTAGGGTTTTACTATTTGAAACTTTACCCCTCATATTCAACCTTTTTTTGTGGTGGTTTATGAATGTAGGTCAGCTTATAATGCAACTTCATGACGAGGCTCGAATGGCGCTAGAATTTGATTTCTTTCTGAAAATTATACTGGCCTGAAGATGGCCTCAAAGAAGATTATAGCTATATGTCAGTCCGGGGGCGAGTTTCAGGCCAATAAAGATGGGTCCTTGTCGTATAATGGTGGGGAAGCCTACGCTGTGGATCTTGATGAAGATGCACAGCTAAGTGAATTCAAGCAGGATTTAGCTGAGACGTACCGATGCAGTATTGATGGCATGTTAATCAAGTACTTCCTCCCGGGAAATAAGAAGACTCTCATTACCATTTCAAAGGATAAAGACCTAAAACGCATGGTTAACTTCTTTAAGGATTCTGACCAAGTGGAGGTCTTTGTCATGTCCGAGGAAGGTGGTGCTGCTCTTAATGTCTCCAATATGCCTGCTAGTAGGTACTTACTGCTGGTTTAGCTCTATTGGCTTTCCCTAGTCTAACTGTACATAACTTTCAGATTCAGTTTCAGTTTCAGTTTAATCCTCATTTTCAGTAATTCTTCATCTTTTATTTTTCTTGCACGTCAGCACACTGGAGAATGAATTGTGCTATTTAGGCCCTATTTTGATACTGAATTTCAGTTTTATTCGCATTTGTAGCAATTCTTAAGATTTTTATATATCCTGCATGTTTGTACTTTGTACGTTGGAGAATGAATTGGTGCAGTGTAGCCCCTATATCGATACTTTCTTCATTTCCTTTCATTTTCTTCTTTGATTTTGGTTTTTTTCCGTTGTCTTTAGTGTTCTATGAAAATGAGGAAGCTGTATTTGGTTACCATTTTTGAATATTTTTTCAGAACAACAACGGTATGAATCAATGAAGAAATTTTCAAAAGAGCTCTTCACATCTTAAAGTCCAAAAAGGTGTCTGTTACAGTTCTTTGAGATGTTCCCACAAAGGATGGGGGTTCTCAAATTAACGAGAAAGTGTTGAAAAATATTTGAAACGACTACCCTTGCTATACTGCATTGTAATTGTGAACCCAGCTGAACTCCAAGTTACCATAGGAATATGAAATCATGGAATCTCATAGCAAACTTGATGACAGGTCTAGCAGGACAACTGTCTCGGAAGCAGTTGTTATTCCAGCTGCCCCAGTTAGTATGAGTCACACTGATGATCCCCTTGGCATGGTCATAACCAATGAAACCAATCCCCTCGATACGGTAATCAATGAAACTACACCAACGGGGGCTATTACTTGTGTCAATGATGGCAAGCACCAGAAGGCTGCTATGCAGTGGGAGAACACCATCACTGGCGTGGACCAGAGATTTTCTAGTTTTACTGAGTTCCGTGAAGCTCTTCACAAATACTCTATTGCACATGGATTCACTTACAAATACAAGAAGAATGACAGTCACCGTGTCACTGTCAAGTGCAAATCTGAAGGCTGTCCGTGGCGTATTTACGCATCCAGATTAGCTACAACCCAACTAATCTGTATTAAGAAAATGAACACGACTCACACGTGTGAAGGAGCTGCTGTAAAAGCTGGTTATCGAGCAACAAGGGGCTGGGTGGGAAGTATTATAAAGGAGAAGTTGAAAGTTTCCCCGAACTACAGACCCAAGGATATTGCCAGTGACATCAAACGGGAGTATGGTATTCAACTGAACTATTCTCAGGCATGGCGTGCAAAGGAAATTGCGAGGGAGCAGCTTCAGGGCTCTTATAAGGAGGCGTACACTCAGTTACCTTTCTTCTGTGAGAAGATAATTGAAACAAATCCAGGTAGTCTAGCTACATTTACTACAAAGGAGGACTCAAGCTTTCATCGTCTCTTTGTTTCATTTCATGCCTCGATATCTGGTTTCCAACAAGGCTGTCGGCCGCTTCTTTTCCTTGACAGCATTCCTCTAAACTCGAAATACCAAGGGACGCTGTTGGCTGCCACTTCTGCAGATGGGGATGACGGGGTTTTTCCTGTGGCTTTTGCTGTGGTTGATGAGGAGACTGATGACAACTGGCATTGGTTTTTATTGGAACTGAAATCTGCAGTTTTGACTTCTCAGGAAAGTACTTTAATTACTTTTGTTGCGGATTTCCAGAAGGGGTTAAGGGAGTCGTTACTTGAAGTATTCGGTGTAGAGTGTTACCATGGTTATTGCCTACGCTATCTTGCTGAGAAACTAAATAAAGATCTGAAGGGACAGTTTTCACATGAAGCCAGGCGTCTCATGGTCCAAGATTTGTATGCTGCTGCCTACGCGCCAAAGCTCGAGGCTTTCAAACAGTGCACTGAAAACATAAAAGCTATCTCACCAGAAGCTTATAAATGGGTGATAAATAGCAAGCCAGAACACTGGGCAAACGCATTCTTTGGAGGAGCGAGATATAATCACATGACATCCAACTTTGGACAACTGTTCTACAGTTGGGTATCGGATGCAAATGAGTTGCCCATAACTCAGATGGTTGATGTATTAAGGGGTAAGATGATGGAATTGATGTATACCCGGCGGGTCGATTCCAATCAGTGGGTATCAAGGCTAACACCATCTATGGAGGAGAAGCTAAAGAATGAGGCTTCAAAATCGCTCTCATGTCATGTGCTACTCTCACAGGGTAGCACTTTTGAGGTCCGAAGTGAATCTGTTGACATAGTTGACATTGATCATTGGGACTGTACCTGCAAAGGGTGGCAGCTTACTGGATTGCCGTGTTGTCATGCCATTGCTGTTTTTGAATGCATTGGTAGGAGCCCGTATGATTATTGCTCCAGATACTTCACAGCTGAGAGCTACCGGAAAACATATGTTGAGTCGATTCACCCGGTGCCTAATGTTGAGTTGCCACTGAAGAGTGAACTGACTGAGTTAGCAATTACTGTGACGCCTCCACCCACTAAACGCCCTCCTGGCAGGCCAAAGATGAAGCAGGCAGAATCAGTGGAGATAATCAAACGCCAACTCCAGTGTAGTAAGTGTAAGGGGCTGGGTCATAATAAGAAGACGTGCAAGTAGGTTGCCTATGCCCTTCTTTCAAAATATATAATTTTTACCTATTTGATTTGATTGCATGATTTCTTTTCTTTTTGGTTTAGAAAGTTGGATTTGGTTTGGTGCAGATCCTTTTGATTTAATTTGATGGTTATACCAACGCTGCCTAGTCAAAACACTCTCTAGATGCCTTGACACATATCATGTAATGTCCTTTAAACTCCCTTTTGAAATCAGCATCTACACTGCCAATGATCCATTCTGAAAAACATTAAAAAGAGTCGCAATCGTATTCTAAATGTTCAACAGGGGAATAGCAGAATAATAGTGAATCATTAATGTGTATCATTGTGTCAGCAATAAATTCTGCTGTTTACTTTTAGTATTTCTCAAGTGAGAATAGTGAATTGTTAATGTGTATCATCGTTTTAGCTATAAATTCTGCTGTTTACTTTCAGAATTTCTCAAGTGTGGAGTTTATATCATTATGATTTGGGACCCATTTGGATGTTCAATAAGTTGCTTTTATCTTCTGAATAGTGCTGAACTCAGGGTAAAAACCATAGTCATAATACCTTCAGAGTGGCACCCAATATTGCCTAAATATATTTCTGCTTATGAAATGTTTTTATTTTTAGTTTTACGTAAAACAGATAAAAGTATTATTTACGCAAACAACCTGCTTTTTGATGCAAGTACCACTGAGGATTGCAAGTTTGGACGCGCTCATTGTTTCCTTTGTCATTAGATTGTAGTATTGAGTGTTTGTCTTCCCAATGAATTCCTGTTTAAAAAAAACTTGTGAAGAAAGCAGTATGAGTTAGCTGGTGTGGGTTTGAGTCATCCCTAATGTTTAATAGCAGAAAAAGAAGATCTTCTTAAGGCATGTGATAGTTTCAGCATATGAAGCTCCAGCAGCAGGTGATTTATATATATATATATATATATATATATATATATATAGGCCTTGAATTGATCCAGCTTTTCCTAAAGGTGTGTGAGAAAGGATGGATGATGGATTTATTATTGTAGGAATAATTATGGGAAAGAGATGAATAATTAATTATAGTACACCACATTTTCTGCTTGTTTCTGGTAGGTGCGTTACTCTACTCAAACTAGTGCTGCAAGTAAATCAAGTGTTCCTTTCCTGTCCTAGTCAGTCCTCCTAAGATTGATCAGATTGGACACCACACCAATACAACAACATTCTTCTCTTTCTAATTAGTCTGTGTTTGTAAATTAATTTTACTTGTTTAACAAATGGAGCTCCCTCCCTCCCTCCCTCCCCTCCAGTCTCATCTAATAAATAGTTGACGTTTTTATATTTAAGGAATATATTAGGATCATAGTTGGAGCTAGTTATAGTTATAAAAATGTTCCAACAGATGTTTATATCACATATAAGGCTAAAGTTGAAAGATTAATAAAACTAAAAGCATAATTTTTTAAAATTAATTCCTTTATTAGTGGGACATTACCTAATTTCTTACATGAAATAGAGTATTTCATCTCATTTATGTATATTTGATCTGGAATGGTTTCTAGTAGTATAATTTTGTGTGATGCATATTTGATTTGGTTTCTAATATTCTCTCTGTTTCTAAAATGTCATGTTTTGATTTTTTTTTTTTAATTTACTTGGATATTTTTAAAATAAAAATTTCACGTGTATTTTTTTAAACCATACAACACGTAATTCATACTACACACAAAAAGCACTATAAATTATGTATTTTTTTAATTTGTTTAAATTATTGTTTGTTTGATCGAGCACACGGATTAAGAAAAAATAATTAACTTGATTATTAATATTGGGGAGAAGGTACATCCGAACAACCGAACTATTCGCAAAATTGTAGTCCGGTTACTGAAACTAAAATTACACTTCGGGCCGCTGTATTTAAGTTATACTGCATCTGTGCCCAAAAAATTTATATTTGGGTCACCTAACTATTCACAAAGTTGCAATCCGACCACCACGAAGTTGTAATCTGGCCACCACAATTTCAAATTTTGGACACGGATGCATCAGAATATAAGTACAGTAGCTCAAAGTGTAGTTTTAAAGTTTTAGTTGTCAAACTGCAATTTTGCGAAAAGTTTGGTGGTCCGGATGTACCTTCTCCCTTAATATTGATATAGTGTGTAGTTTTTTAATGCACATATGCATGTGGTTCATAATTAAAGTTGGAAGAAAAAATAAAGGTAAAATGGTAAAAATAATGTTTTAAAAGGAAAAGTTTCAAACAAGATAATTATTTAGGGTAGAGATGTTAAACGGGCTAGCTTTAGCGGTTTCGGGTCAGCCCTAATGGGTTGTGGCCCTAACGGGCTGTGGGCTAAACGGTCCAGTTTTTCGGGCCACTAATATTGCGGACCTAACCCTAACCCTAGCGGGTTTTGGGCTAAATGGGCCATTATCGGGCCACGACTAAAGATATAATATAACAATATTTTGAAATAGTGAATCGATAAATCACTCATAACTTTGATAATTTCTTATGTTTTTCAAAAGAAGTATAAACTAGACATTTTTTACATCGTTGTGTTATAATTTTCAACTTGTTTTTCTCAAAATAAATATTGTAATAGCTCTATTTAGCAGATCTTTCCAAAAAATTTGTTTATATTTCAGTATTTATTCACAAGTACACAAAGAAGACCTGTTGTGCAAAGGATAAATGTGTTTGACTTTGGATTGAAAAGTTGTCGGTTTTATTCTCATGGTGGTTGTTTTACGTATCTCCAAAACTTTTGACGACCTAATTAATATTACGCGGGTCGGCGGACTAACCTTGAAATCTGGCGGGTCAGCCCTAACGGGCCGCGAGTTAAACGAGCCAACCCTAAAAAGCCCTAATTTTAAACAGGTCAAAAATATTGAGCTCTAATCCTATTTTTTTTGTTTAAACGGGCTAACCCTACGGGCCGTGGCCCTTTTAACATCTCTAATTTAGGGGGACAAAAAAAGAAAATAAGGCAATGTAATAATTAAAGTAAAAAAAATAGTAAGATTAAAATGATAAAAGTAATGTTTTAAATGAAAAAATTTTAAACAAAATAATTATTATTTAGGAATGTCAAAAAATGAAAGCAAAGAAAATAGTTTAGGGCGGCTAAGGGAGTACTAACAAACAAGACACCTGGTTTGTCTAAGGTGAAACGTGTCTTCACAATGGGCCAGGTGTCCCCTAAACTGCATGCCACTCACCATCTTTGCCACCCCCGAACCAGAACACGTCCTCATTCTCTTCTTTCTTTCTATTATTCCCTCTTCTTCATCTTATAACACCCCCACTACTCAGTCCTACACACTCACACACACACACACATAATATTTTCCTAAAGATCCTATCATATCCTGGGTTTTTGGTTTATAATTAATCGGTCTAGCCGTATACATCCATATATATATCAAGCTATTATTGTAGAATTAAAATCTGAATTACGAAATGGGTTACCGGAAAATCACGGTACTTAGATGGAACAAGGTACTCATTGCAGCTGCCATTGCGGCGGTGATGCTGGTGGCGGTGGCAGTGGACTGCAGCGCAGTAGCATCAGAGCAGACTAACAAGTATGAGGAGGAGGCAAAGGCGAAGGCTGGACATGCTGGGGAGAAGGTGAGTGAGGCTGGAAAAGAAGCCCAAGAGTCTTCCGAGTCTTGGGCGGAGTGGGCCAAGGAGAAACTGTCTGAAGGTCTTGGATTTAAAGGGGAAGTGCCCAAGGACACGGCTAAACGGGTCTCTGATTCAGCCACCGAAGCTGGTAAACGGGCTTATGATTGTGCCACCGACACTGCCCACTGCACCAAGGACAAGGTTACAGGTTAGCCCTTTCTTCTACTTGACACCGTCCATTTGTTTGTTTATGACATGAACAAGTTAATTTCGATATCCGTTCCATATCCATGGTTGGATATTAAAATAATAAAACCAAAGTCAAATATTTTTAAATCAAGAAATTTCAATGCAAATAATAGGATCAACCGAATTAAAAAAAAAAAAACTGACCTAGAGAGAGAGAGAGGGATCCCTTCTGCAACTGATAGAGCCAGGGTTTTGGATAGAGAAATTGTGTGCAAGAGAGAGATTTGAGGGTTTTCACAAATAGGCCGTTTCCCATAGATGAATCTTTCCTTTTGGGAGGAAAGAGAGATTGTGCTAGAGAGAGAGAGCCGAGGGCTTTCGGCAAAACTACCTCTTACACGCTTGCACTCTCAAATTAGTTCTTTATCGTTGGATTTCAGTAGATGGGAAAATTCTAGCTAATAAATAGCCCAAGTTAATTGCACACGTATAAATCCATCTCTATTGTAATATAGATTTGGTTGGGTTTGGGTTGCACTAAAAAATTAGTTACTACTCTCCCTCCCTCTCTCCCTCTCTCTCTCTCTCTCTCTCTCTCCCAATGCTTGACTAAAACTAAATCAAAATTTAATGTACTTTAGTTATATTTTTAGAAATAAAATTTTATTCACTAAAAATTACATTAAAAATATTATGGATTATAACTATGAATTATAATCTATGTAACTTTGAAAAAAAAATTGATTTAACGTACTTTAATTATATTTTTAGAAATAAAATTGTATTTACTTAAAATTACATTAAAAATATTATGGATTAAAACTTTTATGACTTAAAAAAACAGAATACTATGAATTACAACTTATATAACTTTGAAAAAAAAAATCAATTTAACGTACTTTAACTATATTTTTAAAAATAAAATTTTATTCATTAAAAACTACATTAAAAATATTATGAATTACAACTTTTATGACTTTCAAAAAAAAATTTTAAAATATTATGAATTACAACTTATATGACTTTGAAAATAAAAAATTTGTAAATCGTCGGCCAAATTATAACTTAATTAAGTTGACGGGAAAAAAAAAAAAGAAAAGGTGGACTATGTGGTTGGTCGGGAGGGAGTACTTGCATTAACGTGCAATGCAGATGCGAATCCACACTAAACATATATATGGGGTCTGCTTTGATCCCCTTTATTTAGTTTTGGTTTTGGAAAAATGATAATGTGGTACCTTTAAATTCTAAGAAAATGACTTTTTACTTCTAATAAGTAAAATTTTGGATACAAAAAAAATTATTTTGTACAACTAAAGCAATCTTGACCCCCTTTCCCAAAGATTGAGGCTTGGCCACTGGTGCATTGGATTTTGGAAGTGAATGTGGTTGATTGAGTAATTTAAATGTGGAAGGAATTAAGAGTACTGTGTTTGTTGAGTGCAGGTACAGGGGAGTACGCAGCAGAAAAGGCAGGAGAGATGAAGGATGCGGCAGCTGAGAAAGCTACATCAGCTAAAGGAACGGCTGAGCAGAAAGCCCAGGAAGCCAAAGAGAAGGGTTACCAGGCCAAGGAAGCAGCAGATGACAAGGCGCAGGAGGCGACGCAAGGAGCCAAGGACAAGGTGTGGCAGAAGACCGAGGAAGCAAAGGAAGCTGCAAAGGGAGCAACAACTGAGGTCGGTCGAAAGAGTGAGAAAGCGAAAGAAGCAACAAAAGAAATGGGGGAGAAAGCGGTGGAGGAAGGAAAGAGAAAAGAGGAGGAAGCAGAGGAGCAGGTGGGTTGGGCGAAAGAGAAAGCGCGAGAAGGGTACGAAGCAGCAAAGGCGAAAGCAGGGGAAGCGGTAGAGTCGGCCAAGGACAGCATTGGAAACAAGTATGAAGCTGCAAAACAGAGGACAAAGGATGTTACTAATGATTTGGTACGAGGAGGAGATGCTGGTGACGATGAGCTTTAATCTAGTTAGTTTTTTTTATGTCTGTCTGTCTCAGATGGTATGGTATGGTTGGTGTATTAGTATCATAAGATTGTAGTAGTAACGTTCTTGTGCATTTCTTGCTTTAATTAACTTTTCATGTTTCATTTCTGTTGCTTTACTTCGACACTTGATGTTTTTTGTTCCAGACCAGAGTTTTACACATTCTTACAACGAACCTAACTGAACTAATCTGAGGAAACACCCATTTTGTCTTGGCATTGATTGGCCATATGAATTATGATGGATGTTTTGAGCGAGCAAAGGAAGGCAGCAGTCGGACATGGGCTGGACCCTTGAAGTGCAGGCCCATTAGTTGAATTGCTTACAGAAAATGATTTTGGAAAAGAGCAGTGCTATTCCCACCCCTCATTTTGCTGAGTATACTCATTTACCATTATTATAAAATTGCCACAATTTTAAAAGATTATATTACCCTTAAAATTTTTAAAAACCCTAAGATCTTGGCACCCCCGGCCGCACGCCCTAAGGTATGTGCGGCGGACAGCCGCACGCCATAAGGTATGTGCGGCGGACCAGTGCCGCACATTCCTTAGGTGGTCCGCACATTCCTTAGGGTGTGCAGCAGGGGGGTGTCGCACACTACGTTCGCAGTTTCCTCCAAAAAATTCAAAAAATTATTAAAAAATTTAACCAAAATGTGTGTTTCAAGAAAACAATAGAAATGGGTTGAATATTTCTCTCCATTATTAGCGAGAGTATTTAATTTGCTTACCGTAAAAAGAAAAATAAAAATGGGTTGAATATTTGTTGGATGTCAAAACCACTATAGTCCCATTTTTAATGTTCCTATATTTAATTCTTTTTTCTACGTCGGATCCAAAAGATGAAGAGGGAGAGAGAGGAACAAGCTTTGTGTGTGTGAAAGAGAGGGGTGAGGCGAGGGGGAGAGGGAGAGGGGCAGGGGAGGGGTGGAGAGAGAAGAAGGAAATGGAGAAGGGGAAAGAAGAGAAACAGAAGAAGAGGGGGAAAGAAGAGAAAGAGATTGGTTGAAGTTGAATTGGAAAAAAATGGGTTGTTAAAGGGTAAAATAGGAAAAAAAATGGGGGTATACTTAGTAATATAGGTGGTATAATGTTTGAAGGTGGGGTGAACTAAGTAAATGTGTATACTTAGCATTTTTGGGGATAGGAATAGCAATTCCCCAAAATTGCGAACGGTATATTTTTAGAATATTTTAGAATATTTAACCGTTTAATGATACGATATTTATTTTCAATCGCTTAATTTCTTTTTAAGTGATAAATTGACTATTTGTTCTAAAATTGTCTCCTTTGAGCGTGTTTGCTCCTTCACTTTCCAAGAAATTCAATTCATCTTTCCAATAATACAATCATCCCTTTTACTTCTTAAAAAACTCAATTCATATCATTATCCTCTCAACTTCCTTGACTCTTTCTCTTCCTCCGTCCCCTCTCATCGTTAGCAAACAAATGGAAGTGGACGAATTTGGCAAGAAGAAAGGCAAGATGTTCACATTAACTTGGAAGAAAGGCAAGATGTTCACATTAATTGGGCAACCAAGTTTACATTAACTGGGAAGAAAGCCAAGATATTCACATTAACTGGGCAACCAAGAACGCAGGCTGTATGACGTTCAATCGTGAATCTCATGTACTTGAGGGGTGGAAGGAACATGACTCCAAATTAAATGTGATTTTTCAGTTTTTGTGGAGGGTGGAGATTTCTCTCCTCGGTAATTGATGTGGTAGGTTCATAGTCATGACTTTAGTAATGGTGGGCTTGTGGAGTGACTTTAGTAACGAGAGGCAGAGGTGAATATTGCTTACCCATCTTCTTCTTTTAGGTGGTTGATTTTGAAAAATTTGTGTATCGCGATACACAGTGTGTTGTTTCGTATTTTTTAAGGGCATAGACGACATTTTGCAACAAAAGTATCCTTTTTTGGTTGAAAATAATTATCGTGCCTTTAAGTGGTTAAAAATTCTCTAAAAACGACCGGCACGAATTTCTTCCAATAATTTTTGTCGATTTGGAGTTGAGACTTTCTTAGAAAAACACTATTACTATTTTACTTTCTTTTTTTTTTTCTATTTTAATAATGATGCCACATGTATATGAATTTTAAATAAAATTACATATTATGTTAATATTAATAATATAATTAATTAATTTTTCTTAATAAGTAGTCAAATTGAATAATTATTTAGGAACGATTATATTTTTCACTAGTAGGCGTACGATGGGGCAGGGGATGTTATGTTGCTAGTAGTTTAAAAAGAACTATCACATATTTGGTCAAACCAAACACATTCATAGATTAGGGGATATGTGTTCAAAGATTATAAGTGGAATTAAGCCACAAAGTCAAAAAGAGTAGCAAAATTTTGGATAGATCTGGGAACACCGCGTGTGTGTGTGTGTGTGTGTGTGCATCCCATTCCCATATATATCTACCAGTGTATAAGTTTGGTGAGTGTAGGTGGCAAATCAGAAAGAAATTGGTAAATGGGACCGATGGGTATACATTTTGACTAATGCTACGTATATTTAAAATATGAATTAAAATTATATTTGAGATTTTTTAATTAATCATAAATTTTTAAGTGGTAAAAATCATAAATCATTTAATTAATTAAAAAATAATAAATATAATTTTAATACACATTTAATACATATTTAAATATACATAACATTACTTATATATTTTTATAGTACTTTTTTTTTTTTTGGAGGAAGGGACTCAATTCCTTCCGTCCATTATCACCTGCCACATGCGTATGTGTCACATGTCTGACTACTAATAGCACCACATGTGAAAAATATTAAGGTGACGCTAGTATATTTTTTTAAAGAAAAAAATTAATCAATGCAATTGTCATGAAGAGATGTTAATACAATGTGTAAATTAAATTATTTTATATTAGTTATGAGACTTTTAATTTTTAACATTTTAGTTAACCATCCTCCTTCGCAATTACATTGAATGTCAAAAGAATCTCATATTCAATGTGAAATAATTTTTTTTACATTTACATTTGCAAGTTTCTAACTGGTTTTTAATTTAAAAATTAAAAAGAAAAAGGAAACGTGGGAATGGCCCCAAATAAATAATCTAAACGTTTTTCTACTCTCAATAGATAGATAGATATAGAGTTAACCATCTAAGTGCACATGCATGGCACATGTGCTATATTAATCACTCATATCAATAAATAAGTATAATTATTAATTATTAATTAAGAAGAAAAAAAAAAAAGTACTTGTTTCGTTTCGTTTCAATTCAATTGAAGATCGAGGATCGTTTTGAACTTGATTCTTATAGATATTTATCATATTTTTTTTGTTTAAACAATATACTAACTGTGAAAACTAAACTACAAATATTATTCACGTGCTAATATTTTTTGATAAAATGACTAAAACATTATCAAATATTCATCTATATCTACATATTGGTCAAATTTTACCAAATCAGTCAAATCATTTTTTCTTTAATTGAGACGAAAGGGGTATTTTTTTTTTTTTATAAAAAAATTCTTTTCTTCTTTTTTTAAAGCATTCTCAAAACATCACCGAAATTGAACCTTAATCCCCAATTCAGACATAGATATTTTCCAAAATCCTTTTTGTGATCCAAGTATTACGGTAGTGGAGTAGAAAATAAGAGGCTTCAAATTTTTTATCGCACCACTTGTCACTCCTTGTTCAATATTATTGCATTTTAGTTCTATAGTGTCATTGTTTGTTCTCAAAATATCAAAGATGCGTCTTCTATTCCAACCCTCATCACATTATCTATCTCGTTAGATTTTAGTTAGTCCTACATGTGTCCTTGTTTGTTCTTGTAAAAAGAAAGTTTGGTGAAATAACAAGGATTAAATTTTAACATTACACGTGTTCTTGTTTATTCTTATAAAAATAAGATTTGGTACAATAACAAGAACACGAATAAAACTAAAATTCAATAAGAGTAACAACAGTGGCAGATCCACACACACTCACACTATGGGGTCACACGACCCCCACTGAAGAGGAAAGCTTAGAAAACAACATTGTTTTATGTCGATGACCCACCCAAAAAAATACAATTGAATTCTATTTCTTTCTGGTTTAGGCAGCGCATCAATAGGGCCGCAACCCCTTTCTTTCCCTTTTCCATCTTTGGGAGTTTCTTCGTAAATAGCCTAGTCAAATCTCCTAACATCTTATATGACATGAATTATTCCAAAACAACCTATATAACCTCTTTTTACTTATAAATCCAAAAATATCCTTATTTTTTGAACGACTCAATGCGTAGTTTAAACTATTCATGGAGTCGTTTAAACCATTCACGACATATTTTAAACAATTCACGGAGTCGTTTAAACAATTCACGGGGTCGTTTAAACAATTCATAGGGTCGTTTAAATAATTCACGCAGTCGTTTAAACAATTCACGGGATCGTTTAAACAATTCACGGTGTCGTTTAAACGATTCAAAGGGAGACGATGGGAGGAAGACGGAGGAAGACAAAGATAGGGCTTCATGATAGTAGATGGGAGGAAGACGGAGGAAGACTTACCAGATCCATGGGAGTAGAGGGAGACGATGTCGTCGGAGACGGAGGAAGATGGCGACGATGTGAGGAAGACGGCTGTGGTTTGAGAGAGGAAGCCGAGATTTGAGAGAGAGTGAGCCTGAGTTGGTTAGGTTTTAAGGCCTTTGGGGGTATTATAGGAAGTTTGTGTTAATTTTTAGGCAAAGGTCATATAAGTTGTTTTGTCGGGTCAAAAGGTCATACTTAATATATACCACTCCATATTTCCTCTGCCGAAAAGCTCCAATTTTTTGTATTTTGATGTAGATTTTGGCAAAAAACTTGAAGAGGGAGTGAATTAGAGCTAGTATTTCAAATAATTGGTAAGAAATACTCTCTATCTTCCCTCTTTATTTAATCAAAAATTAGAACTTTTAATTTGTGATTAAATAATTTATTTAAGTGATAAATTTGATGTAAAAAAAAATCCAGTTTTGGAGCCTTTTGTTGAGCTTATACAACAATTTGAAGGTAAAAGGCAATTTCTTGGAGTTCTTTGTTGGGTTTCTTCATTCTTGAAATTGATTTAAGGTTTTAATGTTTATTGATCATATTTTTATCTGTGATCTTTATATGTATATAAAATTTTATCCTTATTTGTTTGATTAATTGACTACATGATGTATCTATAAGGAGATTTCTCATTTGGGTTCTGTAAATATAGGGTTTTTTTTTATTGATCGGTGAAATATGTTAAAATTTATGAATCCACTAAAATATTTTTTGAATCAGTCACTAGTACTTCCCGTTCCTAAATTATCATCCTAGTTTCCTATTTTGTCCGTTTCAAAATAATTATCTTCTTTTCAACTTTCCTTTTATGGAAAATAATTTTTATCATTTTATCTTTCTAAAATTTACTCTTCAATAGTTGGGACCCACGCCAAGGGACCCACCACTCACCCATTTACAGCTGTTTTCTACCATATTAATCATCACAATTTGAATTTTTCAAAATTTGGGTGATGGGAATATATTTCATCCTATATTTTTATAAAACTCAAAAAAATCTAGTAGCAGTATTATCTCAAGGGTAAAAATGTAAATATTTGTATTTGAATCAATTACTTTTTTTTAAACGGTGTGCGGAATTAAACAGAACTATAATTAAGGAACATAGTGAGTAATAAGAAGTGAAATAAAAAAATTTGAATTCAAAATAAAAATACATTGGTCTCACTCACAAGAAAGAAACAACCAAAAAAAAATATAGGGCACAGAAAATATCGAGTGAAGGTCCTCCAACCGCAAAACAAAATTCACACGCAATATTCACTCACATTCTCTACGTGACGTGAGTGAATCACATGTAGTAGTAGTAGTAGTATGTGGCTACTTTACTTGGTTGCCTGCCAATTGTATGTATGTATGTATGTATGAACACACAGTCAACACTGTCGGTTTTCTCTTTCTTTTTCTATTTAAGTAATGATTTTTTGTACAAATTTATATAATTAGTCTGACATTATATCATGAATTAACACATATAATATCAAAACACCTATAATATTAATCTTTAATCTATCACATACTAGTTATTGAGCTCGTGCAAAACAAGTATTTCATTTTATTTTAAGATTAATTTATATATTTTAAAAATATTTAAAAAAAATTATCATTATTTAATATCGCCGTAACACGTGTTTAATTTGATTTTGAGATTAATTAATATATTTTAAAAATATTTTTAAAAAAATTATCATTATTTAATATCGGCGTTTGTTGACTTAATGTTTGACAAAAGTTAAATGTTGTCAATATATGTAAATTAGTTGTCGTTTATTATAATATTTTTATTTCAAAATAAATATTTTTTATTGGTGGTCAATATATGTATTTTCGTTTCTAATCTTTTTTTTTTTTAAGTATCCTTTAATGATATCAAATTGTTGGGTTTTTTTATTCTCATCTTGCACTTAATAAAGATATTTTAGACATATATTTGAAAAAATTTAATAAAATTAAAAATAAAATAATTACTTTGGAACATATTGAAGAAAGATAACTTTTTTCTGAGCAAAGGAGATTTGTTTAAGGATTGAATATAATTATATTTTTAAATTAATTACCTTTTATATATATATATATATATAAAAGGTAAATTATATATATATATAATTTAACATGTATTATTAATATGTGCGAAAATATATTAAACATGTATTATTACCTTTTAAAATGTTAAATGTTGTTACCTTATATATATATATATATATATATATATATATTAAAATGTTGTTACCATTTTTCTATTTAAAATGTTAAATGTTGTTAAATTATATATATATATATATATATATATATATAATTTAACATGTATTATTACCTTTTAATACACCACATATTTGACATATAGATTTGTGTCAAATATATGATTGGTCAAACTCAAACATCATGACTTAACATGTACTATCAATATGTGCGAAAATATTTATATTTCTAACATTTTTTTTGTTTTTGTTTTTACGTCTAAGGCAAGCTAGCCTAGCTAGGCTAAAAGTTAAAATGGAATCCCATGAAGACGAGTTTCTTTTCAAATCAAAACATGAACAGGTCATTATTATACATGTATCCAAACGCAACTCTTAACACACGGAGCCTCTACTTGTCTAGTCAAACCAAGCTCGTAGCTTCTTAGTAAGTTGCGTTTTCTTAGTTTTTAAGGGGTGTCTCAGTGGTAGAGCTGAGGCTTCACAGAGTGTGAGGTCTCAGGTTCGATCCCTTTCCACGCCCCCTTAGGACATTAAAATAAAAAAAAAAGTTGCATTTTCTTATTAATTTTTTATATTAGTGATGATATGTCTTTTTTGGTATAATTTTTTTTTTTAAATCACTATTTTGAGTGTAAATTAATTAATTTATACGTACGATGTTTGGTTGTTAAAACTAGTAATTTTGTGTTTAAGTGGTTAAAATATAAAAAGATGTACTAGTATGCATGGTTTTTGTGATAAAAAATAAAAAAGGGAGAGTAGTGGAGTGGAGGAAACTAATCAAGTAGCTATGCTATGCTAGGTTAGTATATATCAAATGAATGGATCCAATTCATTGAAATTTCTTGATCATAACTTTGGTTTCCATGGTTGTGAAGAACCCACCCGAAAATGACATATCTCTCCCTCATTTACCATACCTTAATTAATGTAGAGGTCATAGAACTAACTCATGGCATTTGATGAGAATTCCACATATTTTTCCCCCCACTTACAATCACACATTATGGAGAACATTTAAGTAAGTCCTAATCAAGTCGTGTTCTGATGATATATACTACAATAGACAGACAGACAGACAATGTGATCACGCCAATTTGGATATAGTGAACACGTCGGATCTACGTGTAGCTAATCTTCAAGTCAAGATACCTCGGCTCTCTAAATGCTTTCTTGGTTTGGACTTGATTCTTAGGGCTACAACTGTGCAACAAAGACAAGAACCGTTAGGGGTGTCGGGGGTTTGACCCGACTATTACCCTCCGGTGTGAGAGTCAGTTTGAGTGTATTAAATGAGAAGGAAGCTAGTGGACAGCCCCCTTTAATTCTCAGACAGTATGAGAATTCCACATAGTTTTCCCCCACTTACAATCACACATTATGGAGAACATTTAAGTAAGTCTTAATCAAGTCGTGTTCTGATGATATATATACTCCAATAGACAGACATACAGACAGTGCATATGAGTATGCTCAACCAGCCCCAACCCAATTAAATATTTACTTGACTTCACCAAATTCAAAAAATAATTACACTTAATTTGCTTATTGCATATGGTCTATGTATCATTATATAATGGGTAAAATTCGAGCCGGTACCTTTTAGACAATTTCATTCGCTAAAGTCCACTATAATTGTTTTCAATCGCTAAAAGATACTTTTTTTGCGAAATGTCATTTATGTCCTTTAAAAACACAGAACAGTACATGTTGTGCAAGTGCAATGCAACACAAGACGATGTACATAAAAACATGGAAGCCCACATTATGCATTGCAAACACAAACGATGCACAAATTACCTTTTTCACTTAACGATGTACTAAGAGTTGTGCATCGACTAGAAAACAAACTAACCCCCCTTTCACTTCAAAAACACACAGCAAAAAAATCAATCTTTACTTTAAAAACAAAAACAAAAACAAAAATTCTTAAAACCTTTTGAAAATTTTGAAAACATTATCGTGAGTTACTATCAAACAGGAAAAAAATGTCTTCTCAACTCTAAAAGAGCACTGGAAAGAAGACAACAACCACCAGAACCAACAAAAATGAAGTATCAGGTTAGTATTACTGAATATATATTTTAGGATTTCAAAAAACTGAGCATAAATGTTTGTGAATATCGTTTCTAATGTTACAAATTTGCATATAAAACACCATTTCTAGTGAGTAATGTACTCATGTCTCTATTAAAAATACAACAAATATTCAACGGAAACTTGTTTTTGAATAATTTTCGTCAAAAGGTTGGTGGTGGCTGCGCAGGGCTCGGTGACGGCCGCCGGAGCGGAGAGGCTGGGCGTTGGTGTTGATGTAATGAAATTAAAACCCCATTTCTTTACAATCAGGCTTCCAAGTGCAAACAACAAAAATGGAGAACCCAGTTCTTTGCTTTTTGGTTGAAGAAGAAGACAAAATCTTACAGTTTTCCCCCTTGCGTTTCAGCTGAAGTTGTAACACCTTGACCCAACTTCCTTCCTAGTTAACTTATAATCACTTCATAACACCCTTGAAACCCTCGTGATGTTAGATTTCATGCCTGTTAAGCGTGACGTATTAAATTATAAGTCGTGTTCGACACGTGATTTAACTCGTGGTGAGTTGTACTCTAATTCTGTATTCATTCGAGACTATTTCCGACATCGATTAGCGTTTGTATACATCATATAACCCTCACGTTTGTTTGACCTTGTCTTGGTTGAGACTCCCTTAGGATTGGCAAGCATGTCAATCTTGTCGTTAAACCGTAAGTCGAGTTGATTCGTATGTCGTTTCGTGTGTTTATCTTCGCGTACGAGTGAGACTTGTGTTGTTCATCCTTCAAGCCTCATTGGGGAATGATTTGGTTGAGTTTTGTATATGTTTTGACCTTTTTTTGATGTTAGAATCAACATAGGATCACTTCGGGACATTTCGGAATCAAACGGAGACATTTTCGAAAAAGTTGTTCAGTGCCTTAACCCTATGCGGCCGCCCTAGGCTAACTCGCATAGAATTGGTGAACATTCTATCTTCTATGTGGCCGCACTATGCCTTGGCATAGCTCCTATGCAGCCGCATTATGCCCTCGCATAGCCACGAGCTCTGCTTCGCCGATTTTCATTCTTTCTCAGTTTTTAATGTTTTTAAGTGGTTTAAAATGCTCAAACAAGCCCGAAATTGGACCAAAAACTTACCCATGGATTAAAGAAGATAACCCAACCCATTTTCTCTCATTTTCTTCCTCAAAACCTAGCTAGTTATAGAGAGTGAAAGAAGAGAGAGAGAGTAGAGATAAAATCGCAATATCTTAAGCATCCGGAGTCGGATCAACGATCCGTCTTCGCTGTAGCGTAGAGGGAGATGAAGGGATAATTACTAGCCAAGAAATTTCCATGATCCATTGTCAAATCACGGACCTTCATCTCCACCCATGTTTTTAGTGAGAGAAAGTGGATTTTCGAAGAGAGAAAGCTTGATTCGAGCCTAGATCGAGGGTGAGATCGACGATTGGACTCCGTAGCGGTATAGAGGTCATGGAGGAGTACATTTCCAACCAAAGCCCCCTTGATTTCGTGGTTGATTTGCTGTGAAGGTAAGTAACTATAATGTTTTGTGTGTTTTACGAGTTTAATTGGAAAAGTAAAGCATGTAGGATGTATTAGCAATGATTTTTGTGGCATTTTCTTGGGAGAAATATATAATTAGTCCCTACAAATGATGTTAGGTTATACTTCATTGCTTGCTTGAGTAGAGATTTTGAATTGGGAAAGAATTGATGTATTATTGTTGATTTCGTAGACTCCGAATAATAGAGACTCGTAGAGTTTGATGTTGTTGCTATTATTGTTGTGGTTGCTGTTGTTACGGTTGTTATGGTAATCGTTATTTCCGAGTGATAGGAACCCATTGAGGTTGAAGTGTACTTGTGTATTATTTAGTTGGGTTCCGGCTGTAATGTCGTCGATGACTTATTTTAATCTAATCATACTTCACTATATTATTCGTAAGTTTGAGTATGTCGAATCATTGAGGTTTTTGTCGTTTATGCACCAGCGATAAACTTGCGAGATTGTTACGAGTAGTAGACACTTCGTATATTGGGCATTTCAATGATATGGGTTTGTAGGGTCGATAGTACAGCTTGTCCCGATATTTTAAATATTGGTAATGACTCTAGCGGAGTCGACATGAGATAGTATATTTATATTTAAAAATTATATGAGCTATATACTAGTCGTGACTGACTCTGGTAGAGTCGAATAGGATGTAATAAATAAACTTCGATTAATGTGGTAATTTTATTAATGGGTATAATTGACTTTACGGAGTTGAGTAATGGGTAGTATTAATCCCTACATGACATACATTAGTTCCCTACCATGTGGGATGACGAATTGATGGGTTTATAACTTAGTAGAACTTTGACCTTGGTTGGCTTAGTCAAACAGTAGTTGACTACAAGTTACGTTGAATAGTTGAGCTATGCTCTTATATAAACAAGTGTTAATGGTATATAGTTGCCTCTTGATGAATGAGTATTTTACTCATTCAATTGGATACTTTTTTTATCTTAGTCTTTGTGAATTCTCGGGATTTTTATTAATTAATTTGGATTTTTAGTGTTTATGAGATTTCAGGGGCCTTTGAGCCAAATATACAAGAGCAGGGCATTTTGGAGTTGTTTTGGAACCTTGAGGGTTGAGAGTGAACAAAGGCCAAAGTTGCAAGGAAATATTTGAAAAATCTGAAGCTATTGCAGTAGCTCGCCTTAGCGCACCCTCATTTCGTGCCCTAGCGTGATGCGCCTGTTGAAGTTTTTCTCATGTCGTTCCAATCCAAGGTGCGAAGTCGTTCCAAGGTCTGAGAGAGATAAAAAGAAAGAAGTCTGTATTGAAAAAGGGATCTAGCTGGGAGATTGCGAGTTTTTTATAACATTTAGATTCCAATTTCTGTACTCAAATTCAAGTTGAATTGAAAATTCAAGGTTTTGTAACTAAGCTCATCTTCTAGGGATTGGAGGTAACTTAGTATCGAAATTTATGTCGTAACTTAATTGTTCAATTCATTTTATTTATTCTAGTTCTCTACAAAGTTGATTGATTGAATTTTATCAGTTGTTTTTACGGATTGTAATTCAACTGTTAAGATTATCTGATGTATGAATTAGTGAATGATCAATATTCCTATTTCATAAATTGTCATTCTTTGTGAGATTGATTTCGAATAATACATGATCATTGTTGATTTTGGAATTAGAATTAATTTGTTCTTTCATGCTTAATGAATTCATAAGTGTTGTGTTAACGGATCAAGGAGACACAATAACTAGGAATTAAAAGATTGCAAATCGTGATCAAAGCGTCCCAATCTTTACCATAGAAGAACGAACCCTAGAATCGGACTGTAACTTTAGCAAGACATATGATTGAGATACAAAGTGAACCCTAATCCCTAGGCTTTCCCAATTCCTGAATTCTCAATCGTGATCAAAGCGTCCCAATCTTTACCATAGAAGAACGAACCCTAGAATCGGACTGTAACTTTAGCAAGACATATGATTGAGATACAAAGTGAACCCTAATCCCTAGGCTTTCCCAATTCCTGAATTCTCCCAGTTTAATACAGTTGTGAATTTCCTTTAATTCATTGTTTTGCTGTTATTTAGTCATTAATCAAAAAATCCAAATCATCTCTTTTTATTTAAATCGTTCTATTCAAGTTGATAGCTAAGTTTTCTAAATCAAAACACTTGTCCTTGTGTTCGACCCTTGTATTTGTACAATTTTACTACAATTAATTTGTGTACTTGCGAGGTAAATAATTCTTTCATCACCTCTTCAATAGAATATATTGAGTGATTATAGGATACTATAAGGATCCTAAGTTAAGTGTAATGGCTTCGTATTGATTAATGGTTATAAGTACGAGTAGACTTACTTTACGTTGGGGTTAGGTATGTGTCTAGCTATCACAGACACTATTTGGCAGTTGAGTTATACAATAGGCCTACTTTGTCTATTGTCTTGTTTAGTTTACATGTTCAGTGATTACAGACATGATGTGATTGTTCTAGTATGAGATAGGATAATCATCATACTTTGATGATTGACTGTAGGACAGTCATCCTACATTGATGATTGATTGTGTGATTAGTATTTACAAGCACATTGAATTGATTTGGTATGTTATTCAATAGGACACATGATGATTTGTTGAGAATGATGAGCAAATATCTACTTGTGCATTGCATTGAGTCCAGCTGGCATTCTTGGTAAAGTTATGGTGGGACGATGTATAGTCTTTACGAATGTGTTTCGTAATCGCTATGGGTCGCCGTACCAGTTTGCACACACCCCTCACCTGTTGGCCGAAGGTGGGATGTAGCCCCACTGTTGTAGCAATACTCATGACTTTGGTTAGCTATTAAACTCGATGGTATTAATCGGGGACGTCGATACTACGTACATGGGTATCGAGGCACATTTGTTTTCTCGTGTATTGCAGGAGCAATGCGAAGTTGGAAGGAAGAGAAATAATATCCTTTATGATGTGGTTTATTTAAGTTGCACTTATGTGAACATCAAAGTGTTATGTGATTCATGTGACTTATATACTTTTGATATTATACATGTTCAGTATGGGTATAAATGCCATCACTATGTTATTCTTAATATTAAGCACAATGCCATGTCATATAATTGTATGTAGCAACTTGTCGATTAATTGTTAAGTTGGACTCATTACCCAGGCTTGCGGGTTTGTAGTTGAGATGTTAGGTAAGCTGGAAGCGCTACCTAGACTAATTACATGTAGAGTCTTGGTTTACTGTTGCATTCATACTCATAGCATACAATACATTATAGTGGCTTACGGGGTCTTGTAGACTCACTCTTATTGTGTTGACTCTTTTAGATTGCAATCGATGGATGACATAGTGAGGTCGGTGAGACTTGCAGGTGTTGGCAGATTGATCTTTGGGTAGCTACTTTTCGGAGCCTGTTTATATTTATATTTCTTAGTTCAGTGAGAACGATGGTTGATGTAAAGTTATGTAAACTTTACTTATGGGTAGCATTGATTTGTAACTCTTTTATTGTTGTATTTTTTTGGAGCCGACACTCGATGTCGAGCCGTTTATTATTGTAATTTTCCCGAGCATGTTGGCTCGTGGGTATTTAGTGTTGTTGTTTCTCCGGCTTTTGTATTTAGCCGTCGAGATTTATTGTTGGGATTACAGTAGTATCGTTCTCCAGCTTGTGTTTGGCTGTGGAGGTTTTCTAGTATGGTTTTGTTATTCAAGTTTTTGAAATTCGGATTTTATTTAGTTGTGGTTTTCTGCTGCATAGTTTTGGTTTTGAGCTTGTGTAGCTCGTTCACTTCTGTGGATTTTAATTGTTTCTTTTAGTTTGGCGCACCGAGTTGAGATTTAACACCGGATCTCAAACTCAGGGCGTCACAGAAGTGATTGCCCCTCCTATGCCATGGTGAAATGACGAAAATGTCTAGCACATGGATGACACGTGCACTTTAACGTGAATTTTCTAACCGACGTTGGGCTTTGGGAACAAAGTGGGATAATTAGTAACATTATATACCCAAATAAAAAATATTTTATTTTAAGTATCATTATGGGTTGGATGGATACTTTGAGGAGTTTTTCATATTTTGGCATTTTCTAATTTTTAAATAGTCTCACGTGGTGTATGACTTTTGATTGGCGAGATTGGGCCCCACCTTGAGCATTGACCTTTATGGAACATTTCAATTAGCCACTGCCATGTTTATAATGTTTGAAGTCGGTTGGGGTATATATATATATATATATATATATATATATATATATATATATATATATATATATAGATGATGTAAATTACTATTGAAGAAATACCATGACCATGAACTCAAAAGGGAAAGGAGAAAAAGTAGTACAGTAGTATTAATTCCACTGCTAATGTAGCATTAATTATTATTATCTTACAAGTTTGATGGCTGAGGTGAGTCAATAATTTTCTGGTATTGTTATCCATATTTGGGCTGTCCAATACCTTGAGGCCATGACATCCAAAAACTTGTATATTCTTAATTAAAATCACGTTCCCCGTAAAAGATTTTGGAAAAGAGGTTGTACCCCAGCCTTTTGACGGTCCAATAATGTAAATACAAGTGTATTATACATTTTCTTTTTGATAATTGTAACAAGTATTATACATTTTCATACAGATAAGTACTAGGACGTCCAGTTGAGGCATTGGTCAGTCGGGAGCTCAAATCACCTCTGTTACTTTGAGTGTACTGATAGACTAAACTATTATATGTGTTCAATAATGTCCAAAGTTTATGTGATGATTTTAGCCTAATGACACATAAAAAGTGACACAGATGATCTAAACTCGTTTGTCGGTCACTGATTCTTCCTGGAACATATATGTATTAAATTAAGGGCAAATTATACAAATGGTCCCTATAATTTTAGTATTTTTTGCAGTTGGTCCTTACATCTCGCAAATGGTCCCTGTACCGAGACATTTTACCTAAATGGTCCTTCCGTTAAACTCAGTTAATTTTCTGCCGTTAAGTGCGCGCACGTGCATCTGTGGATGGGTAAAATAGTCATTTCATCTTAAAAAGTACATGGACCAATTCTAAAATGATTAAAGCCAAAGAAAATCAATGACATTGCCGAGGGAAAAAAAATAGTAAAATAAAATAAAATAATTAAAGCCAAAGAAATCAATCAATAAATTCTCCTTCATGGGTACCCGGGAATGACATCTGTCTTTCATCAAATCTTATCACAAAATTGACAAATTGTCAAGAATTAAAAATCACAATTGCAATTTAAACTAATCACAGATGTGCATCTACACGTAATTATCAATCCATAGCCGACTGCTCATCTTCTTCTCAATCCACCACCATCTTCTTCCCCAACCCACCACCACCCATCACCAAGTTTATTTTCAACCAAGCTATCTATACTCTCTCTCTCTCTCTCTCTCTCTCTCTCTCTCTCAACATTCACCGACTCCAAATCAAAAATTCTCACCGACTCTATCATCGACGTCCACCTCGGCTCTAATCTCAACATGCTAGATTCGAAACCGTCTCTCTCCTAGTACCAATCTCAGATCTCAACACTGCATAAATGTCGACAGGGCCTCAACACTGCTTTCTTTTCCTTGTCGCGGCTTGGCTTTGGTCTGGAGTTTGATCCGCTGCGTCGGAGATCAAGAAGACGAATAGGGGGCCCAAGCTCCTAAGCGCCCTAATAATTTTCTCTCTCCTTCAATCTTAAAAGAAATCAAATCTTCATTATCTCTCTATCTCTCCTCAGATCTAGACCCATCTCGGATACTGAGGATGAATCGGTGTCTGGTCGCTCCGGTGTAAATCGGACGGTGCATTCTCAGCCAAGACTTAGTGGGCTCATTCTATTTTACTTTGAGCAAGGGATTTTGTTTGATTTTCATTCTCTCTCTATCTCTCCTCAGATCTAAACCCATAAACATACAATCTCACAAGTGCTTCCTTTCTTTTCTTTTCCATAGGAAGAGGGTTGGAATTATAAAAATTTGTAATTGTAATTTTTTTCAATCGGAAGTGGCAACCATGCTTAATGGGTGGTGGAAGCCATGGTTGAATGTAAGGAAGAGGTTTGGAATGAGAAAGGGGTGAAATATTATATTTAGCTAATTACAATAATACCCTTATATTTAGTTTTAGAAACAAAAAATATGAAAGGTATTTTGGTCTATTTAAAAGAAAAGAATGAATGGATAATTTTATCCCTAGACAAAATCACGTAAGACGCACGTGTCATGACTTAACGGCGAAAAGTATAACGGAACTAGATGAAATGACCGATTGTGTTCAATTGGTTGGTACAAGGACGACTGACAAAATTGTTTTTGTACAGGGACAAAATGCAAAAAATTCTAAAACTACAGGGACCATTTGTCTAGTTTGCCCTTATATTAAAACATAGGCAAAAGCTATAAAAGTCCCCCCAAACAATCATTATTTTTGTTAATTTTATCATTGAGAGGTGCTAAATGACACCCCCCCTATATGCTAAATGACACCCCCGACCAAAGTGACTCTTTGCCCCTCACCCCCTTCCTTTATACTTTATACTAAATGATACCCCCCTTTCCCTCCCCAGCCCCCCTTTAAACTTATAATTATTTTTGTTTAATTAGTATTTTTAAAAAAAATTGGAAAAGAATTTCGTTAAAAACTTAACGGATTCGTTAAATTTTTAACGGAAGTAAGGAGGACCGCCCCTTCCTAGGGGTTTAATTGAATAACTCCACCCACCCCTGGGGGTTTAAACATTTTTAACCGCCCACCCCTGGGGGTTTAAACATTTTAAACCGCCCACCCCTAGGGATTTGAATTTTTTTTTTCAGTTTTTATATAATTATTAATATATACATAATTTTATATAATTATTAATATATAATTTTAGTTTAATATATAAATTTATAAAATTTAATTTAAGTTTATAAATTATTAATATATAATTTTATTTAATTTAATTGTAATTTATAATTTTTATAATTTAAAATTGTTTAATAAATATATAATTTCTAAACTAAAATTAAAATTAAATTCTAAACTAAAATTAAATAATATGAAATAATATATTAATAATTTATAAACTAAAATTAAATAATATAAATTTATATATAAACTAAAATTATATATTAATTGGTGCAAATTTTATTTATAAATATATTACTAATTAAGTCAAAAATAATATTAATTTCAAAAATAAAATTATAAAATTAAATTAAATAATTTGAAATTATATATTTATTAAATGATTTTAAATTATAAATTACAATTAAATTATATGAAATTATATATTAATAATTTATAAACTAAAATTAAATTTATAAACTTTATAATTTAAAATTGTTTAATAAATATATAATTTCTAAACTAAAATTAAAATTAAATTCTAAACTAAAATTAAATAATATGAAATAATATATTAATAATTTATAAACTAAAATTAAATAATATAAATCTATATATTAAACTAAAATTATATATTAATTTGTGCAAATTTTATTTATAAATATATTACTAATTAAATCAAAAATAATATTAATTTCAAAACTAAAATTATAAAATTAAATTAAATAATTTTAAATTATATATTTATTAAATGATTTTAAATTATAAACTAAAATTATAAATTACAATTAAATTATATGAAATTATATATTAATAATTTATAAACTAAAATTAAATTTATAAACTTATATATTAAACTAATAGTATAAACTAAAATTAACTATTAATAATTATGTAAGATTATATATTAATAATTATATAAAATTAGCTATTATTAATTATATTAAATTATCTATTAATAATTATTACCAAATTATATATTAATAATTATATAAAATTAAATATAAAAATATATTAATAATTATATAGTACTAATTATATAAAATTATATATTAATAATTATATAAAATTAAGGGGTGTCATTTAGAAAATGGGAGTGTCATTTAGCACCTTGGGGCTTGGGGCTGGAAGGGGGGACGGGATGCTGGGGGAAGGGAAAGTGGGGGGGCCCGGTGTGATGTGGGGGAAAGGGCGGGCCGGTTTGAGGGAAAGGGTGTGGGAAAGGGGGGGTAAAAGAGTCACTTTGGTCCAGAAGAGTGTAATTTAGCATAAATAGGGGGTGTAATTTAGCACCCTTGTTATCATTTTATTACTCTAGTAGTTTTATGGATCCACTTAATTATAGTGCGAATTATTCTTTTAGGACCAAGCGCTAATAATTTACTTCAAAATTTATTGTTTTCTTTTCTTTTTTTTTTTTTTAAATTTTTTATTATATATTTTGAGGTATGACACTCAATATCATTAAACTAGAAACCTAGCTACGTATTTGATAAAAGTGTAATTAGAAGGATCCTAAACTTTAATTTCTTGTTCATGCTGATTCAGTACTATATATATATATATACATATATATATATATACATATATATATATACATATATATATATACATATACATATATATATATATACATATATATATATACATATATATATATATATAAAGTCTAATAAGTCTAAAAAAAGAAAATTTCTGCCAAAAATGACTTGCCAAAAATAGAAAGTCATCTTCATAACATTTAATATTGTCCTCGAAAATATAAAATCATAATTATAGAAAATAATACTCTCTCTATTTCAAAATGTTTGTCGTTTTAGCTCTAAAAATTTATTTAAAAAGATTGTCATTTTAGGTTTCCAATGCATATTTTGTCTAATCTACCCTTGTCTTCTCACAAGTTTCAATAATTAATCATCTATTCATTAAATATTTTATTTTCTCACAATGGTTATTTTCTTCTAATTTATCTTTTCAACTATTTCTAGCACAAAAATTAAAGATATTTAATAAGGGTATATATGTCAACTTAAAAATTTTTTAAATACGTGTGCACAACTCTAAAACGACAATCTTTTTTGAATCAGATGGAGTACTACTACCTTGGAAATTTAAATAAAAGACAAATCAATTTGGTCAAATCTCTTTGAAAATTGCACCATGCACTTTTCTCTCTCCTCTTCCTCTCACTCTCACCGGTAAATGTGATACTACTTTCTTCATTCTAAAATAGAGAAAATTATAAAAATAACCAACGTACTATCAGTTAGTAACCGATTTTACCACATACTCCTAATATCCTAAAATTGACCAGTGTACTAACAATTTGAGTCCAATATGGTCCCTCTCATTAACTTTTCATCCAATTTTCTAACGGGACAGTTAACGGAACTATTTTATGAGGGATATTTTTGTTCATTTCCTCCAAATCTCACCGCCCCCACCCACACACATTCTCTCTTGCCGGAGAATTCATCTCTTTCTCTCTCTCTGTATCTAATTTACTTGTCCAACTTCGTTTAAGAGATTGCAACAAACCCAAATCAAGAAAATCAATATTTATTTCTCTGTCTATCCAATTTCATGGCCAATCTACTCCTCCTCACGACACTACTCACCATCACACATCTTCGCCTCATCTCCGCCACTACAGAGTCTCCTCCACCAGCCACTGTTCCCACCCTTTCCTCATTACCACCACCACCACCACCACCTACCACTCCCCCTCTACCCCTCTCTTCAACCTTGATTCCATTATCGTCATCATCTTCTCCAAGCTTCATTCACAGAAGTCTGTTGCATTGAGATTAACAGCATCGAAGGTGACGACACCTGTCTTTCCATCTTCTTTTCGTCGCCAAAATTCGCTAATGGATCCATGGGTGACGAATCTGTGATTGATGAATTGACAAGAGAAGAACACGAGATCTGGTGTGATCTCTCTCTTCTCTCGGATTAAACAATGTTCAGTTACACCTAGTTCCAAAGTCTCATCCTCAAGTCATCTGTTTCACTCACACATCCCTGAGTGCCCTAGGGATTTCTACTGCCTAAGCGTGACTTCAGCACTGCGTTTTCTTTGCCGGAGCTCTGTCTCACAAACCGCATATTGGCTTTTGTCGGAAGGTGATCGTGTTGGATTCATTGATTTTCTCCCTCTAACCTTCGGTAGGGCCAAGTTGTGTTTAGTTACTATTGGCGTGCTTCTTCCCGTTGTCTTAATATGGGTTTGGATCAGTAGGGCCGGTGTTGGTCATGTCCTGTGTGGTGGTTGTGGTGGGTTTTGTTATGTCGGTTGTTTGGGTTTCCTACAAGAATATAGGTTGTTAATTCGGCCAATGTAGGTAGGCTTATGATGCAGTGAGGGAGGTCCTTGGGATGAATTCTTCAGCAAGAGAGAGAGAGAGTGTATGTGGGTGGGGGTGGTGAGATTTAGAAAGAAATAACAATAATACCGCTCATAAAATAGCTCCGTTAACCACGTTAACTGCCTCGTTAGAAAATTTGATAAAAAATTAACAGGAGGGACCACATTGGACTCAAATTGTTAGTACACTGGTCAATTTTAAGATATTGGGAGTACGAGGTGAAATCGGTTACTAATTGATAGTACGTTGGTCATTTTTATAATTTTTCCTTCTAAATATGTGTTTTTTATTCTATTTTGGAACATCCTAAATAAGTATATTGAAGAAAAGACATAATAAGTCAAAAATATTTATTAAAGCTCGTGTAAATTTAATAATAAAAAATTTACTTTGAGACAGAGAGGGTACAAATCTATGACATATTAATGGAGTATTTAAGTATCTATATATATAATGACAACTGAGTCAAAAAAATAGTAAGATCCTGTCAAAATGTTGTTGCAAAAAATAGAACTTTATATGTTTTATTTGAAAGACGTGTGTCCTACCTTGAAAATAGAGAGTTTTTGCTAATTCTCCTAGGAAAGATGGAAAAGTTATCAAAGCTTCTCAAAGAAGACTTCTGAACTACCTAATCTAAAATATCTAGGATACAATAAATTTCATGTTGTGCCATTTTATTTCCATGCAGATTCATGAACTATATCAACATTCATTTTATTTTTTTTAAGAAAAATCATAATCTTTTCTTAATTTACACAAATAACATTAATTGGCCAACAATATTTATATCAACATACATAATTTATTTTAAATACCAGCATTCGAATGTACACCAGCATAAGCTATTTAATTAAAATCTAAGTAAATTTAACATGAATGTTAAATATCTTATGTTATTGTTATTAAAACATTGTAAATCAAATAAAGATTTCAAATTATAAACAACATAAATAAAATGAGTTGCATGCAAAAAATTGAACAAATATGTATTCAAAGAAATATAATTTGACTGTTCAGATTATATAATTGTAGGGACATTGTGAATCAATTACATTAATTTAGTGTGAATGTTCGGTATTCACTATTTAGTAAAAGAAAAACTCATGTAAATGTTTTGTTTGATTAACTGTTTATCTTTTACATACATATACATTTTTTTTAATTCAGTCATATTACTGGCAACTAAAATATTAAGTTTTTAAAAAATGCACATTCTGCAAAATATTTATAACAAGAAAAAATTGAAAAATAAACACGTGAAAGTATTCAATTGATAAATTCATTATATACAAATGTACATCCGTTACACAAGTAACAATATTTTATTTTATGTCAATTTGTCTATAGTTATTAATCTTAAGGTCATTTAAATTTTGATTTGTGATAGTAGTAATAATAGTACATGTTCATAGACCAATTTTGTGTTTATAAAAGTATTCTAAAATTTATAATAATTTTCTTATTTATGTAATTTTATATTATTAATATTATTTTTTTAATCTTTATATTATAATTATTTATTTAATTTATGTACATTAATCTCATAATCTTTACGTTTTTACATATTTTATTTTTATTAAATATAATTTAATTAAAATATATATATATATATATATATATTCATGGCGTACGCGTACGCACAGGTGTAAAATTAATTTTATTTAAACTCAAACTCATCATCACGGCCTTTGCTGACTGTATACTATCTAATTGATTACCTCTGCCGCTGCACATACGACAACAGTTCAATGGTAGTACAGTACTACTTTAAATTTCTTATGGATGTTTGTTTAATTAACCTTTTCTTTTGGTCCGCAATAAAATGACGCCGAGGAATTTATTAGGTTTAAATACTCTATATGACTTTTGCATCAAAGGAAAGGCGCTATATATAATAATTACAGTATTTTTTTCTTTTTCAAAAAAAGTTAGTATATAATAAGTATTATACTATACTATATAGTACAAGTGGATTTGGTTAAAGAGGCAAATGCATGAAATAAATAGGAAACAAACATGAACTCCACGTGAGTTATCAATGACGTGGACGTTATTTTTTTTTAGGATAATTTTGCACTACTTTTCTTTGATTGGTTATGCTAACGCGTAATTGCGTATAAGCAAGCTTTATAAGTTAGAGCCTGTACATTTTAACTAAGATATAGAGATAAAATATAATTTATTTACAAAAATTAAATTTTAATATTACCGTAAAAAAAAAAAGTAAATTAAATTGAGATAAATATAATCATCCTAACCCGAAGAAACCTGTTTCGAGGGAGAGAGATAGTAATAGAAACTACTACTTGATTCCTCTATTCCTAAAAAATAATCAATCTTTCATTTTTAAAAATTACTAATAATATTTACTTTCTTATTGTTTTTTTGAAAGTTATATTTACAATTTTACCCTTGATGTAATTACTACTTTAATTGTTAGGCACATGCACTTTCATATAAGTATTTTTGAAAAATACATACTATCATAATAATATTTATAATAAAATCTACTCATCCGCATTAATAGACCAACACTCGCTCCTCCTGATTAGTAGATAACACTAACTTTCTCATTCACACACACATACTCACTATCCATCAATCAAGAACATTGATGATGTATCACACACACACACATACACTAACATTTAATTAGTAGTAGTTGTTGTTGGTATATAACATACATGAACGCACGCTAAATGTTTTGTGTACAAAAATTTGTATTAAAAGGAATGTAATAAGAGTTGGGAAGCGCGTTTGTTTGTTTGTTTGTTTGTTTGTTTGTGGTGGTTGTGTGGTGTTAAGTTGATTAGAAAGAAGAATTAGTCGTAGGATCCTTCCAATCCTGTATTGTACTGTACTGTAATAATAATATTTTTTATTTATTTATTTATTATTACTGTATTATTAGTCCCCGCAAATTGACCCACCCACCCTTACCCCCAATCCGATTCTCATTTCGGATTGGATTCGACCATTTCAGTTAGCCCAAAACCAAAAACCACAATTCTCTCTCGATCCTAGCCTAGGCCTAGGGACACCCAAGTCCTTTTCATGCATCCTATGATGATATACATATATATATATATAGAGAGAGAGATTAGAGAGAGAACGCCCAGCCCAGTAAGGCCATTCTTCTTCTTCTTCTGTTCATTTCTTTCCAAATCATTTCGTGTTAAACCCCCTTCCCTCCCCCCATCCCATTAATTGTTTCCTTTCTTCTTCACATATATAGAGTCATCATAGATTACTATTGTGCCAACCCTCTATTCAATTCATTCACCTGTTGGTGATTCAAGCTAAACCAACATAAATACATAGATAGAGAGAGAGAGAGACAGAGATTACGCAATTTTGATCGATTGAATCATAATTTTGTTTCTATATATATTTATATAATGGTGTTGGTGGGAAGGAAGAACAAGAAAGACGAGGGAATGCAATTGGGTAAGTACGAAATTGGTAGGACTCTCGGTGAAGGCAATTTCGGTAAGGTCAAATTCGCCAAGGACATCGAAACCGGCCGCCCTTTCGCCGTTAAAATCTTGGAAAAATCCCGAATTCTTAATCTCAACATCACCGATCAGGTCTCTCCCTCCCTCGTTGTTATCGTCTCCACTAATCTTTATGCGTGTTTTTTTTTTATCACCAGTTGATCACGTTTCCATGAATTGATTGCAGTTTGTTTGACAAAATTCATATGGGTTTTTTGATAATACTTCAAAAAAAAAAAAGTCAAAGCTTTCATTCTTCAATTTTTTATTTCTTTTTTATCTTCATTACTACTTCAAAGTAATTAGTTTTTTGATTTTTCAAAAGAGCCAATGTGGTGAATTTGGTGTGAGATTGTAATTTGAAAATTGAGATTGATGACATTTGCAGTTACTTTAAAAAAAAAAAAATTTAATTTGTACTTTGGGGTTTAAGAGAAGAATGCTCTGTGGCTGTAATTTAGGAGTAACTCTCTCTCTCTCTCTCTCTCTCTCTCACCCATTGTTGTAATCCTGCATTTACTCTCGACTACTTGTAATACTATGAGTCCTTCAAATTTTTTGAATTTCCGCGGCAGATTTTGAATCCGTGAAGCTGGTAGTATAATCAACTTTGGAAATGCTAATTAATTAAGTTGGTAATAAGGTTTAGCTTGATTGATTGGTTTTTAATGTGTTAAAAGGTCCATAATGCAATATTTGTAGAGATTCCCAGATTTCAGTCCCTTGCTGAAAACTTTAATTCTCGCTTTACAATTCACACCAAATAAAGCAGTTAGTTCCTTCCTTGTATCATTAATTTCTCTTCTCTGTGATGAAAAAAGTGTAAGCTATATGTTCCAACAACAATAAATTTGAGAGGATCCTTCAGAGCTTTGAACTGAAAGTAGGTACAGTACCAACATAAATAAATGGGGAACTGGGTTTTGCTTGTGTTGTTGCAGATAAAGAGGGAAATAGGCACCTTAAAGCTCCTCAAACATCCCAACGTGGTCAGATTGCATGAGGTATCTCTCTCTCTCTCTCTCTCTCTCTCTCTCTCTCTCTTTCTGTTTCTGTTACTATTTCTTTTCTTTTTGATTGTCTTTTGGGTTCATGAAATGGTGTTTTTTTTTTTAACCTAACCTCTATAAAGAAGGATATATTGGTATTCGGGATAGGTTAGGATTTTGCTATATTTAATTGGAGATTTGTTTGTTTGCAGAATTTGATTATAATAAATTAGAAAATATAAACAAGTTGTTTGAACCCAACCGCTCTCCAGAAGGAAAGATTAGCTTGGGATTTTGGGGATTTAATTAACATTTACTCCGTATTTTGTTTGTTTGTTTGTTTGCAATTTGCAGTATGTGATGGAGTATAAAACAAACAAACAAAATACGTATGAACTAGTGGGGTGGGGGGGTTGATTGAGGGACAAAACTAGTCTTTCTTTTTTAATCCATAATAATAAGATCTCTTCTAATGCAGTGCTTATCCTCCATATAACTCGCCGGACAAAATATATGCCTAATGATTGCTTGGTAACACCCTTTTTCTCGTAAACAATTTAATACTACTAGATCTTAGCAAATATATTTAGAACCTTTCCGTATGTTATTAATTAGAATCATGTAGCTTTGGGGAGTAGCCAATTATCATGTAGATGCATTTGATTAATTCTTTATTAAGGAAAGATTGCATAATAAGCATAAACATAAAAAGTTCAAAGCAAAAGCAAAGTTCATTCTCTTTTGGTTTGCTGCAAGTTAATCTCTCTCTCAGAATCTTCATCTCAACACTCTTCCTTCCTTCCTTCCACCCTTTCCTTTCCTTGAATCCAGCAAGTAACCAACCAAGCCTACGTTTGTTTTTGTCAACCTTTTGATGCTAAATAATTCCATTTTCTCTTGTCTTCTCTTATTATTGTCTTACAGTATGATTTTATTGGATTAACCCGGGATTGCATGTGCTGGTTGGTCCCACATATTAGGAGGGGGCGGGGGCCCTCACCCCTTGGTTTGTGGGTCAATTGCTTGCATGATGATTAATAAAACCATCAATCGCTCAGCAACTTATTAGAGGGGGTTGGGCTGGGTCTCTCTTGATTTGTCATCTTGTGAGAGAGAACAATAATTGGTGGATCTGTTTGTTGTTATACAGATATATAGACCATACCTATTTTTGAGTAAGGTAAGGTTCACAAACACCAAAGCAATATCTCAGTCACTAGGGGTGATGATGATGGCCGTGGCCCCCGGCTTAACTACTTCCACTTATTGTTTGTGGGGAGTTGAGGGTTTCACAATAGACCCTCTCCCCCATATGTGGAAAATATACACCTTCCATTTGTGACCACCTATCTTGAATTTTTTTGTACTTTTCTTTATGGTCATTTAAGGGTATTAGACCATATCAAATACAACTTGAACTTAGGAAAATAACAGTGCTTGTTCATTTGTTGGCAACCACTTGTCCACAAATCTCGTGTTTTGATACCTTTTATCCCCTCTCTTTGCGGGAAACTGAATATCCTCTTCCGTTTCAATCATGGACTATATGAGATATCAAAAAAGGTAAATTGTTGATACTCGACAGCCAGTAGACTAATGATTTTAGGATGGGTGCTGAATTTGGTGTTCACCGTTAGCTTGGTTCTGAGAAAAAATTATTTACCAAGGGACATTTCTGTAACGTTGTCAAGTATTGTCTGTTTCTTACGTTCAAACGGGAACCAAACCTGTGATCACTTGCGAGTTTGACGAATCCTTCGCTACTTAGAAATTGTTTTTTATAACAATGGTGAAGACATTTTGCTCCGTAAATTGACTATTGACAGTTCTCTATAAAGCTCAATTGATACAGGCTGCTCTGTCACATTGAGGTGAGGAAGCAGAGAATCAAAGCCTTGCCCTTGAGAAGGTGGGAGCAGTACCGGATGTGTTGGATTAAGGGAAAGTTACCATAGAGTCATACAGAGAGTCATATGGAGAGAGAGAGAGAGAGAGAGAGAGAGAGAGAGAGAGAGAGAGAAATTATTTCCACCAGATCTCCAAATTTTGCTTATTTTATGCGGATAATCTTGATAGATATTATAATATGAATTCTTTATGTAATTAATTCTAACATAATCATTGTTTCTTACATTGACGCACAAGGAATTCCTAAACTTGCTGATGTTGCCCTTCTAATTGTGTTTGCTTATTAATAATACAAACAAGCAGGTTTTGGCTAGCAAATCCAAGATTTATATGGTCCTAGAATACGTGAATGGAGGCGAATTATTTGATAGAATTGTAAGTGCGCTTCCTTCTCCTTCCCCTCCCCCACCAAAAAAAAAAAAACTTTGATCTTTTTCTCCGAGATTTTATATTGCATCTTTTCTGCAACATTCTTAAGTTGCTCGTTCTTTAACAGGCATCCAGAGGAAAACTCTCTGAGGCTGAGGGGAGGAAGCTGTTCCAGCAATTAGTGGACGGTGTTAGTTACTGTCACGACAAAGGTGTTTACCACCGTGATCTCAAGGTTATATATGCTTTGCTTTGCTGCAAGTTTCAGAACATGCCTCACCGCTGATAATTTCCACAATTCTAATGACATTATATATAAATATTGATAACGATGCTTTGAAATGCAGCTAGAGAATGTGCTAGTTGATGCAAAAGGAAACATAAAGATATCTGATTTTGGCCTCAGTGCATTACCCCAACATTTCAGGGTACTGCACCTATTGATTAACCTCTATTGCACTTACCTTTTCCTTTTTTTTTTTTTTTTTTTTTGTGGGGGGGTTGCCAAGAAAAAGTAGGTGAGTCAGTGTTCCAATTCTTCCCTCTCCACTCTCTACTAACTAACTGACATGTTTCTGTCTGCCAACAGGATGACGGGCTACTGCACACAACATGTGGAAGTCCTAATTATGTTGCTCCTGAAATTCTCTCCAACAGAGGGTATGATGGAGCCACCTCTGATACATGGTCATGTGGTGTCATTTTGTACGTAATTCTCACGGGATATCTACCTTTTGACGATAGAAATCTTGCAGTTCTCTATCAGAAGGTATTTAGAGAGTTTGAATTAACAGACGTTTTCCCCTTGGTAGAAAAAATTGAATTTCTAAAGAATTCTCGATCATTGATTTATCTTGATTGAGATTTCAGATTTTCAAGGGGGATGCGCAGATGCCCAAATGGTTATCTCCAGGAGCAAAGAGCCTATTAAGGAGGATTCTTGATCCCAACCCTCGTACACGGATAACAATGGCAGAGATCAAAGAAGATGAGTGGTTCAAACAGAACTATACTCCCGCAAATCCTGAGGAAGAAGAAGAAGATATACACATAGATGATGAAGCCTTGTCAATACCCGATACTGTAAGAACTTGGATATTGATTGTTCTTTATATGCCATATCAATTACGTTTCAGCATGTTTTTGCCAAAACTGACTCCGCATCCTATTGTGCTGCTGCAGCTAACTGAAGTAGAAAAAGATCCAGAATTGCCTACCCTCATCAACGCCTTTGAACTAATCGGAATGTCCTCATGTCTAGATCTCTCTGGTTTCTTTGAGAAAGAGGTAAGAGCCAAATCTAAGCATCCGCAGCTTCTTGATTACTGTTTGTGCCTGAACTCACCGTTACCACTGTGTTAAAAAGTCTGAACATCTTGATGTGAATTGTTTCAGGATGTATCAGAGAGAAAGATCAGATTTACGTCCAATCATTCCCCAAAAGAACTGCTCGAGAGGATTGAAAATACAGTAACAGAAATGGGATTTGGAGTCCAGAAGAAAAATGGAAAGGTCAGTATGCTAATAATCATTTTCTTTCTTCAAGACAAACTTGTGCACTAGAGGTTAGATGCGTTGTTACCATATTTTCATGTTCCTTTTTAACAAAGCCTAAGCTGGCTCTTTCTTGGTCAAGAATAACAAGAAATATGTGTATATGTGAGTGAGTGTGTGTGAGAGAGAGAGAGAGATAAACTATGGCTTAATGGAACATATTACGCCAGAGATGGCTTTCATGGCAGGAAAATATTCATGCTGAGAAATTGAAGTACTTGGGAAAAGGCTTTGTTGAGTAGCATTAAATTAATCCCACAAAGTGATTAACTTGAATAATCTATGTCAGTCTTCTTAACAAAAGTATTACTGATCATTTCCTGTACTTTTGTCCATCTGTTCAGCTAAAAGTGATGCAGGAACATAAAGGGCAAAGAAGCCCGGATAATCTGTTGGTTGCAGCAGAAGTAAGCAATTACACGTCCTTAATGAAGTCAATGGAAATTTGCAGCTTTACCTTAATTCTGCATCAATCAACTTCTTGTAATTGTGGCAGGTGTTTGAATTAAATCCATCCTTGTATGTCGTTGAGCTAAGAAAAACACATGGAGATTCGACTGTATATAGACAGGTGTTTCCTCCTTCCTCCTCCCTTTTCCATTTTTTCCACCCAAGTATCGCACTAGCTTTTCTGATACTCAAGTGTGATGTGTGATGTGTGGTGTGTGGTGTGTGGTGTGTGCAGTTGTGTGACAAGTTGTCAAAAGATCTGGGTGTCTCGCGGAGTCAGGAGATGTTAGCCACTGAGTTGTTGGAAGCTTCTTACGTCAAATAAGCCGAGCAAAGAGATATGGTTTTGAGTCCCTCTATCTAGTCAATTTGTATAGTATATCCTTGTAGCGCAGAATAATAATTAAGGTTTTTAGGTTGTTATTAGGCAGGACTAGATGCATTACTCTATTCAAATACATTCTTTCTTTTATTCTGGGTTCAATATGAGTGGAAAGCTATCAGAAGATTTGGTAGTTTCCTTGAGCAGCGAATTCTTGAGCACAAAAGGCTAAACTAGTTGCAAGTGCTGATAGGTATATATAGTGATACACAGTATATGTAAATGTTTATAAATGTAATATATTCTAATTTGCTTCAAGTTGCAACAAACAGAGCAGACTCAGAAATATTTGAGTTCCTTTCCAGTACTTGGAAATACCATAATGTTGTAGTTTTCTGATCTATGCAGATTTTCTTACGGAAGATTTTCTCAGCAAAGCGTAAACTGACACAAATTGGTTGCAGTAATGTTGGTTGCCAAAAATTATTGACCACATCAAACCAATGCAGTAAATGTGTAATGTTGGTTGCCAACAAATAATTGACACATCACACCAAATTCACCAATTCAGTGCATACATAAAGTAATCATCACTGATATAAGAAGCAAAGTAGCAAACAATGCTATCAGATTGCAAAAGGATACTATTTCTTTTGAACATATTTACATTAAGTTGTATGTTTTTGAAGCTATTATATATGATAACGTAGTTCCATACATCATATGCCTAAATCCTGTTATTCTACAACCAAATACAATCATATACAGCGGAAAGTATTTATCTACACTGAAGGGTAATTTGCAAAAACCCGTATCTGTGGTGAAATGACAATGATTGAATGTGCAAAAAGACTAGCTTACTGCAAGCCCGTCTCCTAGCTCTTTTCTGAGTGTCTGATTTAATCCACTGCCATCTGCCACTTGGAGCTTGTCATTTAACAAGGTCTTGTATTGATCATCTCTATCTTCTAAATTACGAATCAGTTCAACCTAGAGACAGGAAAATATATCATGGATAAGAACAAAACAAAAGAAACTAAAAGAAAAAAGAAATGTATTACTCTGAAACCAGAGGAAGAAGGACAAAACAAACTGATGCTCTTAAAGCAGCAAACATGATAGAACTGAACTGAAGACTTGAGGTCTCCAACATGCACCACTAAAAAGCCATTACATACTTTACTTGAATTTTAAGTATAACCAGAGCACACTGAGAAGACAATGTAACATAAGAGGGTCATGACAGTGGTTGCTATCTATGAATTCATTCCCTTAAACATCAGTTATAAATTGCGTCACTAGTTTAGATTATTCCGTTCCTCCCAAGAAAAAGAGCACCTATATTGAAGTAACACGCCCTACAGGAGCTCTCGTGTTTTCTAATTTACTCCCATTTTCACATCTGCATATGCCTCATTCTGGTAACAGCGGACGCATTCGTCTTTCTCGGCTTTCTTGCTAGTCTTAAGTGTCAACAATGAGGAATTTCACGTGAGAAAGAAAAGTACGAATAAAAAGGAAATCAGCAATCCTAATCTTCTACCAAGTCTATCACCTTCATTAGGTGGACTTTGGGGCCTAATCATTAGAGCAGCCCACATAGCATGAATAGATAAGATAACATAATTATTAAAGGCGAGCGCCCGGCTCGCCTGAGGCAAGAGGCAAGGCGTGGCGAGGGTATGTCGCCTGCCACCTCCAGGCGAGGCAATGTGACAGAAGCGACCAAAGGCGTTCGCCTTTTCGGGAGGCAAGAGGCAAAGAAAGGCAAGCAGCAAAAAAAGAAAAAATAAAACACCCTTTTCAATTCATATTACGTAGTTTCTAGATTATTTTTAAAAGAGAAAAACGAAAGAAAACCCTAACCAGACATCGCAACTTTGCGAATCGACACTAGGGCTGGAATCGACTTCGACTGCAGCCTGCGTCTTTGACCTAGCAATTCAATCTCTCTCTTCTCTCTTCTGTGATTACTTCTCCTCTCTCGTGTCTTCACTAAGTGACCACGCCGAAAGGTATGGACTTTTCGTTTTTAAGTTTTTTCTTTTCTTTTTTCTTTCTTTAAAATTAATAATTTCACAAATTTTTTTTATGCGGTGGGTTTAATTATTTTCTTTTAAATAATTATTTTCTAATGCCCATGTAATTTTTTGTTTTCTTCCTTGTTTTCTTGTTTGAAGTTTTAGTTAAGTTCATCAATTGCATTGGAATTTCAACAATGAATGATGAAATTTGTGTTATTGATATCATGTTAGAACTTAGTTTCATGTATTATGCTCACTTATAACATGTTTTGTTGAGATTTGTTAAGTTATATATTTTATATATAACTTATTCATTTTTCCTTAATATTGTTTCGGTGTTTGCCTTTGCTCCCCCGTCTCTCGCCGAAAAAGGTACCTATCGCCCGCCTCTTGCTTTTCGCCTTTAATAACTATGTAAGATAATCAATAACCAATAGTTCACATCAAAGAGAATGCTCAAACCAAAATGGCAAGCAAGTTAGGTTTCCAGAATTTACAAGTAGTCTATGTTCATCCCTGTCTGCTTGTGGGCAAATTGAAGTTAGCATGGTGACTATTCATATGTCCTCGCTTCATTTTCAAAATGATCCACCAGCGAAGGTATTTTGAATCAACATAACAAGTGCATAAAATGTGATGGAACTGATAATAGGTATTATACCAATTCAAGTGAAGAAACTAAGATAAAGAAAAGTTTTGCAAGTTAGGAAGATTGGTACCCTTACCTGCTTCTGGAACAAGTCAAATTCATCTGCGCTCAAAGAACCATCACTGTTTGAATCGAGAAGCTGCATCATCTCCCGAGCATCTTCCCCTTGGGCACCAAGTTCTATCATTACCTCCATAAGTTCCTCAATGCTGATCTTACCGTCTCCATTCTTGTCAATAAGGCGGAAGACCTGATCTCTGTGATCTATCTCAAGACCTTTATGGTTTGTGGAAGAAAGATCTTTAAGACGCAATGCTGCAAGTTCAGCAGCAGCCATCATAATGGCCTTGAGGCGCTTTGCCTGTGCATTAACATATAACAGAAAATTAATCTTTTTTGGAAAATGCAGTGTCTAACCTTAAGCGTAGGTTTTATAACGGTAACGGTAACAATTTCACTATTAACCTATAAGTCAAACTTGATAACTAATTAAACTTGCAAGTGTAAGTAAGAAAATCTTTGGAAAATTTTGAAGATGATGGATATGATTGAACAAACAAAAAAAACTTGTTTATGAGGCAATGGGGAACAAAGTAATTTGCACTGTGGCTTTAGCATGATTTTCAAAGAAGAATACAATGGTAATACTTTAAAATGTGGAATGTCTTCTTTGGGTAGACCAGTTTCAAAGCTTCATCAATATATTGCAATCTTCACAAAATCCAGTACATGACGTCCTAGTTACCTCTTCTGGATTAGTAAGACCACCCTTGTACAATGCATGGGATGCAGTCCCACCAGCTGCCAACGTATCCATTTCTGTTGTCCGTATTTGAATTTCCATAGGCGGCCTTGTACTGCCATCTTCATTGACATCAACTGCCATGTGCAGACTCTTATAACCATTTGCTTTGGGGCTGGCAATATAGTCCTTTGACCTGCCTGGAATTTCTTTCCACAAAGATTGGATTATGGAGCGTGACCTGTAGCATGCTTTTTCACCTTCTTCTGCCTCATTTAGTCCAGACGAAGCTTTCAATATGACTCGCAAACCTAAGATGTCATTTACCTCTTCCGGCTTGCGGCCATCTCTTAACAACTTCTTCATGGTGCTATATCGACTTTTGTAGCGACCTTCAACAGAGATGTTATCCACCATCTCTGCTAATATGGGATCTGATTTTAAGGACCGAAGGAGTTGTTCCTTGTATACATCTATTAGAGGCTTACTTCCTGTCTCATGGCTCCTTAACCACGTGTTAACATAAAGATAGGAATAAGGAAACAAGTAGCGGAATGAAAGATCCTCCAGCTCGAGAGACAAGAAGTTGGTTCCAACAGCATGTGCCAAGGGAGCATGTACCTTCATAACCTCGAGAGAAAGCATTTGCTGCTGATGTCTTGGCAGGTAATCTAGATGTCTCATCATATCAAGCTTAAGAGCAAGGTTTAGAATCAAGGCCCTAATATCATAGTATGTGAGGCAGAACTTCCTAAGAGCTGCTGCAGTTTCATCGTCTAGTATATCCACTTTGGTAGAAGCGTTGTTCACACGCAAACTCTCGTGCAATAAATGAGCTGTATCAATACAAATTCGATCCTTCACTTCATTTATGGATATGGCACCTGCTTCCAGAACTTGTCCGAGTATACCAGCTGAGATAACTTCTGCATCCATCTGCAGCAACAACCACTATAGATAGTTAATGCAAACAATCAAAAGATTGCCACACACACACACACACAAAGGAATGCAAACTAGAAAGTATATTCAATTTACTACCACAATCTGTCAGTGAAAACTCACGATCTTCAGCTACTAATTTGGCCATCAAATGATATATGTACTTAAAGAAAAACGAAAGAAATGATCACTTAATGTTCTAATCATAGAAAACAAAATGAAGTTAAAAAGATTGAATAAAATATTTTATTTTGAAGCGGCGGTTGGATATACTCCAAAACTAAGGCTTGTATATGAGAAAGAAAGAGGTTTAATCCCAAACAAATTCCTCCAGTTACTAGTCAAAGTAATCACATCAAACTAATAATAAATATTAAAAGCAATAAGCTTTAGAAAAAGGAAGTGGGAGTAATGAGAGAGAGACCTGAAGATCGGCGAGGAGGAGGGCAATGGATAAGGCTTTGGAAAGAGGGGAGCGGCCATCGGGGGAGAGAGGCAGAGTGTGCAAAATAGGAATAGAGAGCTTGAGAGATTTAAACAGGAGTCGAGAGGAGCTGGTGGAGAGAACGTTCATGCTCATTCTCTCCGTCAGCTCATTGAAGGCTCCTACCAGTTCCACCACCATCTTCCCTCCCGGCTGTTCCAACGCCGCCGGAACAGCACATATTCTGAAGCCTACCCTAATCAGGGGACGGCGCCGCCGCCGCTGGGTAAGGGAGAAAGTGAAATTGGGGGGAAATGTGAAAACCCTAGTAAGTTTGGGAAGGAGGATTGGACGGTGCTCGCCAGCGTACACCTCCATGGAATAGGTTTTCCGTTTCTATGGGTCATCCATCGATTAACGACGTCTCCAACCCAACTAACACTTTCCTAATAAGTGAGTGGATATATGTTTGGTTAAAGCAGAGCCGTGCCACGTCCGAATTTCTCTTTGATTATTCAATCACAAGTAAAGTAGTCTTCTCTACACTATAACTAAAGAGTGATCAATCAATTTGGATTAATCTTAAATAAGGGTGCAAAATAGTGGACGTACTCTACTCATGATAAAAGTCGGAGCTCTACTCATTGACTAATATTAGGGTTAATGACACACTAGTTCCTCGACTATGGCCGATTGCACCAGTAGTTCGTTAACAAGTTTTTTTTAAAATTTTAGCCCCTTAATTATGAAAATTAGACACGATTGGTCCTTTTGTTGGATGCCGTTAGTATTTTTCCGTTAATTCTGTCATGTGTCTATCACGTGCCTTTGGTTAAGGATATTTATGAAATTTCACGTGCAAAGATATTTTCTAATACTTAAAACAATATATTTTTTTCTCTCTCTCCCCCCCACCCCCACAACATCTCAGCCCCACTATGAAATTTCACTTATCATCTTCATCGACAATTCTTCAAACCCTAATTTTCAAAATACTCAATTTCAATTAAAGAACAAAGCAATTATAATCCTGGGTCAATTGCTATCAATTCTATCCACTACTCGAAAACCCAAATTTCTGATGTAAAAATCACATCAATTAAAAAAAATGATGAAAGTAATGATTTCACCAATTTTCGGAGCTCGGTTTGGGTCACCGAAGCTTCGATTTCATAATCCTGGGATAATGGCAGAGATCGATTTGGGGTCGTCGGAGCTACGATTTCGCCCAAACGTAGCGCTGAACTCGCTGTACTCGGAGTTTCATCAATGGCGGGAGATCCCAGTCAAGGTCTTCAACAACAACTTAAAAAATTGGGTAAGAAACCAAGAGATTCAAACTTTAGCCCCAAATTAATCCTTGATTAATCCCAGACCAGCAAAACCAACAACCAAACACAAATACTACCATAGACTAGTGTACTCAGACTCGAATTCGAACACTAAGACAGACCGACTCATCAATTAACCAGAAATCTGAATGGATTTGACGTCAGGCTTCTTAACCTCCTCCTTTGGAACAGTGATAGTTAGCACACCATTCTCCATCGCTGCCTTCACCTGATCCACCTTAGCATTCTCCGGCAGCTTAAACCGACGGAGAAACTTGTGGCTGCTATGCTCCACACGGTGCCAGCTATCTCCCTTATCCTCCTTCTCCTGGATCCTCTCTCCGCTGATTTGTAAAATCCTGTCCTCCTCCAACTCCACCTTAACCTCCTCCTTTTTCAGCCCGGGAACATCCGCCTTGAACACGTGCGCCTCCGGAGTCTCCTTCCAGTCTATGTTAGCGTGCGCGAACGATGCCGTCTCAGAGGGGAAACCCGATCAGACCTGATCGAAAAGTGAACGGACATTGCTGCTGAAAGGGAAGCCTTCAAATGGATCCCAGACATCGAGAGAGAATGGATCAAAGATGTTAGATCGTCGGCCAAAGAAGTTTGGGATGATCGACATTTTTCAAGTGGGGTTGGGGGAGAAAGAGAAAAGAATATATTATTTTAAGTATTAGAAAATATCTTTGCACGAGAAATTTCATAAATACCCTTAACCAAAGGCATGTGATAGGCACATGACGGACTTAACGAAAAAATACTAACGGCATCCAACAAAAGGACCAACTGTGTCTAATTTTCATAGTCAAGGGACTAAAATTTAAAAAAAATTGTTAAGAGACTACTGGTGAAATCGGATATAGTCGAGGGACTAGTGGTGTCATTAACCCTTAATATTATTATTATTTACTTCCTCCGTCCCTTAATTATTGTCTTGTTTAACCCCGGCATACGGATTAAAAAAAACAATTAACTTGATTATTAATATTTATATAATGTGTAATTTTCTTTAATATATATGTATATGTGGCCCATAATGAAAGTAGGGGAAAAAATAAGGGTAAAATGGTAAAAGTGATGTCCTAAAAAAAATTCAAATAAGATAATTATTTTAGAACAGACAAAAAATAATAATAATTTAGAGACAGAGGGAGTATTAGATAAAAAACTTTAGTTTGAGCATCTCCAATGAATCATTCTTACTCCATTCTTAAATAAGACAAAAATGGCTAACCATTGTGGGAAGTTCTTAGTGGAGTATTCTTGCTCATCCGTTCTTAGAGCACCTCCAATGGGAGGTTTATAAACCTTTTTAAAGCTTTATGAAGTGCTTCAGCTTCATGCCATAGTGAGTTGCTGACGAGGATGCACCGGTTGAAGAATACCAACCGGTTGGTGTTCTTTTAGTGTCCGCTGACTAGAAAAAAAAAAGGAGACTTTCTTACTTAACTACAAATCAAATTGTCCAAACCCCCATTAATTGGCAATGGTTGTTTTTGCAAAATATATTATTTGGTGAACATAAAATTAAGAAATGAATAAATTATTTAGTGAACATAATACTCCCTTTGTCCCTTAATTATTATCTTGTTTGACCCGGCACACAGATTAAGAAAAAATAATTAATTAAATTATTAATATTGGTATAATGTGTAATTTTTTTTAATGCCCATGTGTATGTGACCCATAATTAAAATAGGAAAAAAAGTAAGGGTAAAATGGTAAAAGCGATGTCTTAAAAAGGAAAGTTTTTAAACAAGACAATTATTTTGGGACAAACAAAAAAAGAAAAGAAGACAATAATTTAGGGACGGAGGGAGTATATTTTTCTATAATTTTTTTATGTTTTACAAAGATATATTTATAAATTATTGTATTGATTTTCTTTTTTGTCCGTTCTACAATGATTGTCTTGTTTGAATGTTTTATTTTAGAGGATTGCTATTTACACCCATGAAATTGCTTAGTACACCCAATTACTAAGTACACCCCACCTTAATATTTTCAATTAATCAAAATACTAGGTACACCCCCTATCAATTTCCTATTCTACCCTTACCAATATTTTTCCCAAAATACTAAATACACCCCACCCTAAACACAACTCACCCCTTCCTCCTCCTTCCAGGTACACCCCACCCCCTTCCACTACCTCCTTCCTTCCGCCCCCACCCCAACACGGCGCCACCTTCCATCCTCCCCCTCAACACGGTGCTTCCTTCCCCCAACACAACCGCCACATTCCTCCTCCCTTTCCACCCCACCTCGTTCCCCCACCCCACACACCCACCCCCTTCCTTTTTTTTTTTTTTAAACAGTTTGTTCGGTATTGGGTTATAGAACACCCATAGTGGTGTTCGGTACCCTAGAACACCCATAGTGGTGTTCGGCACCCTACCGAACATCACTATGGGTGTTGGCACCCTAGAACATTACTATGGGTGTTCGGTAGGGTACCGAACACCATAGTAATGTTCGGTAGGGTGCCAAAAAAAAAAGGGTATTTAGGTCTAAATTTATAATGGCAATTTTGTAATTTTTGTTGGTGGGTGTACTAAGCAATTTTGTGGGTTCAAATAGCAACTCTCTTTATTTTAAGGACAATAATATTATCATTTTATCCTTATTTTTTCTTCTTACTTTAATTATGGGTCACATTAATATGAATATTAAAGAAAACTATACGCTATACCAATTATATTTATATATATATTGTTAAAGAATAAAATATTTAAAAAGTGGATCTATGCTATAAAGTTTTTAAAAATTTATTTATAGTGGAGAATAAATTTATGAATAAAAATTTTATTAACGGATGATGTGGCATGATACGGTCTTATCCACCATTGGAGATGCTCTATTTGGGAAGAAATAAGAACAAGTCATGCCAAGGGAGAAAGAGACTCACATGGGAGGCGGTGAAGAAACGGAAGGTGTAGATTCGACGCGTGCATAGAACACGCACAGAAGAAGCGTGAATTGGGCTGGCCACGTCGAGCTCCTTTGTCTACCACGTATTGCTGCTTTTCTTTTTCTTTTTTCTTTTCTTTATGAAAAATACTAAAATCATTGAAAAGTTAAACTATAAGAGTGTTAAATTTTTAAAATGGAAAGGTGATAGTGAAACCAACTAAAAATTTAGCAAAGAATGAAAACAGTTGGGAATGCCCTTACTGAAGGTTTCTCATAGCACCTAATAAAAGCATTCTTTCTATAAATAATTCTCCAAGGCAAATAGAGTTACATATTTTTTTATGCCAAAGAATTTATGGAGCCTTCACCAAATAATGAAATATTTTAGATATTTTTTCACACTAAATTAAAGGTGGAATTTTACAGCAGCGAATACAATATTCAAATTGACTTATCTTTGGTGTTATAGTTGTTAATGACAGATCTAACTACGAGATGATTTTGGAATGAAAAGCAAAAATGAGAAAGGAGTAACAACAAATGACAAAGTTTAGCCTTTGTCCTCCTCTCAGTGTCTCTAACCCTAGACTAGAGCACCACCTTATCCTTGTAGGATATTCAAAGTGAGAATGATGGATCGAGAACCACACTCCTTCCTTTACCCTCCCCTACCGTGGCATAATCTTCGCCACCTCTCTCGCGACGCATCGTCCTTAAGACGTCATCAATTATGGTGTAGTCGGGCGACACAAACAAACCAACGTCAAAAACCTAGATTACCACAAACCCTACTCGGAAAAGAAGCGAGAAAGAATTCTTTAATGTGATTAGTAAATTTCAATACGATGAATGACTTATATGTCAGTGAGTTAAAAACTTAAAATTGTCTGGATGTTATGTAAAATAAGACTCGGATGACGAGGGATGTATAGTGTAACCTAAATGTGAAAATGTAAAATAAATAGTGGTTATTTAGTATGTATGTGTGCTTGTACTTGTTCTAAAATAATTAATCTCTCCCACGACTCACATACAAATGGGGAGTTGAAACCTCCCTAAATCCATATATATATATATATATATTAAAGTTGGTGAGGAGGCCTATGAGTTTGCCACCTATACCATTTTTGTTAAATCTTCATTTTGGTGAACTTTACTCTTCAAATTCTTATTTATTAGGAGAGGAAGTCATTAGGTAATAATATTACCTAATAATATTACCTATTATAAAGAGTATATATAATAGTGAATAGTAATAGGTGAAGATCTTTAGGTATTGACAAGGAAATCAAAAGCAAATGAAAAATAAAACAATATTTGTAATGAAATTTGAACCCACAACTTTTTATATATGCATACTCACCTTAACCAACTGAACCAATTATATTTTATGTATGTTTTTAGAATACTACATATATTATGGTTAAGTGGGGGTCACGAGACCCATGTACTATAATATTCACTTATTTTGATTATTATTTCAGTGTATAAAAAATAAACTATTTTGTAAATATAGTATCCAACTAAACTTTTTTTAATCATTGAATGATCTTCAAAAATAATTTTATAAAATATAATTATATTCAATCCTTAAACAATTCACATTTGTTCAGAAAAAAAATATCTTTCTTTAATAAATTCTAAAGTAAATATTTTATTTTTAATTTTTAAAAAATTCTTCAAATATATGTCCAAAATATCTTTATTAAGTGCAAGATGAAAACAAAAAGAAAAAAACAAAGCAAAGGAAAAGCAACCCAACAAAAATGTATAAAAATGAAAATACATATATTGATCACTAATAAAAAAATTTATTTTGAAACAAAAATACTATACTAAACGTTCACGCCTATATCGAATAATGATAATTTTATATAAATTTATTCATAAAATGTATCAATTAAACACAAAAGTTAAATTACACCCGTGCAAAGCACGGGTTCTATAACTAGTACTAATTAACTACACTCCCCCTATTTTTTTATTTTACCTGTTAGGTCTCAAGATGTTCAAATAGGCTACAAGGGGAGGAGGGTTGAATAGCCTATGTCAAATTATAAAAATGATTTATAAAAATATTTCACAAAAGAGTTAGAAAAGAATTTGCAGCGGAATAGAGTGAAGCATAGGACAAGTACAAGATGGCTGATCTTATAAAGATAAGATCAGCAGTCCTTCAAGCAGTTGGAAATATTGAAAGAGTCAAATAAATAACCAAGTGATAAAGCCGGAAGTAAAGTAAATAAAATATTTAAAGTGATTCACACTATGAATAAGTGCTACGTCCACTACCAAAGTGGTCAGCTTTGGATTTGAAAATGTGCACTATATTTTTCACTAAAATAATCACAAGAATCACTAATGGATCGTGTACAAAAGATTTTAACCAAGTATTTAAGGGGAGAGTATAAATCTAGAAAGATTCAACTCTCATGTGCTGTAAATACGAAGGGATTACAATCATTGAAGAGCAATAACGACTAAGCGTTTAGGTATGGTGCTCTTCAAAGAATGTTAGACAGAATAAGGCTTTGAAGCTTTGAATGTACTAGCAGTAAATGAAGATGAAGATTGCAGAGTTGTTAGAGAAAGAGTTTCAATGCTGTATAGAGTCTTCAATTTATACCCAGAGATCTCTTGGAACCGTTGGAGAATTTCAGTCTTGAATTTGATTTGAATTTAATGTATTTAATGTGGAGAGAATCACATTAAATGCCCTATGTTTTCCTGTTGAAATTTCATTTGTTACATCTTATCAGTCCAAGTGATCTCTGCCCTTTTGAAATACATTGTTGTCATATAGACTTTTTAAGTATAAATGAAATACTGACGTCAAAGAAAATATAGAAATATAGAATTAGTAGTTTTATAGATGAATAATATTGATATTGCATGAAAGAATGAGAATAATAATTATGTGATCCCAAGTTTTCAATCTTAAATTTTAGAACAATCACAATGAGTAAAATAAGTCGAAATCATATTTTATTGTAAATCAACTGAAGGCTATTTTTGGAAAAATAATGTAATACTAAAATTAGTATTGGCTACCAAACACTGGATAAGATAATTAACGAGATAAATTAATTTTGTCATTGGTCTACCAAACGTCGGATAAATCTATAACCGTGATAAATAAGACTTAAATCGTTATTTGGTCACCCTACTATGACAGAAAATGCATTAAACTAACCCTACTTTTTTTTCAATTTTATCACTGTACTTGGCATAAATTTCACGTTCATCGCTCCGTCAAGTTATTTGGATAAAAAACTTTAAATTTTTATGAAAACACAAAAATACCCTTGTGTCCTATACCAAAATTTATTAATCAGAGTTTTTTTTTAAAAAAAAAAATCTTTTTTTCACTTTTTTCTTATTACCCGGCTCATCTACAAAGGAAAGAGAAAAGTCAAAGAATGGTTATGAAGTAAGAAGTAGTTACTGGGAAAGAGAAATTAAGAACAAATCAATGAGATGAGGACGGAGATTCCAAAGAGAACAAAGGGAGTTGGTGGAGCTTTCCTTCTTTTCTTTCCCACTTCCATCACAAATGTATCATCACTATCAAACCATTCAGATCTGAAAACACACACTATCTCTCTCTCTCTCTATCTGAAAACACACACACACACACACACTCTCTCTCTCTCTCTCTCCCCCTCTCCCCTCTCTCTCTCTCTCCCTCTGCAATGGACGGCCTCAATATAGCATTGGGTTTCTTTAATTTTTGAAACCCCATTTGAGTGTGACGCCGCAGCTAGGGTTAATTGTGCACTAACCTCTCTCTCTTCTAGATCTGGAAATTAGAACAACTTGTGTACCTACACCTCATTCTCTCCTGAATTGATGCCATTTGCTACAGAGAGAATCAATTAAAACGAAAATTTTATTTTCGTTCTTGGCAGTCGAATGATATATAGATCTAATTTATGGTCTGGAATGTGGATTTCAAATAGAAGAATTGTACAGTGTGAATGAAGGTGATGGAGAATTTCTTCAAGCTCCAGCACAGTGTTATTGTTGAGGAGGAGGAGAGAGAAATAGAATAAAGAGAGGAAGATGAGTAATCTGTTTAAAGTTTGAAAGTCTTACAACAATGGCAAGGGGTATTTTTGTCATTTTATAGAAACAGATGAAAATGACTTGAGTGAACTTTTTGGTTCTCGAATCCAAGTATAGGAATTAAAGTGAGAAAAAATAAAGTAAAGTTTAGCTTAACAAAATTTTCGTCAAAATAAGGTGATCAAATTACAATTTAAGTTATAAAATAATGATGGATAAAAAAAATTATTTTTTCAATATTAATTAGTGTTATTCGATTTTGCTATCAACCGACTCCTATATATATATATTTAAAGTTAGTGAAAAAAATTGAGATTTTGACACCTCACAACTTTATATATATAGATTTTGTGTAAAAAGCTGATCTGTCATTAGAGCTGTCAATATGGGTTGAGCTCGTCGGGTCAGCTTAACCTGTCATTAAAATGGGTTGGGTTGGGTTGATACATTTTGATCCAGCCTAGGAGGCGGGTCAAACGGGTTGAACCCGCCGGGCCGGCGGGTTGAAGCGGGTTGGATTGAGCTAACCCGCCAAATTGCTTGACTATATAAATTTAGTTTGACTCTTTGATATTTAAGAAGTGTAGTTATATTTCCTTAACTTTTTTGGCTTTAATTTGTTTGATTGTTTCTTGACCTTTTGTTTGATTTTTTATTTCATTAATTAGAAATTAAAAATAGTTGTGATATGTTTTTTTTTTTTTTACTTTAATTTATTAGACTTTGAGTTTATTTAAAAAAAAAAATTGACGGGTTGGCCCGCCCCAACCTGTAGCCCATTGCAGGTTGGGTTGAGATATTTTAGCCCGTTCATTTGACGGGTAAGCCCAACCCAACCCGCCTAGAAATGAGTTGTGATGGATTGCACGTCAGCCCAACCGGCTGACCCGTTTTGACATCTCTATCTGTCATGTGTTGTTAGATTGCAAGAAGAACTAATGTCACGTGCTTCCTTGTGAGCTGCAGGGAGAATTGCTTCCACATTAACTCTCACTCACTCACTCTCTCGCTCTCTCTTCCACATTAACTCTCTCTCTCTCTCTATTGTTTACTACACTTCTGATATACTCAGTCTACCAACATACTGAGTCATATAGACAGTCTTTTTTTTAGTTTTTACCTAAATAAAATCTACTACTATTAAAATGTTTGTATATTACACAATCATCATCACTACAAATACCATGAATTTCATAATCAAGGTAACCCATTTGTGAAAGACCTATATATAATCTTAGGACTTCCCTCGCCTTCATACTCAGTTGCCTTGTAATGGCACACTACTTGTTAGTTATCTCATTTCCTTACCTTCCACTTGCTTAGCCCCAGCTTGTCATCATTGTTGTTGCAATGAAAATATTTCCTTTGGCATTCAAAATCTTGGCTTGTTGCATTGCTTTTACTTTTGCAAACCTCATTAGCCGGGCTTTGTCATTAGTGTTGGGCCACACGGCGCATGCTTACGGACGGTGACACTAAGTAATGTAACTTTTGTTGAAATTTACCCCAACTAAAACCGGGATAACCCCCTTGGGATATTGAACTAAAAGCTCATATAAGCGTTGCAGACAGCAGAGGAAATGTTTATAGGCTTTACTAGCTCCGGACAATAGAAACCGTAAGGATCAAAAAAGAACATCTTCATAAAGAATGCAAGGGTGTTACAAATACAACAATGTAACTCTGTAGCTCCATAAAAACCTTGATTTGAACTCCTACCTTTCTGGAGCCTAATACTGTTTGGATTATCAAAAGCTGTGGGAAAAATGTATCCCTTGCACTGTCCGTGTGTGTGTTTGTGTGTGTGTGTGTGTCACTAAGGTGGAGCCAGGGGTGGAAGGATCTGATCAACTCATAACTTAAACATTTCAGCTTTGATGCTCTAATGCCGCTTCCTGCCACCACCCTTCTTGTTTTGTTTCTTTCTACCACCCTTTTTCTTCATTCCTTTACCTTTACTGTCACCATGGCTGCTGGCACCGCCACCAGCATTGCCACTGTCTCTAAATGATGCAGCCGGTTTCAGTAACTGTTTAACATCGAGTACACCATCCCTGAAATGACCAACAGTTGACTTGAGTACCCTGTCCTCAGGCTTTCGCTTCTCTGCTACTTTTCTAGTACTACTTCCATGCTTCCCTCCAAATCTTCCAAGTATCATATTCTACAAGCAAACTAGTTAGAACCTGTAGTTACAGAAATAACACAATGACGCAAGAAATACAGCAGAAGAGGTCAACAACCTCTTGTAAGACTTTTTGGTCCCTTTCTTTCTGCTTCTTCATTACTACTCTTGCTACACTAAGCGGCAGTCGCAGCTTCTTGGGCGACTAACAAAGAAATATAGGTAATACTCAGAAAACTATAAATACAAGAGACCACAGAGCCAAAATTTTGTCAAATCAGGGAGGGGAAAATTCTCACCTTTCCACCAAGAGAAACCACTTTCCTGTTTTCAAGCTCCTTCCTCTCTTTCCATGTCATATGTGTGGAACCTGAAATGGAACACAGAAGATTACCACATTCGCCATGGAGATAACTAAATCACAGTAAGCTAAAGCTTAGCAGAACAGTCATCAGTTTAAGACGAAACTTTAGCCACAGGCTGCTGAAATATATTTATTTGACTCAAAAACTAAATGGGCTTACCAAGTCAAAACTTCAACTATGTTCAAATAGAACTGTTTGTCACCTTAAAAATCAATAATAACACACAACATTGAAGCTGCTGCCCAACTAATGCAGTCTAATCTGAAATATTTAAGGTGATATATGGCACACACGCTTATCATTTTCCATTTGTGATCTAACGAGAACCTGTGATAATCAAATTCAGTAGTTGGGAGTGTTTGAACCTATTAAGAGTTTGATACCGAGGTAGCTGACTACCAATGGGATTAAGCCTTTTGGCAGTAGTACTGTCACTGCTACAATAATCGCAGATAGTACTTTAGGACATTTGGCAGTATTAAACTACCTGGGTTAGAAACAAGACTTTGTCCTCAGGTTTTTGGTTTCCAATTAACTGTCGATTGAAAAAAAAAATCCTTTCTAGCCGTTATGATGTTAAAGGCATGTCAGCACCCACAAATGACAATAAATGGCTGCTTTGGCTGTTGTGATAAAAGGTCCCATATAAAAACCAAACAGTTTCTTTTGGCAACTTTTCACAGCATTAAACTCGCCAGGCCGGAAGAAATTGTAATCAAGAACCTTTCTAGCACTTGGTTCTTTCACAAAAATCGACATAGTGGAAATAATGTAGATTACTCATAACTAACTTGCAGCTTAGAACTTGAATTTATGTTTTTAAACACATAACAAACATTTATTAATAGAAGGGGAGAATCACATATAAACCATGCCTGAAGAAAGAAAACCTACAAAAGGACACACACAGCAGTAACTTATTTAGATATGTACTAGAAATAACCATGACTATCATCCAAAACGACTTTTCAGTAACCATATGCATTTCCTTAATGCTATATACGATACTTTCATGGTGACACCTTCAATGATGCTCGTTTCTTTATGTTAAGTCAAGTTCTCATGAACTCACAGGAAATAATTCCTACACTAGGACTTAGAAGATAGTTCTCCAAAACAGATTCATGACATTTCCGAATTAGCAGTAGCAAATCCAGGAATTTTCATCTGGGTGTGGGGGGAGAATATGTTTATATTCAATAAAATGTTGTTAAGTATTTTTTTTTAAGGGGGGCAAACCACTACTTGATCATTATTATTAACAAACAACAAGCCAGTGTGAATTTTCAAAACATTGAGGGGGCCGTGGCGCCCCTGTTCGACACCCCTACATCCACCGCGGCAAATCAGGAGAACAGAAACCAAGAAAAACATCTGAAACATGAGAATCGCCAAAGCTATAGTTGTTTCTTCTTGTCACAATCATATCGTGCTTTATCAACAGGTAAATATCTTCATGGAAATAATTAGCATATAAAAGTCAGACATTTGAGTTTGACTTTAAGGATACGGTTAACTAATCTTTCCTTCTGGATTATGGAAAAAGGCAGCCAAAAAAAGGTGCATGCAGCATAACACTAGCAAACCAATAAGCAGAGCACTGGGAATAATTAGCATAACTTGAAGTGAAAATGGAATTATGCACTTACTTAGCTACTCAACCATGCATTTTTTGCAACGTGAACATCAAAATTATGAAGTAAATGTGAATTCCAAGAAAAATCATTACCCAAATTCTCAATATCTTTCATTATCGACTTCAATTCCATCCTTTGGTCCATAAGATCCATATAGCTAGTTGATGGATCTCCTTGCTTTCTCTTTGACATTCTTGCACAAACTTGATTCAACTGGAAAGATAAAGAATGGCCATTTGTAAAGCAAACTAGTTGCATAGGGAATAAGAGTAAATACATTAACCATACCATACACTAGATAAGGGATAGCCTCACATATGTTCAAATAACGAAAAATATAAAATCAGCATTTCAAATTATCTCGGTGCTTTCTCCAAAACATAACACCTGTTTTCCTATTTGCAGCGTTTTTCCTTTCAGATCAAACAGGTTGCAGAATGACCGTCCCAAAATCAACCCTTATGATTTAGCATTCAGAAAAACTAAATAACATAGCATGTCAAGCCGAGGGTTTAGTCTAACAGTCAGATTTGGATTCATGGAAGGTTAGTTAATTTACCAAATTATATTCAAAGTTTTGGTAATATATGTCAAATTAAGATAATCTTTTTTTTTTTTTTTTTTGATAAGTTCAAATTAAAATAATCTTCAGAAACATAGTATGAAAATTAGTTGCTGGACCTTTCACGTGTTCCTATACTGATGTATATTATCTACTTTAGATATTAGATACTAGGCCATGTCCTTTGATTCTTGGAACTATGTACAACACTCGTCAAGTTCACACTGAACAGTCATGTCCAAATATAAAATCATCAAGTTCACACTCAATCTTAGACATACATTGTGTTCAGAGAAGCACCGTTCTTCTCACTTCCTCAACAAGGATCGTGAACTCGACAAAGCAAATGTCTTTACTTTCATTGCCCTCATGTCAGAAATAGAGAATACAATAGCCTTAAAAATCACAAATAAGAAGTCCTAAGACTTTCTAAAGCCAGTTTGACCATTTCTAGAATGAAGATTCAACATACATGTATTAGCTTTTAAGAAACATATAAATCCTTTTTATGCAGTTAACAAAACTTATAGTTGATAAATGTATGTCAAATAGTATAATCCAACAAATTTGTCAAATTGACTTTAATGAGTCAAAAGATAAGCCTCCTCTCCATTCTCGCTTCCCTTCCACTGAAGTCGCGGCACTTAATAGTCAACACTCATAGCCTGGTTTCTCGATCGCAGCGCTTCGCTACTGCAATTTTGTTCCGGTAAGTTGATCTCTTATAACTTTGAATACTAATTTCGCTTCTAATTATTTTTTTACTAGCACTAATTATAAGTTTTGGGTTCTCTAAATTTGGTAAAAGATTTAACTTTGTTGTGATTGTGGTAAAAGATTTAACTTTGTTGTGATTGGCGCCGGAGAAGAAGATTAAAGGCTGCCGGAGAAGAAGATTAAAAGCTGCCGGAGAAGAAGATTAAAGGCTGCCGAAGAAGAAGATTTAAGGCTGCCGGAGAAGAAGATTAAAGTGACGGAAATCCAATAGGTACTTCAGCTCCTCCATGTTTAATCTTCTTGTTTCTCGTTACTCTCTCAGTGTCAATCCGCTAAAAACTTCCTGATTTGGAGGTTTTATTGCTGAGCCTACCAATTTTTGAGTGAATTAATATTGTTTTTGTTATTGCGCTTTGATGGCTCAAAAATCGTGACAAAATTGATGAAACTTAGCCTTACATTTTGATGTTGTGATTACATATGCTATTTCTTGTTAGATATTAGATAAACAAAGATAAGAAATTCATTTATTTTAGACTATGGTTTAATAACAACTTTTATTTCCAATTCTAGGTTTTAACCGGTCATTTATTTGCATGTGTTTGCTTCTGGAGTTTAATTTCGTGAGTTTAAATATACATACGTTTCTGATTTTTCTCCCGCCTCGCTTACTTCTTCGTAGTAGCAGTAAGTTTTTATAGTGAAGCTTCGGATTTGCTTATTATGATTTATCATCAAAACAAGTCCAAACTCATTTGTGTATAAATTCAATATTATGTACGAGAGTACATCCGTCAGGAAAATAAAAGGGTTATCTTTTGACTCATTAAAGCCAAGTTGACAATTTTGTTGGATTATACTATTTGACATACATTTATCAGGTCTCAGAAAGTAAGACTATAAGTTTTGTTAAACTACATAAAAAGGATTTATATGTTTCTTAAAAACTAATACAAGTTGAATCTTCATTCTAGAAATGGTCAAGCTGGCTTTTAAAAGTCATAGGACTTCTTATTTGTGATTGAGAAAGGATTTAGTTTTAAGTCTATTGTATTCTCTGTTTCTGACACAAGGGCAATGAAAGTAAAGACATCTGCTTTGTCGATCCTTGTTGAGGAAGTGAGAAGAGCGGCGCTTCTCTGGACACAGTGTATGTCTAACATTGATCTATGATTTTTAGACATGGACATGACTGATGAGTGTAAACTTGACGATTTTAGATTTAGACATGTCTGTTGAGTGTGAACTTGACGAGTGTTGTTGTACATAGTTCCAAGAATCCAATATCATGGCCTAGTTTCTAATATCTAAAGCAGATAATATACGTCAGAATAGGGACACGTGAAAGGTCCGGCAACTAATTTTCATACTATGTTTCCGAAGATTATTTTAATTTAAACTTATCAAAAAAAAAGATTATCTTAATTTGACATATATTACCAGAACTTCGAATATAATTGGTAAATTAACTAACCTTCCATGAATCCAAATCCAACTGTTAGACCAGCTTGACAGGCTATGTTATTTAGTTTTTTTGAGTTTGCTAAATCATAAGTGTATATGCTAAATTTTATTGTTTTTAATGATCAATCTAAATAAAGTTAGCATTGTCAGAACAGATGCATTTTGTAAGAAAAATTAGCAAGATTCAATAGTTAGTTGGAAAATGCAATTAATGCAAGTGGGTGAGTCATTTAATGTAAATTTCAACCTTTAATTTTTGATCCAATGTTTGAAAATAAGAGTAACCATTGATGATTAAATAAAAAAGTAACCATTAAATACTCCACCATATATATATATATATATATATATATATATATCAGTTTAATACTAACAAATTAAACAAATAGAACTGAAAAAGGCGAATAGATCAATACTTATGATGTGAACAAACAAAACCCAGAAGAGTTTAGAAAACAGGAGTCGAAGTCTAAAAATACAAAAACCATGCATCTAAAGCCCTTTAAAAACTTGTCAAAATTTCCAGTGGAGGTGGGATGGTGGTGGTGATGGGGGCTCGGATAATCTACGGATGAGATTGAAAGAATTAAGTTAATTTACAGAGATTTCGAAAATTTGGGAAACTTCGAAGGTGGTGGAGGATTGGGGTACTTACCGTGGTTGTTGCTACTGCCGGCGGAGGAAATGGGAGGATTTAGATTAAGGAAGAAAGAGAGACGGACGGGCGCGGCTGAGCGTTTTACGTAGTTAGGTATTGAAGGTTTCTTGGTCCACTTTGTTACGAAAAAGAAAAGGGTGAATTACAGCCAGCCAGCCAGCTAGCCAGGCCCTATATATATCTTTTTTAACTCGAAAAAGGTATTTTTAAAATAAAAAATAATTATGTCATTAATAAAAGAAAAATATGTGACTAACCTAAAGTTATTTTGATGCTTAAATTAAGACTTAAGGCATCTCGATATCTAAAATTCAACATAAAGGCATTCCAATACCTAAAATTCTCGTCCTTAAATACTCAGGCATCCCAATGCCCAAAATTTAGCATCCAAACATTTTGATGTCCAAAATCATGCATCCCGATACCCATTTACTAAATAATTATAACTCGAAATACTAACATGAACCCAGAAAATTTCGGCAAGATCAAAATCAATCAAAATAGTTGTTTTTTGTTGGAAAATTTACATATAAGCATGGTATTGATTTCCTATAACAGTATGATATTGATATTATACAAAATTCAAACTCAAATCATTGATTAAAGTCTTAAAATCAGTCCAAGAACATCTCCCTCTATTTTTCGACAGCACACTACCAAGCTCGATTTGGAGCTTGAAAATAGTTTTTTTTTTTTTTGTAGAAAAATTATGCACAAATGTAGTACTAAGTTAGGATAACAATATGAGATTGATTTTAAACAAATTCGAAGCTTAAAACATAGATTAAAGTGGCTAAAATAACCCAGGAACAAGGAAAAACGGAATGAACTCATAAAATTTGATCAAATTGTGATTAAATTCACGTTCTCCATGAATTAATCTCCAAACATGAGGGAAGACTATATTAACAATATGAAATTATTTATACATCAATTCGAACCTCAAATCTGAAGCAACGATGTTGCTGTGAGCATTTTAGAAAGAAAACTATCAAAGTGTACTTTAGTGATTTATAAAAAAATATAAACTTTAGAGAACAAATAATTATGAAAGTGGACTACAACACAATATTCCGAAAAGAAAATTACAAGGACGGACCTCTTTTATACAAAGGCTTACTATACAACTTCGGTTCAGGCCCAATACAAACATTCTGCGTAAATGCAAATTATTATTGGTTTTTCTTTTTTTCTAATAAAAGTTTGAAAATGTTTTTATGGATGCTTTACAAAACACTCCCTCCGTTACCGGAAAAAAATGATGAACTTAAAGAACATATCCAAAAAACACGAGAAAAAATCTCTATATATATATATATATATATATAATTGGTGAGGATGTTCAAAGATGTGACACCTCATCCCTTTTGGTTAAAGATGCATTCTCATGGCTTGACTTTTGGAATCTAAGGAGGGTACCATTAGCTAATAGTCTTAGCTAAGTACTATAGATATGTTATTGTGATGTGGTTAAAGATGCATTCTCATGGCTTGACTTTTGGAATCTAGGGAGGGTACCATTAGCTAATAGTCTTAGCTAAGTACTATAGATATGATGTTGTGATATATATCATTCTTCAAATACATTAGTAGAGGAACTTTAGCTATTGGTAAGGAAATGAAAAGCTAAAAAATAAAACTATATTGTTAGTGAGATTTAAATCCACACCCTTTTGAATTAAAACATACACCTTAGACCAACTCAACCATTTATATTTTATGTATTTATTTAAAATGCTACATATATCATGGGGAAGAAGATTCTCACATGAAGAGGTTTTATAACCGATATTGGCTATACATAAAAGATATCCAGGTTCATTCAAATACTTGCCTCTTCGTGTATCTATGTATAAATCATCTTCATTTTGGTATCAAAAAAATAATTATCTCTATTATAATTACTAATGGAGTAGTATAATATCTATGATATCAAAGTAATAATATCTATTATAATTACTAATAGTATAATAGCTATGATACGAGAGTTATAATCCCTTTTATAATTACTAATAGTATAATAGCTATGATATGAGAGTAATAATCCTTATTAAAATTATTACTGAGGGTAATCCCTATTATTATTACCAATAGTATATTCTTAGCTAATAACTATAGCTAATAATAATAGGTTTAACATATAGTGTTTATACCTTATTAGATATTTAATAATATTAATTTTATAGGTATTATTATTAGGTAGTATATAACTACGACATAATAATATTAGGTATTACTATTAGATATTCAATAATATTAATCTTATAAGTATTATTAATAGCTATTAATTGTATTAGGTATTACTATTATATGTTCAATAATATTAATTTTATAAGTATTAATATTAGCTATTACTATTACCCTATGACAATACTCGCTCAAAATCTTTTTTTTAAGTGATTAATAACACATTTAATTCTTCTAAAAAAACACATTTAATTATTTTTTAAAGAAAATTCATTCAAATTAACCATAGTTATCTCTACTTCGTAACCACCATATTTAATTTCATTTTCTCTCTAAAATCAGTAAGTTGAGTTTCTAATATCTTTTTATATATATATATATATATATATATATATAGAGAGAGAGAGAGAGAGAGAGAGAGATTTGTAACTCCCTTCTTGCTAATTACTTTTTCATTAATTGCTCAATTATTTGTAACTCTCATATATTTGTAATGAAATTAATTATTTTTCACAATGGTTCCTACCACTCTATATTCCAAACGGTTTGACCTTCAATTTTTTGAGATATCTCCATTGGTATTGTAAAACTTATAATGCATGTGCCCATCACTCCATTCGTTCGGTTGCATGATAACTTTTCCCTTTTGTAGACAATAAGCAAGGTGAAACATCATTTTTCTGAAGGAATGATGGTTTCTCTCTCTCCTCCGGATCATGGTGTATTGGATTCGCTTTGCTTATATAGCTCATGATATTTGATTTTAGCTTCCATTTTAAATTTGTGTTTGATTTACGTTTTTGAGTTTCGTTGTAGTTGAATTGTTCAATTTCGATTTTAAAATTTTTTCTTTTTATTTTGCACATCTTTATTGTTTTTTTTTTTCTCAATCTTTCACTTTTTGGTATTTTGGTTTTGGTTAGGCAATGTTTTTGGGGTTGATATTGCTCTTTATTTATGGTTTTACGTATCGATTTCTATTTTGATTTTGGTACATAATTTATACTAAAATTTTTGTTTTATTTCTGCTCTTGATTTTTTTCATTTTATTGATATTCTCTTGGAAATTTGGTTTTGATTTTTGATTAAGTGATGTATATCACTTTTTCTCTTTGTTATGTTTATAATATAAACCAACCAATTTCTATTTCCATAAATGTTAATTGAAATCTAGACTATAAATCCTGCATATATAACAATGTAAATATTTTATTTTCTATTTTGTAAAAATTCTCAAGTATATGTCTAAAATATCTTTATTAAGGGCGAGATGAAAAATAATTCAACAATTTGATATCATTGAAAGATACTTTAGGAATAAAAAAAATATATAGAAATAACGATTTACTCATACCCAGATACAAATCAATAACAAATATTTATTCTAAAATGAAAGTATTATACTAAAAATGATCATCAATTTGCGTATATTGACAAAACCTAACTTTTTTAAAACATTAAGTCAACAAATGCCTATATCAATTATATTTTTATTTTTATAAAAGTACTATTAAAATATATCGATTAATCTCAATGTTAAATTGCACCCGTGCAGAGCACGGGTTCTATAACTAGTTTATGAGAATATAATGATGAACTTAAACTACAATTTTTTGCCAAAGTGTATGTTAATTCAACTATGAACAGCAAATACCCATAATTAATTATAATTAAATGATAGATCCAAAAAATATATAGAAAATGAATAGACCTATTTTTTTGTTCATTTCATCAAATCTGAAGTTATTATCACAAAAAAAAAAAAAAAACCAACTGATTGAGATCCGAGTTTTTTTTGTCAGCCTTACAGGTTAAAAAGTCACAAATACCCATGATTAATTATAACTAAATAACATTATTATAAAACAAAATTTTAAAACTAACTTAAAAACTTATATGCCAAACAAATAGTATGATATTTTATATTCATTAAAGTAAATTTCATTTATTATTTTTATTTTTATATATTTTCAAAAACAAACAAACTTTTTTTACAGGAAACATATGACTATGGATTACAGAAAACTACCATTTGCCCCGATATTCGTCGTTTACAACCCCGAGTGTTTCAATGATTGTTGATTTATCAAATGTTTAAGATTGTCCTAATCCTTCCATTAGTGCCATACAAAACAAGAAAATGCATTTAAATAAGGATCCGTCTAAAACTCAGTTTGAATTATTAAAAAATTGTAATAGTTTCAAATTTGTATTACTATGTTGTATATTTTTTAGACATGTTCTATTCTTCTTCTTTTTTCCGTTATATTCTTTTTTTAGTAATAATATTGGATACGTTTCTTTTAATCTAAGCAAAAAATAAAGATCTAATATAATTTATCAATTTCTTGAGTCCTATATGACATTATATAAATAATATTGTAAAGTACACATTTGTGGTCCATCATCCAAAAACTAATTCTTATTCAATTTTATTTATATCATACAGTGTAATGGAACAAAACTATTTATTCTAAAACTTGGGCATCCCGGTGTGGAAGCTAAAATTAGAAGTAATATCGTATGCAATGACAATTAACAAGTCAAAGTCAATCATATTGCATGTACGACTTTTCCTGAATATATATGTCTCAATTTCTAGGCTATAAACCGTTATAGTCTGGAGATATTAATATGTAATAAAGAAGAAAATCAATAAATAAAATAATAAATATTATGTATAAAGATTATTTTTAGAATCTATATTACTGATACAATAATATTTTTTTATTTAACTAATTATTTTTAACATTATTTTTTCTTAATTTATTATTTTTTATAATTAAATATAATTTATTTAAATAAGATATATAAACCTAGTTAACTTTAAAACCGACTGTTACTCTTCACCTAGTCTAGTCAAAAAAACTATTATAATCATACAAGAAAGCTTGAGAGAGACAAAGAAAATAAGCATAAATAGAGTTTGTCGGAAATATAAACTACTACAAATTAGTTCAAATGAATAATGATTTGAAGTGGAAATTACAATAAAAGGAAGCCGTACTTAGAAAAAATAAACGTAACCTTTGACTGAAATTAAAAGACTTAAAGCTACTGGTTGCCTGTAATTGTTCATTTTGATTTAAAAAAAGAATATAACAATATAGATTGAAATAATAAAAGTTGGCTTACCTGTTGAACGCGATGTTGAACTGAGAAACTTTTTTTTGCTCTTTTTAAAGTGCTTTTCAGCACCACAGAGTAATATTCAATACGAGCAACGGGTCATTGACGTGTGACCCCCCCAAGATACAGCAGGTAATGCTATGATTCAGACCGGTTCGAGTCCATCGAGCCAACTCTTAAAGTCGGGTCGGTTGGGCTAAATTGACATCGGGTCTTAGAAAATTCTCGCCCAACCCAACCCGTTACGGCTATCGGGCCAAGTACGCTTAAAAATATATATATATATATATATATATTAAAGTTGGCGAGATGCCTAACATTGTGATATTTTACCATCCTTTAGATTTTTCTTAATTCTTAAGCTTTCAAGTAAGCAAGTGAGATAACTTTTCATTTCTAAATCATTACCTAATAACTATACTTAATAATAATAGGTCTTCAAGTAAGCAAGTGAGATGACTTTTTATTTCTAAATCATTACCTAACGCTAACAACTATACTTAATAATAATAGGTAATACTATTAGGTAATAACAATAAATATTACTATTCGGTAATACATTATCCTAAAAAAAAAATTAATGTTATCGATAGGATTTGAAAGTAATATACATCTTAAATGAACTCAACCAATTATATCATATGTAAAGTTTTTAATAAAATATTAAATTATTCTATAAGTCGTTCTATAATTTAAACAAACTAATTTTTATTTTTATAAATGTTACTCTCTCTGTGTCAAATTATAGGTCTCATGTTCTTATTTAAGATATCCTAAAATAATGTCTATATTATGTGATACATAAATAACATTTTAAATCATTTCATTCAAAATTGATGTTTTTTTTATATTTGTGTAAGTTTCTTTTTCCACATTGACATTGTATCAAAAATATGTAAATATAGTATTCAACTAAACATTTTTTAATCATTGAATGATCTTCAACAATCATTTTAAAAATATAATTATATTCAATCCTTAAACAATTCTTCTTTGCTAAAAAAAAGTTATATTTCTTCAATATGTCCCAAAGTAATTATTTTATTTTTAATTTTATTAAAAATCTTCAAATATATGACTAAAATATATTTATTAAGTGCAAGATGGGCAAAAAAATAAAACTCAACAATTTGATATCATTAAAGGATAGTTTAAAAAAAAATTAGAAACGAAAATACATATATTGACCACCACGACCACTAATTTGTATATATTGACAATATTTAATTTTTGTCAGACATCAAGTCAACAAACGTTGATATTGAATAATGATATTTTTTTTAAAAATATTTTTAAAATGTATCAATTAATTTCAAAAGCAAATTAAACTCGTAAGGAACACGAGCTCAATAACTAGTTAAAATATAAAAAATAAAAAAATATATTTTAAATGAAATCCAACAATTTAATATCATTAAAGAGTACTTAAAAAATATATAAAAATAATTATTTACTCATACCTGTATAAAAATTAATAAAAAATATTTATTACAAAAAAAGTTACTATACTAAACGATCACCTATTTGTATATATTAACAACACTTAACCTTCGTTAGATTTTAAATTTTGAAGTCATGCAGATATTCAATAGTGATAATTTTTTTATTAAATTATTTCTAAAATATAATCAATTAATCTGAAAGTCAAATTAAACGGGTGAGAAATCTGTAACTCACATGAGCACACCAGACGACGAGGCAGAGTAGCATTTCTCAAGCTAAAACACTAAAACCCTACTCTCAACTAAAGACCTCCCCTCCCCTCTCCTCTCCTCTCCTCTCCATCCTCCGATCGTCTCTCCGCTCTCTTCCCACATTTTCTCAGAAGTTTGTGGAATGATTTGAAACTTGTTGAGCTTTGCAATTTCACAACAGAAACTGATTTATACTTGGACCTCGCCGCCCGTGAGACTTTGATTCTCGCCATGTCGGCCGCGTCGAGAGGCCTCATTTCTCGTCTCCGGCTTCTATCAATATATACCACTGCAAGAACAAATCCAACTCCAACTGCAATCACCGCATCCCTATTTAGAAGAACATTTAGCACCATCGAGTCTTTGGTCAATGTTGAAGAAGAAGAATCATCATCGCGAATCATCGAAGCAAAACCGAGAGTCATGACCCCCACATCCAGAAGGACAGGGGTTATTGCCCTCAAATGCGGAATGACAGCACTTTGGGACAAATGGGGAGCTAGGGTTCCCATTACCATCCTTTGGTTAGACGACAACATCGTATCTCAGGTCAAAACCCCTGAGAAAGAAGGCATCTTCGCCCTCCAGGTTACCTCCGTTTGCTTTTCCCATTTCCATTTCCATTTCCATGGTCTTATCTTAGATAGTATTCGGGTTGACCATTTATCGAATGATGAGCTGATATGAGTAATTTTTTCAAGTATACAGTTTATGAATGTTACTCCCTTCTTAGAGTGCACATTTGAAATTCTAGTTTTAAAGATTAAAGTAGTTTTTCATGAATTCCTTTACTTTAACGATCATTATAATTCTTCTAAGTTGAAGTTTAATGTTATAAGATTACTTTTGAAAATCAATAATTCATTAGCTTAGTTTTTGAATGCTAGTCTTTGAGCAAAATGCCCCAAACTAGGAAGCAGTAATCCTTGACTGGAAAATAAGGGAGTATAATTATTCTTTGCTATTAAATAAATTTATGTCAAATGACTCAAATATTAACCAGAACTTGGTCAAACCTACTTTGAATTGTCAAAATAGGATGATCTTTAATAGTGTGGGGAGCGAGTAGTTCATTTGTGCTGAAGAATTATAGATTTATTTGTGCTGTTTGTGTTTCTTAGATTGGATATGGGCATAAGAAGGAGAAACATTTGACAAAACCTGAAGTTGGTCATTTTAGAGCTCAAGGTGTTCCTATGAAGAGGAAGTTGAGAGAGTTTCCAGTGACCGAGGATGCACTTCTTCCCCTTGGTACTCCCATTGGAGTTCGACATTTTGTTCCAGGACAGTATGTTGATGTTACCGGAATCACTAGAGGGAAAGGTTTCCAGGTGAAGTATTCATTGATAATATTGTTAATTCAGTTTACCTTTTCTCCGTCTAATTCCTTGCAATAGCTATAGTTGATGGTGATATATATATATATATATATATATATATGCATACAATTTTTGATTAGATATACTGACTTGATTTATAGTACACATTGTTGGAATTTTGTGTCCCAAAATTCATATATATATATATATGCATACAATTTTTGATTAGATATACTGACTTGATTTATAGTACACATTGTTGGAATTTTGTGTCCCAAAATTCATTAGAGGCTAAGGATTTCTTCTTGGTGAATAAATCTGTTGCGAACTGGAGTTGTGGATGAGTTCCGGATGCATTTAAAGTGTAGTTGACCCCCTATTCTGATCTTAGAGAAGTCTTGAGTTTCCAAGGTCTTATTCAATCGTGTTTGGTCTATTACGTTGTGTGCCTTGGGGTGTACAGTAAGGGAGTTCTCCCCCATAAAAGCATATTTTACTATCAATTTTGTCATGTAAAATCTAAGAGAGGTCAGTATTGAAAGAGTTGATTTTATTTGTGGGTTGAATGTGGCCTTTTTGTGTTTGTAACTCTGTGACTTTTAAATGAAGTCTTTGATTGTAGGAGGAAGCCCTTTGGTTTTATGAGGCTAACCACGTTGAATCTCGTGTTTACATGGATGTTAATTGTTCCAGCTGGCATTTTTATCCAAATTAATGGGTTTCATAGTTGTTGGCAGAGTGCTATGCTAATACTTAGACTCAGGCCTCAATCCTGGGGCTAAATATGCATCCGGTTTGAGAGCTTATTGTGCTGAAATGACTGTGATCAGGAGATCTGCATGAAATGGTTTGGTGTTTCTCGTGAAGAAACTTCTCAGCCAAATAAAGTAGATCATTCACAGTTTTGACAAAAGAAAGAACAAAGAGATAATCTGCTGCAAGCTCACAGTGGAAGTATCTCGTCTTGATCCGCTCTTGAGTAGGAGTTGGGCATCTGTTATTTTTTTATTATTAATTAGAGAAGGGGGAGATGTTTCGAGGGGACCCTTAAATGGTGGCGCACTACGCATTTTCACGAAATCTTCTTTGGCCCCTAGTGCCAATGAATAGTGATAGGGATCCAAAATTTTTTTCCAAGTTTTCATCCAAATCTAGGTGGCTAGTAGGTGATTGGTTAGGTATCACATCACTTAGCATGTGATGTCACTCTTTAAGCATTGCATGCTTGCCACCTAGATTCTGAAGAGAAATTTGTACAAAAGGTTTTGGATCCCTATCATTTTACAGTGCCAATAGCCTGTTGGGCACTGGGAAGTCTAGTGGTAAAAACCCAAATTGTAGTCAAGGTTCAAGTTCTGTCCCCTGTTAATAGAAAGGAAATAGGGATTCCAACATTTTATCCCAACTCTCCATCCCAACCTACACGACAGTGGATGTGATTGGTTAAATTGTGGTTCCAGTGTTAAGTTTTGTGATCCACGTGGGTGGGAATGGAAAGTCAGGATAAAATGTTGGGATCCCCAACATTTACGCTAATAAGAGGAAGTAGTTTTTGTTACGGTTTATATTTATGAGGCCTGTTTTGCGTGTATTATGTAAATAGTTATATAACGGATTATATTTATGAGTTCTGTATTGTGTACATAATTATGTAAGATTTCTGATGGAGGATACTTTGAGGTAAACCCATTCTTCCTAATAATGATGAACTGGAACCTCCCCCTTTTTGGTTCACGGTTCGGTGAATAGAGGAGTTAGGAGGACTAGAGTTTATTTATTATCCTCCTACCTATTTTAGTTTTTTTTTTTTTTCCTTTTTTTGAAATTCTTCTCTGAGATTACAAACTTATTTTATCTTATGCCATTTTTTTTCCAAGCATTTCGCCGTTGTTCCCGTTTGTTTTAGTAATAGTGACATATGAGCTTAATTTTGATACATAATGATAAGCAACTAACGTGATTAGTTACAAGATCTGCGTTCAATCTTATTCATTGCCAGGTCATATCCTGAACAACTTCAGGTTGAACCGTATCTACCTCTAATTGTATATGTTTTTTAGTTATGGGTTGCCAAGTGGTCACAAAGAGAGCTGGGTAGATGTTTATAAGATTGCACGCACCAGCATCATGGTCAAGTGCCTTCAATTTCCTTCATCTGGCCATTTTATGCAAAATAAGAAAAAACCCTAGTTCTATTTCAAAGTTTGAATTTGTTGTTAATTTGTTACCTTTCACCGAAGCAGCCTTTTCAATCTATTTGGAAAGGTTATATTCCATTCATGTTCTTTTATCTAAAAAAAAAACTTTCCATTCATGCGCGGCATTGCACTATAAATAAATTCTGGTTTTTTCCTCTATCCGCCCAGGGTGTAATGAAAAGATGGGGTTTCAAAGGAATGCCTGCATCTCATGGTGCATCACTGTCACATCGAAGTGGTGGTTCTACCGGTCAGAGGGATGCACCTGGTAAGGTATGTTGTTACTTCTTTCTGGATTTGAGTCTTGGAAAGACTATATTATTTTATTGATGAACTTTATCGTTTTGTTTAGTGTTTTACCAATAGTTGTTTTCTGTAATTGTCAGCTTCTCCTATGCAATTTTAGTCAGAAGAATTCATTGTTGTCATTAATATATTACTCCCGCTGTCCCTAAATGAGTGTATATTTTTCTTGTCCCTAAATGAGTGTCCATTTTAAAAAATTTCTTGTCCCTAAATGAGTGTTCATTTTTGTATAAGTTTACTAATTTAACCATTGACACCTATCATGTCCTAGTGTGAACTTCTAATGTTGTGTGTGGACGTTAGGGGCATTCATGTACATGTGCACTAAAATGACTCAAAAGTCCAACTTCCTTAATTTTTGTGAAAAACTAGAAATGGTCACTCATTTAGGGACAGAGGGTGTATATGATTTTTATTTTACTAGAGGAAGTTGTTTATCCGAGATTAAGTCAAGTGTGAGGCCTAATTGCTGGTTGCTGTTTTTTGGAACTTGTCTTTTTCTGGTATATTTGTTCATTAGAATTCATTCAGCAATCAATTAGATGTCTAAATTGGTAGTTTCCTCAAGGGTACCTAGAACATAAGGGAGGGTGATGGCTGGATTGGTATTGAAGGTTGGGTTTACCTAAAATATCAAACAACTGCAAGGAGAAGGGGATGAGGGTGGAAGCCCTACCGCGTGGCTGAACCCAAAAAGTGCTATTGGAGAGACTAAAATCATAATTTTGTGCTTTATTATTATTTGAATTAGGGTGTGAGACATCTATTTATAGTTGAACAATCGTGACCTCATCTTGGGTTGTACACATGAGGATGTAACAGACGTGTCACTATATTGTTGACTAATTATTTTATCTCTTGCAACATGGTACTTTGAGACAGTTACATCTCTCTCTTTTCTAGCAAGGTGGCGTGTCCACTAGCTAACTGTCACAGGGATGTGCAACTGCCAATCCAATACCCTTTGAAAATCCCATTGGGCCTTATTTTACTCTCTCTCTCTCTCTCTCTCTCTCGTATGATCAGGTCCTGCTTGTTATCATGAGGCAAACCCTTTCCTTCAACCGCCTACCAAATTACTCTTAGTGTCCCAACTAGACCTGTTAGTTGTTGCACTTAAACAAGCCTTTCTAAGCAGTCCTAGGCTCCTAGGCCTTCCAGAATGGAAGTGTGGTATAGAGATTTTCCATCATGGGGAATGAGAGTCAGAAACTTGGCAATTTCGGAGCTTTTCCAGGTGACAGTTTTTCTCATTCATTGGCTTATGTTCCATTGCCTGTCGAGTTACTTGGAGCCATTCTCACTTGTCGGGTATCTTGGAGGTTTTCATACTTGCAGGATGACATTGAGGTACCCCTGCTTGCAGGGTAAGTCCGAGCTTTAGCTGCGCACTGGGTAAATTGTAATTTCCAGTGGGTGACCTGATGGAAGGAGAGATTCAGGGATGGATACTTGATGGAATGAGCAATTACTTCTGGAAAGATTTCCTCATTTTTGGATGAGGACCGCTCGGATACTATTTGTGTGGTTTTAAGTTGCTAGGCATGGGTCTCGTGTCCACCTGCCCCTCTCACCCGATTCATAAAAGTTTATATGAGCTTCATATTTAATCATATTGGGTGTATTTTGATACACGGAAAGTGATAACATACACCCAGCTCTTACATCCAAACATCCTAGACAAAAAAGTGCCACATATTTTCAATTTTGAGAGTTTAATTGCATATAATTATCAAACATCCTAAGCAAAAGGGGCACTCAGTATTATATCGATTGTAAAAAGTTTAATTGCATCTCCAAACCGCCTCTAATTTAAGTTTTTAGTGTAAGTACTGAGCTTACCCTCAAGCTATCACAAAGAGGTAAGGTGATGTATGATTGCTAAGCCAGTTGGCCTATTGTGTATCACTAAAACAGCACCAGATGACGAACATGGCCGAAGCCTTTTAGCCTACATGAAGACTAACAGCTTTTGAAAGAAGACATTCCCAGGAAAGACCCCTCAGGGATACTCAGAAATGAAAGTGTCAATAAAATGGTGGATACCTGTGAACTCACTGAAGTGATAAGGCACCAACAATTGAGCCAACCTTCCTGTAGCACCCCGCTAGGGTTCACATAATTATTTTGCAGAGTATCTTGAACAGGGAAACAGGCAGCGGATTCACGCTAGAGGGTGACAGGAATAGGACATCATCAGGAAATATTCAACAGACTTTACGCGAAGTACAATACTCTGTGATTGCTACTTGAGATCATGGGGTATAGATGTACAACTGAAAGCGGCAGTAAATCATTATGGACCTCAATGAGGACAAATAGACTTTTGTTTGACAAGAGAGAGAGCTAAAAGGGATACTTTTGGTAACACCTTTCATGAACTTATAACATTAACTGGTGACCCGAGTTCAACGACCTAAATTCTCGCTTGTGCTCGCTATGAGGAGCTGACATAACTGGTCACTATGTATATTGTTGGTATCTTCTCATTTATAAATAGAGGTTGATTTGATGGATGAGGGTTTGCTCTGACAACTTACAGCTCTAAAACATTCCCTGTGACTGCCCTCTCACCCCACTTGCATTCTTCCTTCCATTTCTTTTGGTATATAGACTAAGGGGTGGCCTAGTGGTAGAGTTGAGATTTCACTAAGCGTGAGGTCTCAGGTTCCATCCCTTCCCACGCTCCAGGTTCCATCCCTTCCCACGCTCCCTTAGGACACGACTTTAAAAAAAAAAACCTTTAAACTTTACTCGTTTTTTTACTACTATTTATTACTTGTCAAAAAAAAAAAGTATTAATGCTGCCAAATCCTGTACGCTTCAAGACTACTGTGATTTTGGGACCCACTAGGGGACACTTACACCCTACAAAGATAAACAATACAAGGTGATAATCAAATTGGATCAGCCTATGCCTTATAGTTCTACTATGATTTTAACCCCCAAAATTTTAGTTTTCTGAATCTGTGAGCAGACTTGATTTTCCTTAAATGAAAAGCAGGCACGCCTAGCATCAACCTAAAGAAATGACTTTGGGTGTTTAGATTTGAGAGCATGTCTTAGATTTCTTGGTAGTGTTGTAGTGATGACTTTTCAGCTAAATGCTAGTGCAAGTAATGCTGCAGACGTCGTTTAACTGTTGGCCATGCATGCGTGTCTGTTGTAACCTGCACTATCCACCTCAATTCTATGTTGTGTTAAAAGAGAAAACTTTAAACTTCACCACAAAGGGTTCACCCGGCTGATTAGTGATAAAAATGGCTGTTACTGGTCAACCATTACACTTATCCTGTCTTTTCCCATGTTGGCCAAGCAATGCCCCCAAAGAGTCGCATGCCTTTCTTTTTCAGACCAAGCCAATTGGTTCAACCCTGTAATCTGAGCTAGAAATGGACATGAGAGAGCTTTAGCTCTAGCTCTAACTGATGGTTAAATCTTAGCATCTTAGTCGAAAAACAGGGATTTTCATGGCAAAGGTGAAACCTGATGTGGAGAGGAAGCAAAGACCAATAGGCAATAAAGAATTCCAGTCTTTTTTTGAACAGTATCATCTCTTTAGGTTTCTTTCATTCACTGTTTCCATGTTGGCCTTTTCATTTCCTCCCATTGGAACTCTTTCTATTGATAAAAACTGGAGTCAGTCCCAAACTGGATCAGGAAAAGATCTGCACTTCACTCAGGAGCCAGGAGGGTGAAATTATGGTTCTGGACAGTTCACTACTTGTTTGGCTTCTGAGCTACAGGTTGTAGTTGGTGCAACTTGTTTCCTTCTAAGAGAATCACATCCGGTCAAGTGAAGTCGGCATGTTGAAATGATATCCGCAGTGAGAAGGGGCAGAAACCATTCATCTTCAAACAATTACTAATATCTATCGTCAAAAATAGAGGGGCACAAAGCGGTGCCAGAAAGATCATAAAATGAGCCCATTCCTCTGGCCTATTGTTTACTGGTCGATCTGGTTGGTGGCTCCTCTTCACAAATTTGCTGCTAGGAGTCCCTCTACCCGATTCTGTAATCAATAGAAGTTGACTTGTTACTTATCAAAAAAAATTCATGGAAGAATGAATCGAAACCTATGACAGTACCACCTACAATAAAAAAAAAACTAGTGATAGTCTATGGGACCTCACTGCCCACGGCCCATCAATACATGGTGTTCTTCGTTTCATTGTTACTCTAGATTGTGAAGACGATAAATTGTGAACCAATATTGGGTTATTCACAGCAGGGATGGAAAAAGTAGCAGAAAACCGAACAATTATACGATATGTCCCATGTTTAACATGTTAAATTTTTTTAGCCACTATGTTCATAGAAGCAATAACTGTAAATGCACCGGAACAGTTTGGCAATACTCAAGTACCTAAAGGGATCACAGTCATTATGGTGGAGTAAGTCGTATAGCTTTACATTTGTTATGGTTTGGCCCTTTTATGGCTGATATTGGTGCGCAGACCATGGGGAAGCGAATAATCACTTCTGGCATAGGTTCTAGAGGCCGTGAAAATATCTCTCTTTATGCTTGAAATCGTCCGGTATGGACTTCAATTATCTAACTGATAGGATCATTGGCATTTGTTCATCTTTTTCATTTAATGAGTGAACTTCCCTCTTGTCCACCCTCAGCCCAACTTATTCTGCTTTTAAAACTAATTCTCCCATTCTTCTCCCATCCCAATCTTTCTTTGCGGCTGCTGTTTTACCAAAGGAGATGATTTTGACGAGGCCTTCCCTTTAACCCGTACAGCCAGATTAATTACAGTCCTTTTAAACTATCAGTCCTAGTCCAATTGCAACTCCATTGCATATTCATCTTCCTCTATCAATTCCTTTTTATTGAACAACTTCTGGTTCATTAGTTCAAGCCTCGGCCCCAATTTGAACTGACAGTGACACTCTGCCAGGGAGTCTTGCTGTTTCTTCATAAAAGGATGCTTCTTGGGCTTTAACTATCTGACCTGAAAATGGTATATCCCCTGAATAAACCGTCGATACTAGTTGACTAGCCTAAGAAAGGACCTGAGCTGCTAACTCTTCACTCGGTAGTGTGGAAAGAAAGAAGGATGTTCTTGTACCATCGTGGACCTCTTTAATCAATTAAGGTTGGAAACAGGGGTGCATGCAATGTCACAAGGCTATCTTTGGGCTATTGAACAGGCTCAATACCTATTGATCCAGGAGAAATAAATGCCGAGTTATCATGAATTATGGTACATGTGGAAAATCGTGGACTAATTTTAGAAGAATGTTAGGATCCCATAATTTAAGGGATTTGACATTATTTTAGGAGAATAATTAGGTGTAACTTATAATCCCGAAATTTAAGGGATTAATGCTGATTATATGTTGTATTCTTTGTATATATAGGAGATTATATGGTTCAATAAAACACAATTCAAACCCAAAAATTCTGACAGTACAGGTCACCATTCAGTTGAGGGAGGAAATGCTTCCTATTCTATGGTTGGTAGAAGTTGAAATGCCTTGTCAAATTTCTGGTGGACTTGCTTTGATTAGTGCTTAATTATTTCATTAAATTACCAAAAAGCACGAAGTTTAATATGAGCCTTTGGGCACATGAATAATGAATATTTCTATGCGATACTTGTTATTATTGTTCCTTAATTAGGGATGTGAACATGCTAACATAGATTGTTGTGTATACTGTTTCATTGTATTTATGCAGAGATGTTAAAAGGGTCACGGCCCGTAGGGCTGACCGTTTAAACCGGAAAACATGGTTAGGGCTCAATTTTTTGGCCCGTTTAAAATCAGGGTTTTTTTGCCCGAACTATTTAACCCGTGGCCCATTAGGTTTCAGAGCTGACCTGCCGGCCCGTGTAATATTAATTAGTTCATAAAAAGTTAGGACATATATAAAACAACCACTATGAAAATTAAACCCACAACCTTCTAATCCAAAGTCAAACACACTTATCATTTGCACTACAGGTCTTCTTTGTGTTCTTGTGAATAAATACTGAAATATAAACGAAACTCTTGGAGGGGACTACTAAGTAGAGTTATTTCAATATTTATTTTGAGGTAAAACATGTTGAAATTTAAATACAGTAATGTAAAAAATATCTAATTTATATTTCTTATGAAAAACATAATAACATATCTAAATGATGGGTTGTAAATAACAATCACTGTCCACTTTTCTGGATATTTACAAAGATAAAATTAATGTTATAGTTTTTTAGTTGCGGTCCGATAGTGGCCCGTTTAGCCCGAAGCCTTCTAGGGTTAGGTTCGCAATAATAGTGGCCCAAAAAATTGGACCGTTTAGCATGCGGCCCGTTAGGGTAGCCCGTTTAACATCTCTTATGCCTGTTTAAATTTTATTTTTGAATGGCTATTTGCGCCTGATTTTCTTTATTTTGTTTTTCAGGTTTTTAAAGGCAGAAAGATGGCTGGACGTATGGGTGGGAAGCAGAGAACTATAAAAAATGTCTGGGTTTATAAAATAGACCCTGCAAGGAACTTGATGTGGGTGAGAGGCCAAGTATGATTCTATCCTTTCACTTCTCCATTTGTTTTCAGTCGAAATTGCTAGGTAGGAGGCATCTTATTATAGAATGCAGTATTAAGGTGGTTTGAATTTGTCAAGCCAATCATCTCTCTTTCTTTAGAAGGTTATACTTATTTGGCATAGGAAGTTTCTGCCAAGAAAACATAGCAGAGATTGATCTGTTTTGGTCAAAAATCAATTATTTGAGGTTTATTCATGATTCTTGCCTTTAACTTATCAAATCTATGCCACTGTTCACATTAGCACCCATGAGCTTCTGTCCCCACCCCTTCGAATTGAAAAAAATGTTTGGTTATACCCTTTTTGGCTCCTATTGATTCTTGTTTTCAGTATCGAACTAGAGAATAATGAATTTTTTTAAGTTATTGCTTTGTATATTACAATTTCTCTCGTAAGAATATAAACAACTTTCATTGACTCCTTTTCTTGCTGTCGTATATAAACCCCCACCACCCTAACAACACTCACCACACACGCGTGCACAAGAGTTAGGATCTGGTTCTGCTCCTGTTGGCACCCTTTAGTTAAAATGTACCCTGTCAAGTACTTCTGTGCTAACTTGAATTTCTTGTTCTGAAGTACTCCCTCCATCCCAAAATGAGTGTCCATTTTGAGTAATTTTCCTAAGTTCACCTTTGCTAACTACCATGTCCTAGTGTTCTCTTGCAATGGTGAAGCATGGAAACACTAAGGGTATTCATGTATATGTGCTATTAAAATGGCCTAAGAGTCAACTTAATTTTTATGAAAAACAAGAAATGGACCATCATTTTGGGATGGAGGGAGTATCGTGCAACTTGGAAGCATATATAAATGCATTTCTTTCCTGAGTGCTTTTTTCCTTTAATTAAAAAAAAACAAAAACCTTTCTTTCAGGTACCGGGTGCCGAGGGGAATTTTGTTTTCATAAAAGATGCTTGCTACAAGAAACCGGATGTATCAAGCCTTCCATTTCCAACATATTTTGCTCCAGAAGACGAGGATGCAACACAATTGGAACCTGTTGTTGCTGAGCTTGGAGATACAGATCCGTTTATGGCAGCTGATTAGTCAAAAGCCTGATTTTTGAAAACTCAGAGGCTATTTTTTTGTTTTTTTTAATCCTTCACTTGGTAGGTTAAACTGTCTTTTGATCGCATTAGCTGTTTGTTGAGTAGAGATAGAATCTGCGTTTTGTGATTGTGGAAAGCAGCAGGGAAGCTGTAATTTTTGATACAAAGTTGAAACAGGCTAACAATGTTTTTTTTTTTTTTTGCTTTGGGAATTTGCTTCGAAATAAAAGAAGACATTCTCTACTGTCGAAACCAGATGAATGTTCTTGTGGTACTAATTTATACGATACTCTACGCAAAATTCCAATCAATCTTATGTTGGTGTTTCTTTGCCTTAAAAAACACCATTCATCGTTTCATTTATGTTTATGTTGTTGTTCCTCGATCAAACAAAATTACTAACATAACCAAACCAAGCATTCTTCTTTTTATTATGGTACACTCTGTATTCTCTCCTTACTAACCACCCAAGAATAGCAAAGTTATTCAAACCAATACTGTCGTTGCCAACGATGTAACTCTAAACAATCATGTCATTGCTAACGCTGATATTTCTCACACACGCACCGCACGTGATATAACTGAACATTTGAATATTCGAAGTGTTACTCGTATAAATTCAAAACATTTTATTTACTCCCTCTGTTCCCATCAAAAGAGTATTATTTTTTTTTAAAAAAAATTAACATGTGGTTAAATCAAATTAAGAATTAAAATACACTAAAAACTATACTGAGAATACTATGATTTATAAATTTTATGATTTTGTAAAAATAAATAAATTTATGTAAATTATCGATCAAATTTTAATTAAGTTGACTTATTTGGTCGGAACGGACGGAGGGAGTAATTACTTTACTTTTTTTGGCAACTATAACCATTAAATTTCTTCTTATCATGAATTTAGGTAGCAATAATTAGTAAACGTCAAATTAGTTAACATAATACTAAAAAAATTACATTAAGTAGATATCCAGCAATGTACAGGACGAGGGGACAAGCAAGATTAAATTGATGACCTCAGACTCAGTCAGTCAGGCTGAGGCCTGAGCCTGAGCCTGTGGGTGGACGAAGACGACGACACGAAATCAAACCAAACCAAAGACAAGTAATTCTTTGAATGGCTCTAATAAAAAGAGAGGCAAAATCCAATTGAACTCTCCCTCCCTCCCTCCCTCCCTCCCTCCGGTGGTCTGTCTTCTTCTCCGTCCCCTTTTTGCCCTAATTTCTTCAAATTCCATCTCTTTAAACCCTAGTTTAGTCATCCCTCCCATTAATCAAATGCACAAACTCCTATGATGACTACGCCACCGGGAATTGGAGGAAACCACCTCCTCAATGACTGCACCTCCTGCGGCCTTACCAATTCCTTCATCTTCAACGTCCGTCACAGAGGAATGTACCGTCGTTTCTGCACCCCCTGCGTCCTAAAAAATCACACCGGTTCCTTCTGCCCCATCTGTTTCGACGTCTTTGACGACAACAAACCCCTCCCCTCTCACCTCCGCGTCATCTGCTTCAACTGCTCCTCCATCTCCCACCACTCCTGCGTCAACCCCTCCTCCTCATCCCGCTACCGCTGCCCCCCCTGCTCCGACTCCAATTTCTCCTTCTTTGATTTGGATCACAAAAGATTCAAAACCAACCACGGTCTTCCCACCCTGCTGCCCCAACCCCAACACCAACCCCTAGCTAGGAAATCTATCAATGAGTATTTGGCTAAACAATTGTTAGCTGCAGCCAAAATTGCGGTTTCCTCCATGAATAAAGCTGCTGCTGCAGCTACGCTGGAAGCTGAGAAAAGGGTTAAAGAGGCCGCCGTGACTCGTAAAAGAGCCAAAGACGCATTGGAGCTGCTGGCCCAACTTGTGGCAAAGGAGAAATCTGAGTCGAAATCGATGATAGGGGGCGTGCAGAAGACTAGTAGTAATAATCATGTACATTATGGTAGTCCTTGTTTGGCCCATAATTGGGCTCAAAATCAATTACCAGTCAAAAATGGTTCCGTGCCTCCTCCTCAGAGTAATGCTGCAGCAACTACACCAGAAAATTTAATGAAAGAGAGCAATGGATTGCATTCATCATCAGTCAGCAGGCACCAGTGAGTCACATCACATCAACAGTTTCTACTGTTACATATGGATGGTAGATTTTGTGCAATTTTGGTGTTTGATGGATGGTCTAATCATTGTATATGTAGTTTGTGCTACTACAGTAGAAAGCTTCGACTGTATTTCGATTTTTGAGCTAGGTTTTTTCTTGTGGTTCTCTGAAATCTATATCCCCAACCCCAACCCGTTTTTACTTTTGAATTGGTAAGTGTTTTTTCTGTTTAGAGAGTCAAATTTTGAAACTACAATTGCCTTTTGTTGTTCCTAAGTTGTAATGCAAATTCTGGTCCTTATCTGCATGTGTTGTGAAGTTGTTTTTCCTGGTAATCCCATTTTTCGTTCCATGACATGAATTGCTGGTTTTCTTCAAAATTAACCGGAGAATCATGATTATGTTTATGTGTGTATTGTTATTGTTTGGTTTGTCTACTGAAGAGAATTAGGAACAACTTTTTTTTTGAGATTCTGGTATCATTTTGGCTGCAATATGTCACGGTTCTGTTCACAAGTTTCTTTTATATTCCGAAATAACCAAGTTATTATTCGAGAATTTGCACCTTTGTCATCAATTCATTGGATTGTTGGTACCAACCAACTTGATGGTTTCTCTACAGTAAACATGTAATTCATCATTTTTTTTTACTTTTTATTCTTGTAAAACATTATGTGTCCTGATAAAATAAAATAAAAGGGACTGACATAGACTTCAAAGTCACGATTTCATTTTGGTTTTTTATTGATCCTCAATCTCTTAATCATCTTTGATAGTATGAAGAAAGAAGCGGTTATGTATTCTCTTTTATGGATCAAGAGGGGATTTGCCGAGGCAATCCTTTGTTCACTATTGTCGTGTGTGTTTCACCAGATATTGCATATTTGGTGGCTTGAGGAAATCGAGATCATGAAGGAAAAATAACTGTAGCGAATTAATCACTTTTTCCCTCTCTTTCCTGTATGCAAGCAAAACTATGGAGTTAAAATCTATATTTGATATTTATCTTTTTCAGCTCTGCTTATATTCATCTTGCCCTTGTTTGATGTCAACAACCAAAAATAAATATAAAAAAAATAAGCACAACATAATAACAAGAGAGACGAATACCCTGTTTCACTTTTGCAAAGACAATTTAGATAGATTCTGTAGATTCGAATGCTTTGTTACTGTCTTTGGCTTTGCATGATGGTACTATAAGTTCATTAGCTTACTTAATATTTGAAGTTACCTCGTTATGCGAGATTGTAGAACATTCTTTATCAAATCATCAAGGAGCAGAGGCAAGTACTTTTTTTTTTTTTAATCATTTTTGTTCCTTAATACATGTTGTTTATCTCTACATTTGACTGAATGAATGTACGTAGCATCCGTCTAATGATTGATGCTCGGTTGTAAGATTTATTCTTCAACTTGGGTCACCTAGCTTGTTTAGGGGTAATGCATGCGCTATCCATGCATGCTCAACTGCTGACATGCAAGTTATTTAAGCTCTTTTAATCTTCCATTTTGCTCTGTTGGTTTGTTCTTTCTTCTAAACATGGCTACTGCCAATCTCATATATATAATTTGTTGACAAAACTTTTCAAGTTCAATTATTATGTTTATCTGTAACAATAAGCCATTGCGTATTCAAGCTTGATTTGGGGGGTGGGTCGGTATTGGAATCTAGTTTCAGAGTTTAATGCAATACATAGTTCCATTTTATTTTCAAGTTTAAGTGGGAGGTAAACTCATTCTTGTGTCCCTCGCTTTAATTATTAGGCTCTTCTTATACTTGATATATATATATATATATATATATATATATGGGGAGTATTTAATGGTTACTTTTTTATTTAACCATCAATGGTTACTCTCATTATCAACCATTGGATCAAAAATTAAAGGTTGAGATTTAATGGTTAGTTGGAAAATACAATTAATGCAAGTAGGTGAGTCATTTAATGCATTAAATCTCAACCTTTAATTTTTGATCCAATGGTTGAAAATGAGAGTAACCATTGATGGTTAAATAAAAAAGTAACCATTAAAGTTCTCGGACGTGGACGTGAACGTGAATAAAGCGAGAGAGTATATATTTTGTTTTGCAGTGAAGTTACTGGGGATAATATCTCCCGAGACGATGCATCCCTTGCAACCTGACAATATTAATCAACCACCCTCCTGAAATAGCTGGTATCAATCAATTCAAACCATGAAGAAAAACATATAACTTAATTTGATGAACATTAATAATGGAATATCAAAGAAATATACATATGAACATTCTTAAGTACAATAACTTTACAATTGGGAAGTTATCCCGGAAAATAAAAACAAAAAGGATACAGCAAAAAGAAAAATCAAATTGCAAATTAAGGAGATGCGGGCAGTTAATGATAAAGCTGGTAAAATATGATGGCTTCAAATTAAAGACACAGCCGCCATCTTATGTTACATACCCTACAAAACTGGATATAACAGGTTAGGTGGTGCAATTAATCTTACAGTTTCAATCCAAGGAAGAATGGCGCACCGGTAGTTTGGAGCCACATGTTTCCTTGGAGGAATGGACCTGGCGTGAACTGAAGAGCCTCATTCCTATCGGTGATCACCTTGTAACCCTTCCACTTAACTCTCTTATCGGTGTTGGCACCAGGTCCACGGTTTGCATACTCTGCATAATATAGCGTGTCAAGCGCAAAATTTCCTGCCCAGGGCATCCATCCTGCTGGCTGAATGAAATCACCCAGCATCGATTCCATTATAACGGTCCTCGCGTACTCCTTCCATGGCCTGCCCAGGAAGGTAGGAATTGTGAACCTGTCTGCAAAAAGTTTTTGCTCCGGGACAATTCTACAGTTTTGGATGACTATACCGGTGATCTCTTTAGGATTTGTTCTTCCTTGAGCAGTAATTGTGTTCTGTTGATTATCATTGGGCCTCCTAGCGATGATCAAACAGTTTTGGATTACTGCAGATGCATCCCCAAATATGAAATCAACAGTGCCTGAGATGACACAGTTGCGGTAAAACTGGTTATGGGTTTGTACGTAGAGGGTATCTTGGGATCCATCCATTCTACAGTTGTAGAAAGCAGACCTATCTGACTGTACTCTCAGAGCCACTGCTTGGTGCCCATCCGGCCCTGCTGTGTTTTGAAACCCCATTCCCTTTGCTATAAATCCGTCTCCAATTGCAGCTGCAAGATATTGACAATGACATTGATCGCCGTTAGTCAAAGAATCTTCGTAAGGAAAGGAAGGGAGGAGAGAGAGAGAGAGAGAGAGAGAGAGAGAGAGAGAGAGAGAGAAGAGACTCACCGAATGTTGCAGTCTGGTAGGTATTGTAGCCACCAGTGTTACTCTTTTTCCCAGTGACAATGGTCTTTCGAGGTCCATCTCCGTACATGAAAACATTTACTTGCTTCTTGTCAACGGTGATGTACTCATCGTAAATCCCGGCCTTTACATATATAACGTAGCGCCCTTGGTTGTTCTTGGGATATGCAGCAAGAGCAGCAGCAATTGTGTTGAACTGTCCACTTCCATCCTTTGCCACCACCGCATTGGGAGTCAGATGAGCATTATTATTGCTCGCTAGCAATTTTCGGTCTGCAGCTGAAAGCCATGCTGGGTACTTGTCTTCCCTAATTTGAGTTGCCTCAAGGAGTCTTCGTGAAGTTGCAGTCACATTGACAGGGATATTGAATGATTTCAGAATATCAGACATTTCTGAAACAATGGAAAGAGCATTGGAGGTGAGCTGAGTGGCATTCAGAAGTCCATTTGACATTGCACTCCTTAGATCAGGTCGGTTTGCATCGGTGAAGCCATCAAGGCATGTTTCTTGATACGAAACCACAGCACTCAACCAGTTCAAGAGCTCCGCTTCCCTGTCTTGGATGGTGTGCATGCTAGCATCGCCCACCGAGGAATAAGAGGCTTGAAGCTCATCGATGGCATATTGTAAGAGATCCTTACAATCATCGGCTGCCATCTTAACCATAGATGCGTCGTTCGCAGCATTCCCAATGGTGGTCCCGGACTTATCTAAGGCAGCTTTCATCTCATCCATGGTGGCCTTAAGGGCAGCCTTGATGTAGTCAGCTGGAGTGGCGGTTGCATTATCGGCGACGGTGCTGAGGCTGTCAACACATAGTTTCTTGTGATCGGTTGGGGTGCAGATGGAAGTGACAGCCTTTGAAGCTGTAGACAAGGCGTTGCTATCGTCGTCATTGGAAGACTTCTTGTTGTTTATTCCGCCAATGACAGCGATGGCTACCCCGACGACAAGGATGCCGGAAACTCCAAGGGCAAATATTTTGCCTCCTTTCATTATCTCACCAGTCTAAGACTCTTTTGAAGTGTTTTATCTCTGTGAACTCCTTTTCTGGGGCTTTGAAAACAAAGGATCCCCAAAGGTTGACAAAATTTGAGATGAGAGAATCCCATTTGAGAGAGTTTAATTTATACACATGCATGCATGCATGAATACATGGAGGTTTGAGGTGAGGGGTGTCCTTGAATTGTGGGGGTTGTCCTAATTTTTCTGGATAAAAATATATGAATGGTAAGGGTTAAGTTAGTTGGTTTTTCTTTGGAGTGGTCAAAATAGAATTGACCTCCAAAAGAAAGGGTGGGTTGATGAGTAATTTTCTTCTAAAGATAAGGGCATATAACATATCTATGCTAATTTTGACGGTCTAATACAAAGAAATTTAAAAGCCAATAAGTAGTTTATTTGTGTTTAGGTATGGACGTATGTGTGTGAAATATGACAACTACTAACTAGTACCTAGTACTTGGCCCACACCAAATAATTTACTCGTTGGGTTTTATATATATATATATATATATATATATATATCACATTTCATGATTAATTTGATCACTTTTCGATATCCTTATAAAATTTTAAGGTTGAATGTCTTTTTTTTTTATGAATTATCTTAGTGTCGATCAATTTAGTTCCTGCTTTGTTTATTTGTAAGCTTGTAATTTTTTATTAATATAACCAACTAAATAAGTTTACATTATGGAAAATGACAACAAAGGATGTAAATGAAGAAGGGTTAACTAGCATTTTATGATCCGATGTTAGCATCGGTTTCCACTTTAAGATTATATGTTTCAATTTTAGTAATTTGGGGTCCAATGTTCTAATTTTGTACAAATTGAAGGGTCTAGAGAAAATTCCGTTACAATTTGGCTGTTAAATTGGCATGTGCCGGTCACATGCAAATTCTTTATGAGTTTTTGGATTATTTTGTAATTGATCATAAATATAATGGCCTGATGTAATTTTTAGATATTTGAATATCTTTTTGCATTATTTTACAATTAATCAGCATAACTTGCTATCCAAGCATAATTTAATTTAACATGATATATTAACTTATTCAACGAATCAGATTAAATTAAAAAACTAAAATAGATCAGATCTTGATCCAAATTTTAAAAATTTAGCAAATAAGATTTGATGAGACCATGATCCGTTTAACAAAAAAATGCCTAAATAATTTGTTTTTAAAAAAATGAAAAATAAATTAGATCTTTTTTTTGTTAATCCAACTACGTCAAAAATTTTATTTATGTATTACAAAACTTGATAGAAGGTCCAAATCCATAAATTCATAGAGTAGCTACTTATGACAAAACCTAAAAAATATGAATGAACATTACATATGTTTTTGGAGACGTGCTCCACTTATAGATTATCTAAAGAGACATTCATAGCATTTTGATTTTATTTGATCGAACGAATGAGTGAGAAGTTATGTCCCATAAATCATCAAGATAACGAGTAAAATGACACCTGCAATAATCATTTTACTTGCTACCTTAACGACTTTTGAGCATAACTTTTTGCTCATTCGTTCAATCGAAATAATTTAAATTGTTATGAATTTTTTTTAAATGAACTAGGAATGATATATATATATATATATAGTCTTTTTAGAATGTCACATTCACACAACGTATACCCCTCAATAGCTATTTAAAACAAAACAAAACAAAACAAAACAAAACAAATAAGAATGGACATTACATATGTTTCTGATGCAAGTTAGCCTTCTACCCACTTTTTATTGGACCAAAATATGCTTGCTTACTTTAACTTTTATTCATTTGGAGGGTAAAAATGTTATATTTGATGATTATTAGAGAAATAAAAACGTAATTAGTAAAAAAAATTATAGTGTGTGGTTCGCCTTCAAATGCTCCTTTGGTTCCTAAATTATTGTCTTATTTGACATTTTTGAGTCAAACGGACTATTTTTCAAATATAAATTTGACATATATTTTTTTCATCTTTCTTAAAATCATAAAACTTGTGATTCGTAGTACTTTAAAAGTTCTACAAATTATGTATCTTATGATTTGAAAAAAGTAAACGTTAAATTTGTATTAAAAAAAACACTCAGTTTGACTCAAAAAAGTCAAACAAGATAATAATTTAGGAAAGGGGGGGGGGTATAAAAAGCTTTCATTAAACTGCCTTCATATTTTGATTAATTAAATATCTACCACAAATGTCGAAAAAATTGACACATGACCTGTAGATGCCAACTTAACGGTATATGCTAATGAAAGTTACTTTAGACACTCCAAACTGTACATAATTGAAACATTAGACCTCCATTTGCTAAAATTAAAACCTGAGACCTTAAAGTGAAAATTAGTGATGACTTTGAACCCTAAAATGCTATTAATCCAATGAAAAATTATGCTAAATTTTTACTTCAGAAGAAGATCATTGTTTTGACTTCCGATCACTTGTTCTAGATCGAATTCCAAATCATAATTGTAAGTAGACTAGTAAATTTAGAGAATGATGATGATGTGCTAACTTCTAGATTCGTCCAGGGTGATTGGATGTTGATAAATGAATAAACCAAATAAGGACCCATTTGAAGCTAAACTACAAAATTGAAGTGTGTACCAAAAAAAATGGAGGTGCTAAATACAACACTCCCAAAGTGCTAAATACAACATTTTTTGGGCAAAATTTACTATTTTTCCCATACTTTTTTGGTGGAAATTTATATTCACAAGTGTTATAAATAAAAAAATATTTAAAACTGAAAAATTAGACAAGGCCGCCACCCCTAGGCGACCATATTCCAAACATCCACCTAGACTAGGTGGCCAACCATTATTTCATTTTTTTTTACATTTTCAACCTCTAAAGTTAACAATTCCGTTAAAAGTTAATGCATTCGTTAAATTTTTAACGGAAGATGGAAGAGCCGCCACCCCTAGGCGGCCATCACAAGAAGAGCCGCCACCCCTAGGCGGCCATCACTAGAAGAGCCGTCACCCCCAGGCGGCCATCACTGGAAGAGCCGCCACCCCTAGGCGGCCATCACTAGAAGATCCACCAACCCTAGGCAGCCATCCTAAAATTCACCCTTAAGGGGTCCATTTGCGCTAAATACAAAATTGAGGGGGTTTGGTGTAAATATTCATTTACATCAAATGTGGGGCAAAACGGTATTTTTAAGAAAATGTTGTATTTAGCACTTTTGGTGTATTGTATTTAGCACCTATGAAAAATATATAGTTATTGAGTTGTACATGCTATAGAAGTTCTTTTTCTTTTTTTGTACAATCAAATAAAAGACTCTATAACCAAAATGCATAGCAACATGATAATGTTACTACATTCAAAATATGATGTTTTTGAAATGTGTTTTTCTGAGTAAAATAAGCTAAAATTATCTCTCCTAAATATAAACTTGTTTGAAAATTAGAGTCATTTTCGGTTATAAATCGTATTCTATTCAATCGCGGTTTATAAAAAAGGAAGAAAAGAAAGTTATTCTCGAATAATAACCACTTAACAAGATTATAAGATTGGGCTTCTTTGGTTGCCAGGTTGGGATAAGCAATATTGTTAGTTTCGGTACTATTTACACCGTAGCTGCTAATCTTCAATTATTTATTGAGAGTAGTTTTGTGTTAAAGTAATTTTTTAGTGAGGATGATAATAATACCACCCTCTTCCTTGGCATAATTAGCGAATGGATAAGAACATTATTTGAATATCTCGAACCTTATTTGAATATCTCAAACTACTGTATTAGTCTAGATAGACTATTCCATACCAAATATTGAAAATTTGACTCATTGATCCTATTCGCTTGCTCCTAGTAGTTGGACATAGATAAACAGTATTATTAATTCTAACACTATTAACGCCCTCACTATTAATCCTTAGTTATATGTCGAATTAAAAATATTAGTCACGTGTTTTTTTAGTAAGAGCGCTAATAATACCACACTCGTACTCTTGGTATTGGATAATAACACTCATGTTATTAGTCCTGATCGCGTCCCAAACAATCAATAATTTAATTTATTAATCATATTTAACCTTAATTCTAACTAACAACGGATACTTAGTGTATCTATGTTAAGTGGATTATTAAGACATGGGGATAATTTTTTAAACTTTTACAAAAGGAGGAAATAATTTCCAGTTGGTAAATTGAGAGATAGACTCAACGAGTCAAATCATACGTAGTAATTTTCTAAAGAGAATGCCCCTTTATGTGAATTTATTTTCTTTTCTTCTCTTTCTAATTTTTTTTCCACCCCCTCCTCTTCTAAGCTTTTCATAAAGTCAAATAAATAAATAAATATTAAAGGAAAGGAAAAGAAAAGGGGGCAGTGAACAGAACCCTAAAATCGGCAATTCCCAACCCAACCCAGCCCTTCACTCACAGAGTCACGATTCCGATCCCCCAACTCGTTCTTCCTCCCTCCTTTGATTGCTTTTTTTTTTTTTCCTTCTACATTCATATTCATTTTCAAATTTTAAAAGATTATGAAATTCACCCTCAAATTCAACGGAAACCGATGAAAATTCAGAGATTTCTAAACAGAACGACCGACCCAATAAAATTTACAATCTGCTTTCATCGGGGTTCTTCGCAGGTAAGGATATTGACTAATAATTGATTGGTTTGCTGCAAATTTTTTATTTCTTTTATTATTGTTATTATTATTATTATTTTTTTTTTGCAATTTCAGTGAAATATTTTTGCTGGGTTTTTCTTTTTCTTTCTATTTTTGACTAAAGTTGCTCATATATAATTTAATGTTAAGAGTTTAAGCTTGGAAATTTGAAGGTAATGAAGCTTATTTAATAACCCTGAAATGTGGGAGGAATTTGAGCTGAATGATTGAAATATGTACTGTATTAATGATTTTTGAAGGTAAAAGAAAGTCTAGCTCTAAAGTCCAAGCTCACAATGTGCTAACTGCAATGGGAGTTTCCATTCTTTATTGGTTCTTTTTCCAGTAGTTACATATCCTAACGCTTCATCGTATGGGAAGTTGAGTTTAATTTTCCGAAAGGAATGTGTTCAATTCATATTACACTTAATTGAATACCATAAAAAAATTTATTTTTCTCTTAATCCAAGCAGTAGGAGATCTTCTGTTTGATTCTATAATCATCATATCAGAAAACTATTTTCTGTGCAATCTCTTAATTGGGTTGAGAAACATAATTTGTGCATCCCATGCTATTTGGGTATGTTTTAATATGAGCAACATATAGAGCAACATATATCTTTAGTTTTAATCTCTTCCTTTTGGTGTTCTTCCATTTGCAGTTGCACACAATTACTGAAGGAATTCGGAGTTCCTTATTGGATTGCTGAAGCTTCAAAGTTGTTCAGGGAGAAAGTGCTGCTGCAGCCAGAAATTCATGATAAAATTCACCTCCGAATGCTTCGGTAAAAGTTTTTACAACTGCAGTTTGTATCTTTCACATTGAAAATGTCACCAAGGCACTAAAAAATATTGCTTTAAATAGTTCGTACTTATACGCAGATGCAATTTTAGTTACAGATTTGGCTGTTGCAATCGAGCATATAATTTGTACTCCCTCTGTCCCAAAAAAATTGTCCTTCTTTCCTCTTTGGTTTGTCCCAAATAAATAGTCCCATTTCTAAAAGAGAAAATATTTATAGTGCAATTCAAAGAAGGTACAAGCAAATAAAGCTACAATCTTAAAAAGTTTGACTTGTCGAGACTATTTTTTTGGGATGGAGGGAGTATAAAACTATAATTCATCCCAACATAACGTTTCCATTCTAATTGATGGTGCAGCAGCCAAATGCATTTCCGTTGAAAAACATTTGCAGTTCAACTTCCTACATGGTTGAAGAAATGGCATCACTTCGCTCTACCGGATTTGTTGACCCTGGATGGGAGCACGGTACTGCTCAAGATGAGAGGAAGAAGAAGGTCAGATGCAATTACTGTGGAAAAGTAGTCAGTGGTGGAATATACAGATTGAAGCAACATTTAGCACGACTCTCTGGAGAAGTAACATATTGTGATAAGGCTCCAGAAGAGGTTTGCTTAAAGATGAAAGAAAATCTAGAAGGATGTCGTTTTGGTAAGAAATTGAAGCAAATTGATTATGAAGAACAAGCATATCTGAACTTCCCCTCCAATGATGATGTGGAGGAGGAAGAGAACATTGGATATAGAAACAAAGGAAAGCAGTTGGCAGGTGACAAGGGTTTGGTTATAAATTTGGCCCCACTTCGGTCGTTAGGGTATGTGGACCCTGGGTGGGAACATGGTGTTCCTCAGGATGAGAGGAAGAAAAAGGTTAAATGTAATTACTGCGAGAAAATAGTTAGTGGCGGGATTAATCGTTTTAAGCAACATCTTGCTAGAATACCTGGTGAAGTTGCTCCGTGTAAAAGTGCTCCAGAAGAAGTTTTTCTCAAAATAAAAGAAAATATGAAATGGCATCGCACAGGAAGGAGGCATAGAAGACCAGATGCTAAGGAGATGTCATCATTTTATATGCACTCAGACAATGAAGAGGAGGAAGAGGAGCAAGAGGAAGATGTTGTACATCATATGAGCAACGAGAAGCTACTAATTGGAGATAAACGACCTCTCAATGACTCGAGAAGGGCTTCGAAAGGGATGTCTCCCGGTATTGGGCCCGAACCACTGTCCAAAAGACCAAGACTTGATGCAAGTGTTTCAAAAACACCAAAGAGTCCGATGCCAGCATCTTACAAGCCAGGAAAAATGGGTTCAAGCCGGAAATCTCGCAAGGAGGTTGTTTCTGCAATTTGTAAATTCTTCTATCATGCAGGAGTTCCTTCACATGCAGCTAACTCCCCATATTTCCATAAGATGCTGGAGTTGGTTGGTCAATACGGTCAAGATTTGGTGGGTCCCTCAAGCCGTGTGATATCTGGTCGTTTTCTGCAGGATGAAATCTCGACCATCAAAAACTACCTAGTTGAGTTTAAGGCATCGTGGGCAGTCACGGGTTGTTCAATATTGGCAGATAGCTGGAGAGATACACAGGGTAGGACTTTGATCAACATTCTAGTTTCTTGTCCTCGTGGTATGTATTTTGTTTGTTCAGTTGATGCCACTGAAGTTGTTGAAGATGCAACATTTTTATTTAAGTTGCTCGATAAAGTTGTTGAAGAGATGGGTGAGGAGAATGTTGTGCAGGTAAATCTAACTATTTTGGTTTGTCTAGTTCAACATGGTTTCTTGCTATACTAATAAGAATGCTTTTGTAGGTGATCACTGAGAATGCACCAAGTTATCAGTCTGCTGGAAAGATGCTCGAGGAGAAAAGAAGAAATCTGTTTTGGACACCTTGTGCTTCCTATTGTATTGAACAGATACTTGAGGATTTTGTTAAAATAAAATGGGTCGCTGAGTGCATGGAGAAAGGGCAAAAAATTACAAAGTTTATCTACAACAGAATCTGGTTATCAAATCTTATGAAAAAAGAATATACAGGGGGACAGGAAATTCTTAGACCATCTATTACCCCAAATTCTTCAAGTTTTTCGACTTTGCAGAGCTTGATGGACCACAGGGTCGGTCTTAGACGGTTGTTCCAATCAAACAAATGGCTTGCATCTCGTGTTTCAAAGTCTGAGGAGGGTAAAGAGGTGGAGAAAATTGTGTTGAATGCTACATTTTGGAAGAAGATGCAATATATAAGGAGGTCGATGGACCCCATTGTTGAAGTGCTTCAAAAGGTTAATGGTGATGAAAGCCTTTCTATGCCTTCTATCTACAATGACATGTATCTGGCGAAGCTTGCAATCAAAACCAATCATGGTGATGATGCCCGTAAATATGGTCACTTCTGGAGTGTGATAGACAATCACTGGAATTCATTGTTTCACCATCCACTCTATCTTGCTGCTTATTTCTTGAATCCGTCATACAGATATCGTCCTGATTTTGTTCCGGTACTCTGTTCATTTTCTTTCTGTTTTTCTAAGAAAATTGACCTCTTTAACTAGCATGCTTTCATGTTCTATTACAAATCCTCAGACGTACGCAATATGTTTTTGACATATTGACATGTGTACTTTGGACTTAGTTTTCAAATTTCCCCCGAAACAGTAATGCTGTCTAACTCCGCCAATGAAAGATGCTGACACAGCATATGTATGCCCCACTTGAACCCAATGTTTCTGGCGTGTACTATATTTGTAAAAAAAAACATCATAGTACGCCAGTCAAATAGGTCAGTTTCCCTTTTCTCTGAACTTGTTCTTATTCATAACTTATGTTTTATGTGCCTGATCATTAGCATCCAGAAGTCGTGCGTGGACTAAATGCATGCATTGTTAGACTCGAGCCAAACAATGCAAGAAGGATTTCCGCATCCATGCAGGTAACAATTTCTTTTGTAGTTTCCGTTACTTCTTTCAGAGAGGTGATTTCAATCTTTCTTTATAATATCTATTTTCAAATGGGTTAGTTTTACTATTACAGATCTCTGATTTTGGGTCTGCAAAGGCTGATTTTGGAACCGATTTGGCCATTAGTACCCGAACAGAGCTCAATCCAGGTTATACATCTAGAACCCTCAAGAACTCTATAATTCAAAAACTTTTGATTGCTGACCTCTGTTGAGAATCTTTCGCTACTTAACAATTCTATTATTCATAAACTTTTAACTGCTGACCCCTGATGAGAATCTTCCATTTTCTAGCTGCGTGGTGGCAACAACATGGCATAAATTGCTTAGAGCTGCAACGGATAGCCGTACGGATATTGAGTCAAACGTGCTCGGCTTTTGGGTGTGATCATAATTGGAGCATATATGATCAGATCCATAGCCAAAGGCATAATCGTTTGGCACAAAAAAGATTGAACGACTTCATATATGTTCACTACAACTTGAGACTCCGGGAACGACAGACAAGGAAAAGGTCCATTGACCCGGTTTCCCTTGACAGTGTTCTGCAAGAGAGTTTATTGTACGACTGGCTTGTAGAGACGGAAAAGCAATTATATCAAGAAGATGAGGTACCTGCACGTTCAATTTCTACTTATACTCTTTAAAAAAATGTTTTTCACGCATAAAATGAATTTTTCTTTTTTCCTTATATCAGTTAACTGAAAGGATAGAAAGTTAACTGTTGGGGACATTTGTTACATGAGTTTTAGAAATAAGGGAAGTAAACTTAACTTCCTAAAGGAGATTGAAGGTAAATGAAATAGTCCCTAACTCATGTACGAGCTTGACAACATTGTCACGTTTCTGATCATAAAAGATGATCAATTTTTTCTTGTATAAAGCTTGTTTGATCTGGGATCAGTAAGAGAAGATGACCAGAAGCTGCGACTATAATTTTTGCAGGACATTCTTTATGGTGAAATGGATCAAGGTGATGCTTACGAGAATGATTTATTGGAGTATGAAGATGGAAATGCAGAGTCGAGGAAGGGGGGATCGTTGGAGCTGGTGACATTGGCTGATGTTGAACCCGTTGATGTTCATCCGGCGAGTAATGCTGGTGGTGCCACGGATGATGATGATGATGATCTCAATTTTCTTGATGATGGGTTGAGTGATTAAACAGTTTTGAGTTATATCTGCTCGAGTAACACGAACGAATGACGTAGTATTGTATGTGGGTAATGCACAGTGAATTTGTAGTGCAGTTGGTTCTGTATTTTTGGTAGCATGCAGTCGTTACAATGTAAGAAAAAGTACATTTTGTGATGAAAAGAAATTAAAAAAGAATCAGTTTCAGCTTGATTTATCATCTCATTCGTGTTTCTTGATGTACTGCACATTTTTTTTATTTTTTATGATCCATTCCCGTGAATCAGTGATCCAATAATGCAACCTTCATTTCGAAGAAAAATGTTGATGGATGGGAATCGAGAAAATTGAAATCGTAAATAACGAAAGTGTGGTGCAGTCGAGTTGTCGAGGGTCTGCTTGAATTATTAACAGAAGAAGGAAGATGGGGTCTCCGCTGCATACTGCTTTTTTATGAGCTGGGATGGCTGTGAGTTCTTAAAAGAGGTACGTAAAAGGCAATCATTAACGGGGAGAACCATTTAGGCTAACTGGGAGGAGACAGAAAGCATAGGGGAGGTATTTGTAACTTAACCATTTGTCATTATTTGTTTGTAGTAATATCTCAACGAACGAGCTCCATCCATATCCCAATAGAAAAAAGAGTATGGTGGCCTCAGTTCTGCTTCAGGCCACCCCACCTTGGCTAAACTCACCTAAGACCCATTTAGGTCTCTTTCACTCTCTGGAGTCGTGCTCGACAATGGTGGAAATCAGGCACTATCATTCTCAAATCATTAAGCTTGGCCTTTCATCTGACAATGATGCTGTTGGTCGGTTGATCAAATTCTGTGCGATTTCTAAATCTGGTGAACTGGATTATGCCCTCAAGTTGTTCGACTGTTTGCCTCATCCAGATGCATTCATTTACAATACCATTATGAGAGGATATTTGCGATTAGACCTCACCAAAAATTGCATTTTCTTCTACTCCCAGATGTTGCAAGAATCTATTACCCCCAATAAATTTACCTTTCCCCCCGTCCTAAGAGCTTGTTCCATTGAAAATGCTATCTGCCAAGGCAAACAAGTGCATGCGCATGCTCTAAAATTTGGTTTTGGATCAGATGGGTACACCCAAAACAATTTGATCCATATGTATGTTAATTTTCAGTGCTTGGAGGAAGCAAGGAGGGTCTTTGACAGGATGCCTCAGCGTGATGTTGTCTCGTGGACCACCTTGATTAGTGGGTATGCTCAATGGGGGCATGTCGATGAGGCTCATGAAGTGTTTGAGTTGATGCCAGACAGGAATTCCGCTTCTTGGAATGCCATGGTAGCGGCTTACGTCCAAAGCAACCGTTTCCACGAGGCATTCACTCTGTTTGAGAAAATGCGGTCAGAAGAAGTCGTGTTTGATAAGTTTCTTGCATCAAGTATGTTATCAGCCTGTACTGGCCTAGGAGCCCTAAAACAAGGGGAGCTGATACATGGGCACATACAGAGGAGTGAGATTGAGGTAGATTCGAAACTTGCAACAACCATCATCGATATGTACTGCAAATGTGGCTGTCTTGACAAGGCTTTTGAAGTATTTACCGGATTGCCAAGCAAAGGAATTTCCTCGTGGAATTGCATGATTGGGGGGCTAGCAATTCATGGAAAAGGCGAGGCTGCTATTGCGCTTTTCAAAGAAATGGAAAGGGAATCAGTTACTCCTGATTACATCACTTTTGTGAATCTGCTCAGTGCATGTGCTCATTCAGGATTAGTTGATGAAGGGCTTTATTACTTCCAGTACATGGCTGACGTTTATAGTATTGCCCCCGGAATGGAGCATTTTGGTTGCATGGTTGATTTGCTAGGGAGGGCAGGAATGTTAGAGGAAGCTAAAAAGCTTATAGATGAGATGCCCATGAGTCCTGATGTGGCAGTAATGGGTGCACTTGTTGGAGCTTGTAGAATTCACAAGAACATTGAGCTAGGAGAGCAAATAGGAAAGAAAGTAATAGAGCTAGAGCCTCGGAACAGTGGGCGTTATGTGATATTAGCTAATATATATGCCAGTGCTGGTAGATGGGAAGATGTGGCTTATGTGAGGAAGTTGATGAATGACAGTGGAGTTAAGAAGCATCCAGGCTTTTCATTGATTGAATTGGAAGGTACTGTGAACGAGTTCATTGCAGGAGGGCGTGCCCATCCTAGAGCTAAAGAAATTTATGAAAAAGTTGACGAGATGTTGAATTGTATAAGATCTATTGGCTACGTGCCCGACACGGATGGGGTATTGCTGGACATGAATGAGGAGGAACGAGAGAATCCGTTATACTACCATAGTGAAAAACTGGCCATTGCTTTTGGTTTATTAAAAACAAAGCGAGGGGAAGTCATTCGTATCACAAAGAATTTGCGAGTCTGTAAAGATTGCCATGAGGCGAGTAAGCTGATCTCACAGTTTTATGATCGGGAAATAATAGTTAGGGATAGGAATCGGTTTCACCACTTTAAAGGGGGAGAGTGTTCTTGTAAAGATTATTGGTAAACCCCATCCCTGTATGTGAGTAACTATTTAGGGATTTTTTATCCAAACATAAACTAAATTTAAATTATTATTAATGAGTGTAGTAGATAAATAAGTATGTCACATTTATTTATTTTACTATAAATTAGATATGTTAAAAGGGTCACGGCGCGTAGAATCGACCCGTTTAAATAAAAAAATCAAGGTTAGGGTCGAAGTTTTTTGGACTGTTTAAGAATCCGGGCCAAACGTGTTGACCCTATAGTGCCGCGGGTTTAACGGGCTGGCCCGCCGGGCTTTTGGGTTGGCCGGCGGACTGAGGGGTAAAATAGTAAATTTTAGTCCTTTTACAAACCCTAGCAATAATTTAGCAGGCAAGGGCTAAGGAGCCAACAGCCAAGGTCTCTGGTCACATACCGTATACTCTGGTTTCTTCTCTCTCACTTGCTCTCTCTCTCACTTTCACTCTCTCTCAGTTTTCTTCACTCGACTCACTCCCGTAGTCCGTATACTCTGGCTGTCCGTATACTCAGTCCGACATTCGCTGTGTGACTCTCCTCCGTTCCTCTCTCGCCTCCGACAGTCCGGCTACCCACCCACGGCAGTTCAACCGCCGTCGCCACCTACCCAACCACGGTATACAGACCAACCTTCCTAAAAAATCTCAAAAATAGAATGTTTTCTTCACTCTTTTGTATGAATTGACTTTTGATCTTTAGTTTTCATGTTGATGGTACCGACGTTTAAATTTCAGCAATGTTAGCATGCCAAGATAATTTGTTTAATTGATTGTTTTATAAATTTAAAAAATTAAAAATAGATGATTTCATCCGGGCCCAAACTGAACTGAACTTTGATCTTTGTACATCCTGGTCCTGTCGTCTTCATCATCTTCTGCATTTAATTTTCTTAGAAATTCAAAAATCTGATTTGGAGGAACATTACCAAGTTTTGCCAAGGAACGATTCCATTCTCTTTTTGATTTTTTATTCAAATTTACGCTTAAATCCTTTAGAGCTAAAGGAACTCCTCCAGAAAGCCATATCTTGGACAGATGATGGTAATCATCATCATCAGCTGGCTCAATTTTTCCAAAGGCATGCCAACAAAAGAGTTCCTCCAGAAAACCATTGATAATCTTTCTAGTTTGTAGCTATGTTCAATAAGTGCAAATGATCAGTTGGTGTTTGATCCATTGTCCTGGTTCAAATTGTTGGAAGATTTAAGTAATACGGACTTGCCCAATGCCCATACAAATCAAAATTATCAAAGTTAAGAGTTGATCAATTTTAACATAATTTGCTAACAAGAGTATATCGTTTTCTTTTGTTTGTTTGTATCAATTTTAACATAATTTTTGCTATTCCGATTAACATCTCTACTATAAATTATGGAGTATTAACTAGTATGAGTTTTGCTATTCACACCCTCCACACCTTCAAGTACACCCATTCTCTAAGTTCACCTTCCCTCTAAATTGTAAACCTCCCTAAATACTAAGTACACCCCCCCCCAAAATTTCTCATTTTACCCCTCCTAAATTATTTTGATTAAACATGTTATCCCTAGTAAGTACACCCCCTTCCCTAACTTTGGTGAGACACCCTAACCCATACTCCTACACGGTTACTTCCATAGAATAGGAACACAGTGACTAAAATGCTAAAAACACAAAATGCATGCAGGCCTCTCTTCCTTTGCACTCCCAAATTAAGCTAACCGAAGAAAAGAAACGCAAGCAGCCCTACACCCAGTGGCGGATCCAGAAGAATTTTTTAGTGGGGCCACAAATTTGACAAACATAATAATATTCACCCGAAAAACGGGTTCTTCACATTTAACACAAAATCCTTCAAAGACAAATTAATTTCTAGAAAATATTTGACAAAACAAAATAATTTCTAGAAAAAAATTAACAATATAATCTAAAAATGCCCATAAAAACTTAACAAATGATGGCTAAAACCTTTTCCAAGGTTAGATGCTGAGTATTGCTGACTCTTGGATTTGAACTCAAACACATTTTCCAAACTTTAGTCTCTAACCATTTCGGTCATGTTAGGTTTATATTTATATTTCAAAAACAGTATACATATACAAAATTTAAGTATATGCATAACGTGGGTTAACGTGGGTCTGCCTCTGCCTACACCACACAATGTCTGTACAAAATTCAATTATTTAAATATCACTTATTTTGCAAATTGTATGTTAAATAATTTTTAGGGTTAAGTTAACTATGAATTTATTTTCAATATCACTATAAATTTTGTGGTTTATGTAAAATATTTTGCATTTTAGGTTGAAATTGGAAGAGATATGTGCTTGTAATGTTCGGACATGGTTGATTGAACATCATTAGTGGTGTTCGGTCATTACCAACCGAACACCTTTAGATATGTTCGGTGAACACTGATCGAACACCACTAAAGGTGTTCAGTTAGTTCGTCTAAAGGGGTTACTGGCGACCAAACATTCCTTAATGTGTTATATAAGTACTGGCTGAACATTGTGTTACCAGGCAATTCGTATGTGCTTAAAAAAATACGAAAAATTAAGCCAAAAATGATAAGAAATACTTATATTATTTGTCCCTTCTACATTTTTATGGTCCATGTTTGTATTTTACAACAATGTAAATGATTGGAGGTTTAGGGTTTTAAGAGAATTGGAAGATATGATAATGAAAGTGTAATGTTGAAAGTGTATTGTGGGTGAGGGTAGGGGTGTATTAATATTATTAGGGGGTGTACTTAGAGATATTAGAATCAAATAAAACAAAGACAATTAGGTCAAGTTTTATAATGAATAATAATTAAAGGGGGGTGTACTTGGATGTTTGGGGTATGAATAGCAAAACTCATTAACTATCAATATATAATAGAGAGTTGTTATTCACACCCGAACACACCTAAAGTTGTTCGGTAGGGGTGTCGAACACTTATAGTGATGTTCTGTAAGGGTGCCGAACACTCATAGTGATGTTCGGTAAGGGTGTCGGTGTTCGGTAGAGACGTTAAAAGGGTCACGACCCGTAGGGTTGACCCATTTAAACCGGAAAAAATAGGGTTAGGGTTCAAATTTTCTGGCCCGTTTAAATTCCGGGTTAAGCGGGCTGGCCCTATAGGGTTGCGAGCTATGCGGGCTGGCCTGTCGGGCTTCCGGGTTGGCCCGCAGGCTGGGGTGCAAAATAAACAAAACCAAATGTCCGGGGTCTTAGTTGTAAATGGCTTAAATAATGTCTAAACCCTAGCCGCACATCTCAAAAATCTATCCCGCAAACTCTATCTCTCTCTCTCTCCCTCGGCTTCTGCATTGTGCGATTGTGCGAGTCCGACACCTCCTCTCTCGCCGCTGTCTGCCTCTCTACCACCAGTTCACCGGAGTCTTAACTCTCTAACATTGGTAGGCTTGTTCGATGTGTCTTTACATTCTCTTTACAAATAGTTGTAAACATTACTTTGATTCTACTTTGTCAATGTCGAAATGTGTGGCTGAAGTGTAATACTATGCTTCACGAAAAATGATAAAAGTTCAAAGACTTTTTCCTACCTTGATAGCTTGCCTTCTCGTGATGTAATTGGTAGATTCAAGAAGCTTTGAGTTGTACTGGCAACATTGCAGAGAAAACCAAATTATAATAGTCTATGCACTTCAAACATGACTGATGATAGCCTGACAATGTGGTGACCAAATTGGGGTTTGCACATGACTAATGATAATCTGATATTGCCCTTTATTTTATTTTACGTTATAATTGTTTTTCGATGGAATTTCTCAAGCACTGAGGCATCTTGTTCTTAGTTAATGCCCATTTTGATTTTCAAAATCGGTAGCTCTACAATAGACAAAGTTTGGTTGATTCCCAACCAGAAAGGGGAATCTAAAACAAATAGTGCTTGGAAGGCAATAATGAGGAAGATGAATGGGGGGTTAATTGGTGGAAAGCTGTATGGTTCAAGAATCATATCCCCAAATGCAGTTTCTTCATGTGGTCAACTTACTGGGAGAGACTAAATGCTAAGTGCATGCTCATAAATTCTGATGTTGTTCACCTTAATATCTGTGTCCTCTGTAATAGTGTTGAAAAATGAAGATATTTATTGTTTTGTTTTTGAATATATGACAATTTTGATATTTTTAGTGTGGGAATATGATTCGAAAATATATGTGCTTGTAATACTAGTATTTATTTTGTTTGTTAAGAAATTCTTTAACATTTGTTTGGAGCTTATGATGTATTCAAATTTTTTAGATGTGGCCCATTAAAGGCCCGTTTAGCCCGAAGTCCACTAGGGTTAGAGTTAGGTCCGCAATATCAGTGGTCCGAAAAAATTGAACTGTTTAACCCGAAAACCGTTAGGGTCACATCTAGCTCGTTTAACATCTCTAGTGTTCGGTAACACAGTGTCGAACGAATCATTTTAAAAATTAAAAAAAAAAAAAGAGGAAGGGGGCGGGCTGCTTCACTAGGTGTGGTGAGGGGGGTGGGGAAGGAGGAGGAAGGGGGTAGGTTTTGTGGAAAAAAAAGGGCTGGTGTGGTGTGTGTGGTGGGTGGAAGGAGGAGGAAGTTGGCGGACTGGGTTGGGTGGCGTGGCGTAGGGGTTGGGGGGGAAAGAGGAGGAAGGGGTGTGTTTTGTTTGGTGTGGGGTGTACTTAGTAAATTTTAGTTAATTTTGAAAAAAATATTGATAAGGTTAAAATAGAAAATTAGGGAGGGTATACTCAACATTTTGAGGGGTTGAAAATATTGGGAGTGGGGTGTACTAAGTAATTTTTGGGGTGTAAATAGCAATTCCCTGTATAATAGCCCTTCGTCTCGGTCTAACTTGTAAACCCTAGCAGTCACAAAACCAAACGGCGAAACCAAGTTCTCTATCTCGGTCTCTCTCCTATCAAACACAGCGAAGCTGTTTGCCGCTCACGCCTGCCTCACCGGAGCTCATTCACAGATCACATGGTACGTTCTCTCTCTCTCTAGAATTTTGCAGGTGCGAACTCCATGTTTCTCAATAGATTACTAGGTCTTATTGATCTCAATTTGTTGTGTGGGTCTAGCTCTGTTTCTAAAGGCATCTTCCGGCCAACGTGCATGACTTTTGAAGACCTAGCTAGCCCTTCCGGCCAACAAGCATGACTTTTGAAGGATTCAGGTCACTTCCCACACTTAGCTCTAGCACGCAAGAGCAGGAGATAACACTGACAATTTACCCATCTATCTATCCTTAGTAGAGCCAATCTGATATCAATCACCACTTAAGAGTCTCTCAAAGTAGTAAGAGCTCAGTTGGGGCCCAAATTCCATTAATCATAGGTATGGCTAAGGGTGTGATTTCTTTTAATTGTTGGCAGATAGAAAATGCTCAATCGAAAGCTATGTCCTTCCTTCGCTAAATGATAGAAAACCTATCTATTAGACTTATGGATTGAATCCTTGAAGCGGGAATCCCTCATTTATTGAGTCAAATCAGTAGCCATTTAATGATCAAGCGGGAATCCCTTATCTGTTTTCAAGAAGATGAAGTTTACAAGACTTTTTTTTTTCATTTGGAATTTGGGATTTTGGATTTGACAAGTGTGGAAGTAATAAGTAAACAATTAAATATCATGTTATATTTTGCTTTTAAAATATGTATGCTTTCAAAATATGTAGAATGGTAGGCATGTTATTTGCCTAAACTTTAGTTGAATTATTGTTTTTAACCAGAATGCTTTAACTTTTAGTTATTTTATTGTGTTAAAACCATCTTTTTTGTTATTTAAAAGGTTTTTTTGTTTTTTGCTGAAATAATTAAATAATAAAACCGTGGAACCGAACCAAACCGACTAGTTCGGTTCGATTTGGTTTTGAAGGATCAGCAGTTTGGTTTGGTTCGGCTTTGTTGGAACCGATTGGGGTTCAATTCAGTTCAGGGTTTTGATCTCGGGTATGTCAATTTTATACATGTAACATGCAAGAAATGCACATTCATTTTATGTATGTAGAATATGTACTAGTAGATCCATGTGCTGACAAGCTGTTTTGGGTTTGTTATATAAATCAGATGCCTGAAGGGAAGCCAGTGATTGGTCTTTCGTGGGAACCAAAGATACCTACACTTCTTCTATCTGATACAAAAAAAGGGACTGATGTAAAGTCTCAAAATGTGCCAGAAAATTGTGCAGTCTATAAGCCTAGTTCAGAGCTCATCGATGGGCTGTTTGTTCCACCTACCAACCCAAAAAAATTGAATAAATTATTGAGAAAGCAAGCCAAAGACACAACTGGCAAGAATTGGTAGGTGCAATTTGAATGTGAATCTTTCGTTCTGAACTTAAACTCTTAGTTTTCTATAGATTTTGTCGACTTCAGTTTGAAGTGTTGGTGGAATGTGAACAGGTTTGACATGCCTGCCCCTACCATCACACCTGAGTTGAAAAAAGATTTGCAGCTGCTGAAGGTGCGTGAATTATTTCTCTGCTTTGGAATCACTTTTGAGCTAAACTTTTTGCACTAGAGACCATCTTAGTTATTTGCGCAAAGTAACTTGATGTTGAATACATGATTTATGTCCTTGTGTTATCAACTTACTCCCTTCGTCTCATTTATATTGGCCTACTTTCCTTTTTTAGCCCTCTCAAAGTTTTTGGCCACTTACAAGTTTAATGCATATTACTGTAATTACTTTTTCATTATACATTTAACCAAGTTGAGTACTTACAAGGTAAACAATGCACATTAATTAACTAAATAAAGGCTATAAATGGAATCCAAAAATTAGACAGTAATTGTTGAGGCATTTATTAGGAATTCTAAAATGGTGAGCTTTTGTCGGGTGGGGCCAATATAAAGTATAAATGAGACGGAAGGAGTATTAAAGAGCCTTCTAGAAGTGAACATTAGACTTCTTGCTATCATTTATCAATTTGTTCTACAAAAATTGATTGGCACCACTGCCCTGAGGCTGAGGATATTTGATTCTTGGTACGAGATATACCCGTCTCCAGGGATTTATTGGTTTCCGTGATTTGTTATTACCATTGTTTTCTTTGATCTTTCTTTTGTTTCTTCTTTTTGGTGAAGGGTGATTGTTGCTTGCATGTGTGGTGCCCACGGGCTGTTGGAGTCTCTGTCGACATCTTACCAAAATGGTAGCATGGCTGCCATTGTGTATCAATCCCCATACATGTTATTAATTTATGTCAGTGAATCTGTTGAAGTCATTATCCACAGTTTCTTTGGACTTCAGTCTTCACATATCCCAAGACTCACCATATACTTCACGCATTCTTCACTACCTCCAAAGATGAGTTGTGCCTATACGGATAGAAAAATGGTGGTGACTGTCACGTATGAATTCAGTTGGGTGAATATCTATCGGATTTCTTAAGCTTGACCCACTTTGAAGGAATTTGGAGTTTGATCGTCTTTCTACCTAGCCAATCTTGAGGGAGCCCCTAACCAATCTGATCTAGCGTTAAGCTTCATTAATTTGTTTGTTTATGTTTTTGGCATACTTGCAATCTGTTAATAGAATTCGATTGCATTGCGTTTGTTTGTTCATCGTGGAGCTCAAACTTATGCTCAAGTTGAGCATTTAGCTCACAAGCTAATCTTGAGCAAGCTCCAGGCAAAATCTTGAGCTACTTGGTGACATTACAGCCTTCTGTCCAGCAAGCCAACTGCTTTTGATAAATTTTATCTAGATAAATCAAGAAACCCTTTGTATAGATTTTAGCTTAATGGAGTTCTGGTCTTGTGTTCAGTATCGAATTTTGAATAGTAATGTAGCAAAATTGTTAGATCATTGAGGCCTGAGTGTTGGCCCAATTCAATTCTGGAATCTACCGTTTAGCAACCCAATATGAGAAGTCATGCATGCAGTGCTTGTTTTTATCCATCGTTGGTGGCGTCAAAGCCTCTCTCTTTCTCACACACACACACACAACACACTCCCACTTTGACCATGGTCCATTTTAGATGTGAAAGGTGACTTCTTAGTCTATTTCAAGGTGACTTCTTAGTCTATACACTTGAATGTGACTTCTTAGTCTATTTCTGACATAAAGATATTGACCGCTTTTTTTGTTATGTTTCATATGAATATAGTTGAGAAGCGTCATGGATCCAAAGAGGCACTACAAGAAGGGTGATTCGAAATCAAAGACACTTCCGAAGTATTTCCAGGCAAGTCCATGAATATATTAAGAGAAAATATTATACCAGATTAAATTATATGTATATTGTTATCTTGCTTTTATATCATTTTTGCTTGTTCAGGGTGGTTAGTAACATGATATTTTGAAAATTGATAGGTTGGCACAGTAGTACAGTCTGCATCAGAATATTTTACTGGCAGACTTACGAAGAAAGAAAGAAAGGCGACTCTTGCGGACGAGCTACTCTCTGATCGTTCACTTGGTCATTACAGGTGAGCCAAAGAACCTCAAAGTTCACTAACAAGGAGATAGCAGAGAGAGAGAGTGAGAGAAAGAGAGAAGGGGGGGTCTGGGGGTCAGACTTGCCAATTCCTTCCCTACCGCACACGACAAGCATATGCTGAACAAGCACAGCACAGAAAGAGGGGAAACAAGGAAAAAAAAAAGAGAAAGAAAGGAAAGGCAACTACAAATCAGCCTGCCTGTGACCGCCAGTTCATACCTGCAGGGCAGGGACCTAAGGTTGTTTAGAAAATACAGCCTATAGGAATAAGACAGTTTCTCCTGACCAAGACATCTTGTTGTCCTTTACTCATCGTATGCAGACTTGGTATAGCTGCAGGGACCTATAGAAAATACAGCCTATAGGAATAAGGCAGTTTCTCCTGACCAAGACCTCTTGTTGTCCTTTACTCATCATATGCAGCCTTGGTTTGTAACTATATTGGTGTTATATTCTAATATGTCAATGCTATGCAGGAAGCGCAAGGTTCAAGAAATTGAGGAGAAACACCGACCATCTGGGGTTGAAAGATGGAAGATAAGGGGTAAACAGTCGTACAAACGTGCAAAAGAAAGGAGGCACATGAAGTAACGTGAACTCCGCAGTTAGAGGCTCATCAAGTCCTAGGAGAGGCACAATTTGTAATTTTTAAAGAGTAATATATTTTCAAGGTTCCAACTAGCTTAAAGTTGGTAGTAAATCACCCTCGAGTTGCAGTTGTGGAGATGCTGCTCATTTTGACGTCTTTTGGTTGATGTACTTATCGATGATGTAACATATGGTATTTGAGCAATGGAACAAGCTATTTATGGCAGCCTGACCATTTAACCAGTGTTGTCAATTGGCTGTTTTGCAGTTTTTTGTTTTATTTTTTCCTTGATGGGTAATGCTATGTTAAACTTACATGACATGATATTTTTGCATTTGTGTAAAACTTTTAGAACTTGATCCTTGCGAGGATCACTGAGTATACAGGTTCATGTACCAAAAATGTGCTTCTTATTGCCATTGTGTTCTTTATGCCTGATTTCTGAGTTTTCATATCAAGTACAATTGACGTTGCAAATGTGCTTCTTGTTGCCATTGCATTCTTTATGCATGATATCTGATTTTCATATCAAGTACGATTGACATTGCAAATGTGCTTGGAGTCTTTATGAAGTAGCCTTAATTGTTAGAATACATCACCCATGTACCTCCAAAAACACCAGACCATCAACAACAATGGTCTTTTATTTTTGTTTTCCCTTTCAAATAATGCTGTGGGGATAAATTTTGATTAATGGCTGCTATATCGCTGCTGCTTTTCTGTAGATTGCGTACTTAGAAAAGTCACAAATCATATAATCCATGACTCTGCTGAAATCTTCCAAATCAAGGTAATATATCCCAATTTCAGAACTGGATTAAGAAGAAATGGTGAGTAAAAATATCCAAATCCTCAATTGTAAATAGATTTGTTCCTCTAACAATAAGATACAACCTTTCCATGTTTAAGTATATACACAGATTAAAGTTGCTGACTTCATGCATGTTCTACTTTGTAGACATGAACTTTATCACGGCAGTGGTTCTTGTGAGTCTCCCAAACGAGATAAATGAAGGTATGCATCTGTCCCTGCAAGAAGACATCACAAACATGAAAAAAAATTTAGTGCGCGTGATAATTTAGTCTAGTTTTACTGCTCTGGAATAGACCCCAAAAGTGATTATCTAATATTGCACTGGTGCTCCACCAAGTAAACTGTTCTATCTGGAAAACATGACAGGCCTTCATCTTGTTTATCACATTGCAAATTCATAATCTGATGGAAATTTTAAGTTCTAATACTTCCTTACGCCAAGTATTTTGGTATATCAAAATGGAACTTCTTTAGAAGCTCCATCTCAACCCTGTTTCATGCATATCCAAAATTCAAGAAAACAACTCAAAAACAATATGAAGGAATTAGAGTTCCAGCAAACTTGCTACAGATCCAGGGAGAAACTGAAAGCATTCATACCCTGCTAAGTTTAGCTTCTAACAGGATGAACAAGAAACAAAAATGATAAGGAATCATACCAAATCATATGGAGGACACTAGTAGTTCTGCATCACCCTTAGCCCCTGGCAGGTTCCCTCCCAAGAAACAAAAGTAAATACATGTGTGTAACAAACCCGCCATACCATGTACGGAAGAAGGACAAGGTTGAGACTCACTAACGAATAAAAACATCCCCGTAGGTACAGAAACTTTCATGAAGGTTTTACACTGCTGATTCTGGTGAAGAGAATAAAACATAAAATTGAGCCAATACTTAAACCGGATAATACGAGAATGTCACAACTCTTGATCTCTGGTATGTCACTTCCCATATAGATAGACCAAAAGTAACAATTTGACATCCACACCCACACGCCAAGCATGAATATGATAACTGGTGGCAAATAGGAGGCAGCGATTTTATGTGATGCTCGTGTGAGGGTGAGATACTGTTTTCAAATTCATTGAAGTACTGGGTTTAAGAAGGTTAAAAAAATAAAATCAACATACCATATCCTTCCATGGAGATAATTTGCAGATCCCCTCCAAAATACCGAGCGTACAAGCGACTTATAGGTAGCCCATATCCATAACCAGCCATTGTTGCAATATCAGCTGTTCCAAGATCTGAGTGCTCATCAAGTGGATTTTTAGCAGTACTGTAAAGATACGTAAAAATCTTAGGGAGACCACTTCTTGCTATTCCACCCCCTTCATCAGAAACCTAGAATACCACACATGTGACACTAGTTAAGCAATAATACTTGACCATGGTATGTCTTTCAACAAAGCCACCAAAAACGAAGTATGGAAGATGAAGAGGTTCCAGCCTAAAACGTGCCTTAATGGTAACATCCTCTAATCCATCTGCAACTATTATTCGTATAGGAGGTGCAATTTTGTCTGAGTCCATAAACCGCTCCTGGACAGCACGTAAGGAGTTTTTAACTAACTCGAAAACCATCAGATGTAAGTGAGTCGGGACATACCTGCCATGAGAGTGGACATATAAAATGAATCAACCTACATTTGAACTAGGCACAAGTATATTAAGAGGAGAGAAAAATCAGAATCAACCTTGAAGAAAATAGATTTGTCAATTCGGAGTAGAATAACTTACGGGAATGTAAAACTAGGATCCCCGTAGATATTGACGTCAGGTGCACTGCCATACTCTCGCAAACAAATGGAGCGGGCATCCTCACTTGCGTGTCTTGCAACCTCTACTGGAGACATCTTTGTATGTATGTAACCGATAATATCAGGAGAGGGGTCGGGATCGTGCAATGCCACATGCTGCCCTGAGTGTGACCCAAATTTGCAGCAGAAAAATAAGTTTAACATCCATGTTCTGTGCAACTAACAACTCATTACCAAAAGAGAAATAAAGCAGAAGCATTAAGGCTTCACAAAAATGAAATTAAAAAAATCAGTTCTGTACAGTAACCAGCTAGCAGAAAATATTACTAACCAATAAGCATCCGAATGCCAATTCTTGACATATAAAAGCGATCCAGAAACTGGTGAATTTCATCCAAATCCCCATACTGAATCTTTGAGTCAAGACTTTTCTTCAACTGTTGGACCCCTAAAGCCATAGTCGGAACAACATTATTGTGTCTCACCTTGATCATCTTAATCATTTGTGTAAATTCTAGTTCCTCATTCTTATCCTTGATTTCAGGAAATGACCGAAGGTCGCGAAAGGAATCCAGGTACCAATCCCGTACCTAGCAAATTTTAGAAAGGCGCAAAATTAATATCTTGTTGAATCATAGCTATTGAACAGAAAACCGACCTTCAGTTAGCAACTGAATGAGCAAAAAAAAAAAACACTAGAAAATGACATATTCTAATTGCAAACAACTCGTAGCTGTATCATAACAAAAAGAATATTAAGAAGCTTACAGTGCTTATATAGAAAGCGAGACAAACATCCATTTTAGAACACACAGATCTAAATTCAAGACAGCTCCCTAGACTATAACATGTAGTATCAATAAAGAGAATCTAAAACCTGGGTTACAGAACAACCAAAAACTTTCTGACACAAAAACCTCCACGCCTCTATTCTTAAAGCTCCAGGGTCATAGATGTCCAAGTACGCAAATGCAATACATATATCCACGACATGAAGAGGATTGGCTAGAAATCATATCAACACGGAAAGATTCTTCTCATTACAGACCAACAAACTGTAAAATTAAGAAACCCAATTTGTAGAACACTCCAAGCTGGAGAAATAGAATGTTGTCTAGCTCTTCAGTCAAAGCTATAAAATAATCTATTTAGATATGCTACCCTTTAGACCAACAAACTTCAATCTAATTAATAATTACCCAACAAGACTATTACATACTACACATCTCATTTCAACAATTGCCAGAATAAATAACGCCAAAAATAATAAGAAAAATCAAAACCCAAATAAATAACATGAAAATAATGACGAAATTCAAAACCAAATAAAGGACGGGAAAATCCTTGCAAAATTTAAAACCGATAACAAATAAATAGCATGAAAATAATTACGGAAATCAAAAACCGAAATTCAAAACCAAAATAAAGGAAATGAAAATACTAATATATATTCAAAAGCCAGAACTAATAAATAACGTGAAATAATTAAGAAATTCAAAACCCAAATAGTTAATCATGAAATTCAAAACCAAAAAAAAGGAAGGAAAATGTGGGGTGGGGAATTTTACTTTGAGAACAGCAGGCTTTTCGGATAAGCCATAGGGGAGGGATTCGAGCTCAATTGCACGCCTAGCAATCCTAATTGGAAGCTCCTTGTGAAGGAATTGGGCAGAAATGAGCAAATTCCGGTGAGTGGGTTTGGAGCCAAACTCCATCATGTAACGGAGATTGACGCCGTTCTGTTTCATGGCACCCCATCGGTGCACCTCCTCGATCAACGACTTGGAGAATGACTCGTACAGTTTCTTGGCCGCCATGGAACGGTGATGTCAAGGAGGAGAGAGAATATATAGCAGTGTACCAACATGCAATCGGAGTGTACAAAGTGGGACTTGGCATATATAATATCACACACAAATTCACATTTGTTTTAAGAGAGAGAGAGAGAGAGAGAGAGAGAGAGAAAGATATGAAAAGTTTAGAGAGAGAAACAGAGGGGGGTTGTGGAGAAGGAAACAAATGGATAGGGGCATCGGTTTGCGGTTTTTCAATCTCTTTTTGGTAATTTTCTTCTTTTTTTTTTCAATTTTATAAAGCGCTCTTTTTGGTATTTTGTACCGTACATGATTCCTCTAAAGTTTACAATAATCATAAGTCTCAAGTAAAGTTTTTGTTTGACTAATTTTGTTACCAAAATTTTTTGGTTCTAAAATGGAAATGAATCAAGACAATTATCACGTTATGATGTATCCCCTCTGTTTTAGGCATAGATTTTACTTTCTATTTTTAAAAGAATATACAACTAAATCAAATCAAATTTTTATATATTTTACTTATGTTTAGAAAATAAAATTTCATTAATAAAAACTACATTAAGAATACTATAAAGTACAACTTTCGTAACTTTGTAAAAACAAATATTTTTATATAAATTATCGGTCAAACGTTAATTGAGTTAACTCAAAAAAGTAAAAAATAGACTCATAACCTGAAAGGAAGGGAGTAACTTAGTTAAAGAAGGGCTATAATTTAAGCTCATCTTCCCTCACCATATAACATATGTAGACATGTCCATTCGGTTTCAAGAATTGGAATCGAACCGGTTTTGGAACCGCTCAAACCATGAACCGTCATGAGAAATCGAATTATGACGATTCGGATTCGGTTTGCATTTCTCAAGAACCGTGAACCGCCGGTTCCAAACCGCCATAAAACCGTTCAAAAATCGTCAAATTCAATTTTTTAAAGTTTGAAACTTTGAATTTTGAAACCATCTGCTTCTATACGCTACACGTCCGCACCTACTCTGACCTTCTTGAACATTAGACTTGATGAAAAACTGGAGAAAACTTGATAAAAGAATAGAAGAGTCTAGTATAGTAAAATTTGAATGCCAAAATCAATCTACTATATCATGATGCCTAACACACCCTAAGCATATATATATATATATATATATATATATTTGTATTTTGATAATTAATAACATATTATAACCTTTTTTTTTACACTTTAAAATAGATTTTAAAAATTAAAAATAAAAACAAATGTTAAAAAAATCCAAAAAATTATAAATCGGGAAATCGGAATTGACCAACCACGGTCTGGTTTCGGTTTGCTTTGTAAGGGTTTGTGGAACCGTCGGTTTCGGTTCTGAACCGGAACTGGTTTGGCCATGTCTAAACACATGTTGAGCTTTATATTGTAAATGTTAGTAGTACTAGTAGCATGTGATAGAAAACGACTCTCAACTCCCCACTTTCACACACATATATATATACACACACGGAAAAGCATGCATGATTTATTTATGGCCATTATTTGTTTTGAATTTTGATACCCAAACCAAATGGCAAGTTTGTGATTGTAACTATATAGTATATAAATCTATATATATTAACTTAAAATTTTATGATGTGTACGTAGTGTATGTATAACTAGTTAAATGACTTTATATAAAAAAAACCATTTAACTTTTACAAAATAATCTAAAAGTAACACACCGCGAAACTAACATACATGGGTTTTTTTTTTTTTTTTTTTTGCAAAACGCACGCCAGTACCTCCTTCTATGTTCTATCTAATCTAATCTAGACTAGACAATAACAATGATTTACAAAAGCACGGTGCAAATAATCCTACTACCAAATTATCTTCTAACAAAAACCAAACATATATATATATAGGAGAATATTTAATGGTTACTTTTTTATTTAACCATCAATGGTTACTCTCATTATCAACTATTAGATCAAAAATTAAAGATTGAGATTTAATGGTTAGTTAGAAAATACAATTAATGCAAATAGGTGAGTCATTTAATGCATTAAATCTATGGTTAAATAAAAAAAATAACCATTAAATACTCCCCATATATATATATATATATATATATATATATATATATAGAGAGAGAGAGAGAGAGAGATACATTATAATAAAAAAAAAGTAAAGTACAGATCCTATTTGGATGGATAATGTAAGATACAGATAGCTCCTTATATACTCCGTTTGTAATCCTTTAAGTAAAAGCTAACTTGTGCCTTAAGAGTAATGTTTCTTCTTCTCTTTTTTCTTTTTTTTTTTTTTTGAGAAATAAGAGCATATGTTAAGAAAAATATATATATATATATATTTTAGTCACACTTGTTAAGAAAATATATATATATATCATTTATTTAATGACTTTCACAATTTTCAAAACGACTAACATTAATATATCATCATATTGATTCTAAAAATAGATAGTGTCTTTAAGATACATGTTAGCTAAATTTTTTTTTAATATTTATTTTTGTAATGATTTAAGCTATAGAGAAGAAAAAAAAAAGTGTATAACCAATATAAGTGAGAACGTGAAAACTATATGAAAAAAAATTTATCTATTAATAATAACTAAAACAAATGCCACGGTCCCCTCCCAATATCCACCACGTGAGCCCAACAACCAGTTTTACCTCTGTAACTTTTTTAATTAATTTTAATTTTATCATAAATCTCTAAAATCTTTTATTTTATCTGTAATTTGTTCCTTCCTCCTACTTGACTGCTTTACGTAAAAAAAACAAATTTATCTCTGTAACTTTTCTAACTAACTTTAACTTTATCCTAAATCTATAAAATCTTCTTTTTACCTGTAATTTATTTTTGTATCCTAAATCTGTGGTTTCTAATTAACTATAATCTTATCCTAAATATGTAATAAAAAATTTTTGTAACTTCTTTTTTATATTTAAGGGATATATAAGTAACATTTAAATTTGTCATAATTACAAAAATATGAAACATCCCAACATAGAATATTGGACTCTTTGCCTGGAACGGTAAGAGTTTTTTTTTTTTCTTTATTTAGTCAGAAAAATGATTTATTCAGTGTCAATTTATGATTTTCTCAACTTAATTCAGCTCTCTAAACAAGTTCAATGGCACAACTCTCACACGTTGCCTGTGTATTTAGGATTGACATATATGTTAGTTAATTAAAATTGAAATATATGTATTTGATTAAAATATATTGCATGTATTTCTTTAATCAAACAATATGTAAAATGAATTGGTTATATCTCAATTTGAAACAAATAACCGTTAACCTAAATTTTTTTTTTTCACATTTTTAGGCATATATGAATTTATGTGATTATGCTAATATATAAAATGAAATAATTTTTTAATCTCGTAACTAGTTAATATTACAAACACCAAAACAAACTATGCAACAAACACAGTCAAAGGAATAGAGCAATGTTACATTTATAGCATTTCGGGAAAAAAAAATTGAATTGTATCTCCATTAAAGTGTTGTTCTATAAGTATAAAATACTCCATCTGTTCTAAATTATATATCTCTTATTAATTTTACATGGATTTTAGTAAATCTGCTGATTCTAGGGTCTTTTTTTATACCCTCAATATTTCTTATAACAACTAGCTTTACACCCGTTTAACTTTTTTCAATTAAATTATATTTAAGTAAAATGAAGATGAAAAATAAAATTAAAAGAATAAATTAAGAAAGATTAATGTTGGAGGCAACTACTTAAATAGAATTACATCATTGTATCGATAATTTTATAGATTTAAAAAAAAAAAAAATCCTTACACACAACATTTGTTGTTTTATTTGTTAGTTGTTCCTCTCCATCACATATCAATATATTCAGATTAGAACAATTTGTTATCTAAGCTACGACATACAACAGCCATGGCTGAACAAACTTAAGTGCAAACTGAAAAAAGATGAGCCAAATTCGGGCCACTTCTTTTTATACAATTTTCAACTGCTTTAGTCCACTATAATTGTTTCAAACTTGAAAATGACACTTTTGTTGCAAAATATCATTTATGCCCTTAAAAAACACAGAACGACACACTATGCATCGCAACACATCGCGATACACAACATTACACTTGCGATGCACAAAAATGTACTAAAAAGTAATGTTTTTGTGCATCGCGATGCTTGAAATTTCCTTAACAGTTCAAAATGGGCGTCACACCCATAATTTTGGGCGTCACGCCCGTTCCAAAATTGATGCATCGCGATGCACAAAACAGTACTAATGCACAAGATTACACTTGTGATGCATCAAAGTGTGCATCACGATGCACAAAATTGTACTAAAAATTACTTTTTTGTGCATCGCGATTACACAACTTTTAATCGACATTATATTTGCAATGCATCAAAAGTGTGTATCGCGATGCACAAAATTATACTAAAACGTACTATTTTTGTCACGACCCGACCCGAGTTCCTACATGGAACCTCATCCGGATCGCGAGAACAAGAACACAAAATACACATCTCAAAAATTTCTTTTTAATGCAAGTGTAAAGCGCATGCATAAAACCCTGTAATGCCGTGCAAAGCTTTTATTTTTAAAAACAAATCAATACTTCATCGGCATATAACGAGCCGGGAACAAACTTAATTAAACACATAGTTTGAATACAAAACCAAACATGATAACATAAACATCCACGAGCAACAAGCTCGGAGAACAACTACAATAACCAAATCAGAGTATGCGGAAGTAACAAGTAATAATAATTACACCAAGCACGACAACAATGTCGGCACAACCAAAAGAATATTACAAGTATAAGAACTAACACGTACTACCCAACTTTACAAAGTTTAGATAACAATGTATACCCTCGACCTCACCAAAAGAAGTACAAGGGTCCGAAGAGCACAAACCAAAAGAACAACCTGAAAAAGCTCTCCAACGATGATGCAACCACTAACTATGGGTTCATTGCCGGACCGTGATATAAGGAAAACAAATAAACATTGAACGGGGTGAGTTTAAAACTCAATAAGCTAATAATGCAACGATATGGCATACTAGATGCAAGACGATAATGATAACAAGTATAACAAGCTATGACATGATATATCATTCACGAAACATAGCGTATCAAACATCTCATAACAACAAGATACCCTATACTATACGAGAGGCTCAACAATCGTCAACCGTCCCATACCGGTTGGAAACCATGACCAACGTTCATATATATAGGAACCACATTAATACGGTATGTAAACACTTTTAAAAGGATACTGTATTGAGGTACACCTTCAATATAACCAATACTTCCAACCAACCAACATATAATATACCAATGTAGGAGCTGTTGTTGACGTGCTCGATCGACGAATCAAAACCATAACCAATTCTATGTGAACCATTTTCTGTATTCACGTCGACGGGTGATCTTGGTCCCTACGACCCAAGAATCAACCAAGGAATAGCTTACCAAGGTTGCGTTTATTCCATACAATAATTGGCGCTATGCCCCTACCGTGGCCAACGGTAAGGCGAGGCCCGATGTATTGGCCTTCAATTATTACGTAGCCCCAGCTCCGGCAATAATCGAGCGTCAATACACCGCCAACAAATGAAATAATCCATGGACATAACAAATACACAAGTAGATGTTTACTTGACATTTACAATAACAAATCATACTTCGAAGTAGGTAGTACAATATTAATAAACATGAATATCTCAAGTAGGTCATAATAATCCTACTCACAAAATTAATCATCTCATAATATTTAATTACGAGAATTAAACAACAACATCAAACACAATTTGGGTAACAAATTTTCCCAACAAAACTCTCGTATTACAACGAAATCCCCAAGTCACACACGTGGTCTCATCAATTATGAAAACTTATTCAACTCCGTTAGAGTCATCAATTGTTTCTAATGAGTTCGAATCGAAGAAGAATAATTTTTATTTCAAGATTAACAAGTGATACCATTTCTATGTGTACTAACCAAGCCAAAACAAGTCTCTCAACAAATGAAACAAGTCATCCACAAAATTACATGGCTCATGCATCAAAAGACACTTAAACATGTTGATTTAAACATATAAACATCATTTTACAAGACTAGGATGTCATACAAGACATAAATAGAGAAGAAGAGGGGTAGTAGCTTACCTCTTGACAGAATTTACCCAAAGAAACCTCAAGAAAACCTGCATGCAAACCAGGGAACGTTTTCTCCTAGTTCATAGCTCCACAATGGCGAAGACAGATTATGATTTGGCCTTCAAATGAGAATTCTATGCAACTGTAAACACAAATTTCGAGTTGAAGACAAAGACAAGAAATAAATGCACAAAATAATTCAAATTTGATTAGTATTAAAATAATGGGTTACAACTCTATGATTTTATACCGATTACAAGGTATGAAACCTCTGATTCGATCTCCATGACGGGTTGGACTTGAGGGCCGAGTGGGCTTAATCTCGAATCCAGATGATTGACGGTGGAATCTTGAACGAGGGCCGGCAGGCTTAATCTCGAGCAAGATTTGAAGGGCTTTGTGTCACTTCGATTGAGGGCCGTAAAAGCTTTATCTCGAACGAAGCTTCAAGAAGACCAAGTGGAAGACGAAGAATTGCGCGACTTCTTATGCGCTTGTTGTTCTTCGATCGAAGTGCTTGGTCGGAGGAAGACTTGAAGTAGAATCTCGACAGAGCTTCAGCTGGTTCTTGCAGGGATTCTGTGTGTCGGGCTGGACTTGAGGGCCAAGTGGGCTTGATCTCGAATCCGAATGATTGAGTCTTTGACGGTGAAGTCTTGAACGAGAGCCGGCGGGCTTGATCTAGAGCAAGATTCGAAGGGCTTGTGTCACTTCAGTTGAGGGCAGGGAAGGCTTAATCTCGAACGAAGCTTCAAGAAAACCTAGTGGAAGACGAAGAATGGCGCGACTTCTTATGCACTTGTCGTTCTTCAATCGGAGTACTTGGTCGGAGGAAGACATGTAGTAGAATCTCGACAGAGCTTCAGCTAGTTCTTGCAGGGATTCTCATCCGTCCTTTACTCTCTCCAATGATGTCACGACCCAACCCGAGATCCTACGTGGAATCTCGTCCGGTTCGCGAGACGGGACACAAAATACACAATTTTAAAATCACTTTTCATACAAAAACCCTGTAATGCAAGTGTATGTTTGTTTTAAAACCAAAACAACACGTCACGGCACACAAAGGCCGGAAATGATCACACAACATAACCAACAAACCCGCGAGCTAAGAAGCTCGGGACTAAGCATGTAACATTTTCAGAGTGCGCGGAATATAAAGGTAAGTAACATTTACAAAAGCCTGACATCCATGTCGGCATCAACAAAAGAATATGAATGAATAACATGTACGGGACTTCTACCCAACTTTACACTGTTTAGATAACACATGTACCCTCGGCCTCACCAAAAGAAAATACCAGGCTCAAGGAGCACTACCAAAAGAAAGACTGCAGACGACGCCGGACAACAACGAACGATCACTGGGGGTTTCTCGCAGGCTCGGGATCTAAGGAAAAACAATAAACAATGGACGGGGTGAGTTATAAAACTCAATAAGCTACTAATGCAACGAGATGGCATACGAAATGCAAACAGTAATAAGAATTACATATAATATGGTTGGCATAATACAACAATTTCCAATCATCGTCAAATCAAGTAACTCATTTCACAAGTCACGTAGCATGCAACTCACGTAGGTGCAATATATAAACACATATAAAAGGATACCGTCGAGGTACACCTCCGACATACCAACTTCCAACCAACCAACCAATAATACCAATGAAGAAACCGTTGATGTCGTATCCGATCATCGAACCAATAACCAAAACCAAAGTGAACCGTTTTCCGTATCCACGTCGACGTGAAGACTCGGTCCCCACGACCCGAGAAATAATCACGGGATAGCTTACCAAGGTCGCGTTTATTCCGTACAACACTTAGCGCTATAACCCATACCGTGGCCAACGGTAGGGCGAGGCCTAGTGTATTGGCCTTCGGCTATTACGTAGCCCCGGCTCACGCAATAACCGAGCGTCAATACACCTCCAACAAATATGCCATGGACTTAAACAATGCTCAAGTAAATGTTTACTCGACACATTAACAAATCAACCAAATGTTCAAGTAGATGTTTACTTAACATTAAACAAAGGCATTATACTCTAAAGTAGGGAGTATAACGACCACGACAATATTCATGCTACGGTATGCCAATAGTTCAACTACACATAGCCATACAACACCAACATCAAATTTAACACAATACCAATATACGTGTATCGCGTAACAAACTCCCCAACGGGTCTCTCGAGCATCCAAAGAGCTCACAAAACACACACGTGGTCACATTAATTATCAAACCCTAACCAACTCCGTTAGAGTCATTTTAGGTTACTAATGATGACGAGTTACGAAAATGGTCTTGCACTTTAATCCTAACCCATTATCGCCAAATTTCGAGTTTTCCAATATCATAGAACAATTAGCAACATATTTCACAAGTCCAAAAATAGCATTCATGGAAAGAATCACATTCTCACTACTCTAGCATGTTAACTTCGCATATTAAAAGTCCAAGATGTCATATGAGACATAAAATGAGAAGAAGAGGGGGTAGTAGCTTACCTCTCGTCGGAAAAAGTGAAGGGAAACGAAAATCTAATCGGTAGAAAAGCTTCTCCTCGGTACGACCTTCGCAACGGTGTGCTCGGATCGTTGTGATTCTCTCACAAACTCACAATGTCTCAACTTTCTCACTCTAAACTCTCTCCTCTCTCTCTCTCTCTCTCTCTCTCAAGACTCTATGGTGGAAGGGGGAAAATGAGAGTGTTGAACACTCTTGGGTTCATTTAAATGGCTGAAAATGGAGAAGAATTCGGCTTGCTGACGTGGCACGCTAAGGGCCACTTATTTGAACTTTCGCGCTTCGCACGGCCGTGCAAAACAAGCTGCACGGTCGTGCCAACCTCGCACGGCCGTGCCAATAAGGCTGCACGGTCGTGCCAACCCTGAATGGCAAAGTCTGGGTCTCTGGAATCTCTCGCACGGCCGTGCCAACATGGCTGCACGGTCGTGCCAACCTCATATCGCAATACTGACTTTCTGGACTGCCTCGCACGGCCGTGCCAACATGGCTGCACGGTCGTGCCAAGGCTTATGTGCCCAAAACAGTTTGGTTTCCCTTCTTTTCCTAGGTCCGATTACACCTCGCTCGTAACACATCTCAAACACGATATATTACGAAAATTAAACAATAATATATCATACGAAACACATGTAATCATTCATGATAAAATGATGCAAATGATGATATGAGATATGCAAAATATACACGAAATTATATGTGATGAATTGATGCAAATAATGCGGGCGTTACATCCTCACCCCCTTAGAATAAATTCGTCCGCGAATTTACTTACCAACTCCGTCAAACAACGCGGGGTATTTCTCACGCATCTCCTGCTCGGTCTCCTAAGTGGCCTCCTCGACGTTGTGATTCCTCCACAACACTTTCACGAGGGGTATTGTCTTCGTCCTCAACACTTGCTCCTTTGTATCCAAAACTCGTTCCGGTTGCTCAACATACGAAAGGTCGGGTGTCAAATCCACCGGCTCATACTCCAACACATGTGAGGCATCCGTCAAATACTTCCTCAACATCGACACGTGAAATACATCGTGAATACCTGACATCGATGGCGGCAAGGCAAGTCTATATGGTAACTTTCCAACCCGTTCCAAGATCTCAAACGGTCCAATATACCTCGGGGCCAACTTTCCTTTCTTACCAAACCTCTTAACCCCAATCCGAGGTGAAACCTTCAAAAACACGTGATCACCGACCTCAAACTCCATATCCCTACGTCTATTGTCGGCATAACTCTTTTGTCTACTCTGGGCCGTTTTCAATCTCTCCCGTATAACTTTCACACTTTCCGCCGATTCATGAACCATTTCTGGGCCCCACAACTTTGCTTCACCAACTTCATCCCAACAAATCGGAGAACGACACTTCCTACCATAAAGTGCCTCATACGGAGCCATCTCAATGCTCGACTGATAACTATTATTGTAGGCGAACTCGATCAATGGCACATGCGAATCCCAAGTTCCCTTAAAGTCCATCGAGCACGCTCTCAACATATCCTCAAGTATTTGAATCGTTCTCTCGGACTGTCCATCAGTTTGTGGGTGAAATGCTGTACTCAAATTCAATTTCGTCCCCAAAGCGTTCTGAAGCGACTGCCAAAATCGAGAAGTAAACCGCGGATCCCTGTCCGATACAATGCTCACTGGCACCCCATGCAACCTCACAATCTCCTGAATATACAACGAAGCAAGCTTCTCTAACGAATCTGAAATCGCAATGGGAAGGAAATGGGCCGACTTAGTCAATCTATCAACAATAACCCAAACCGCATCATGACCTCGTCGAGTCCTCGGTAACCCTGTCACAAAATCCATTGCAATATTCTCCCATTTCCATTCCGGAATCTCCAAAGGTTGTAACAATCCAGCTGGCCTCTGATGTTCCGCTTTAATTCGTTGACACGTCAAACACTTCGATACAAACTCGGCGATTTCCTTTTTCATCCCATTCCACCAAAAATTCTTCTTCAAATCCCGATACATCTTAGTACTCCCAGGGTGAATTGTGTATTTAGACTTATGGGCTTCATCTAACACTTATCGTTTCACTTCCTCAATCGCCGGTACACAAACTCTACCCCGAAACGTCAGAATACCATCGCTATTCATAGCAAAATCCGGGGTCTTACCCCCACCTAACTCCTCAATCAATTTCTTCAACTCCGGATCACTCTCTTGAGTTTCCTTAATCTGTTGGAACAACACCGGAGTAGCCCGAATATTAGCAAAAATCACCCCATGGCTAGATTCACTAGGACCCCAATCACGAATGTCCTCTAGCATCTTCCATTCCCTAGTCATCAAACAAGAAACATACGCCTTCCTACTTAACGCATCCGCCACCACATTGGCCTTTCCCGGGTGATATAAGATAGTACAGTCATGATCCTTCAGCCGTTCCATCCACCTTCACTGCCGATTATTCAACTCCTTTTGCGAAAATAAATACTAAAGACTTTTATGATCAGTGAACACCTCAAATTTAGCCCCATACAAATAATGCTTCCATTTATGAAGAGCAAAAATAATCGCAGCCAACTCGAGATCATGTGTCGGGTAGTTCTGTTCATACTGAGTCAACTTCCGTGAAGCATAAGCAATAACCCTTCCATTTTGCATCAAGACATAACCCAAACCTTCTTTCGAAGCATCGCTGTAAATCACAAACCCATCATGTCCATTCGGCAACGCTAAGATAGGAGCCGTAGTCAACTTCTCCTTCAATTCCCGAAAACTCGCCTCACATCTATCATTCCACACAAACGGCTTATTCTTCTGAGTCAAAGTCGTCAAAGGGGTTGCAATCTTAGAGAATCCCTCTATAAACCTCCGATAATAACCCGCTAACCCCAAGAAACTCCGAATTTTCGTCACCGTCTCGGGTCTTTTCCAACTTACCACGGCCTCAATTTTTGTGGGATCAACTGAAATCCCCTTGCCTGAAACTACGTGTCCCAAAAATGTTACCTCCTCCAACCAAAAGGCACACTTGCCAAACTTAGCATATAGTTTGCTTTCCCTCAAAACCGTCAACACAATCCTCAAGTGCTTCTCGTGCTCTTCCCGAGACTTCGAGTACACCAAAATATCATCGATGAAAACAACCACAAAACAGTCAAGGTACGGCAAGAACACCCTATTCATCAAGTCCATAAACACCGCGGGTGCATTAGTCAACCCAAAGGGCATAACCACAAATTCAAAATGCCCGTATCTAGTCCTAAATGCCGTTTTAGGAACATCCTCCTTTCGAACCTTCAACTGATGGTAGCCACTCCTAAGGTCGAGCTTGGAGTACACTACGGAACCTCGAAGCTGATCAAACAAATCATCAATGTGTGGGAGAGGGTATTTATTCTTAATGGTAACCTGATTCAACTCCCGGTAATCGATACATAACCTCAACGAACCATCCTTCTTCCTCACAAACAATACCGGTGCACCCCAAGGCGATACACTCGGTTTAATAAATCCCCGATCAAGCAACTCTCGCAACTGAATCTTTAGTTCCTTCAACTCGGCCGGCGCCATGCGATACGGTGCTTTCGATATCGGCGCGGTACCCGGTAACAACTCAATACAAAACTCCAACTCTCTATCAGGAGGCAATTCATAATCATCAGAAAAGACATCAGGAAATTCACGCACAACTGCGACATCATCCAACATAACCACTCTTTTCGATTTATCCACCACACAAGCTAAGTACCCCGAACATCCACGTGATAACAACTTACGGGCTTTCAAAGCCGAAATAAGACGAACACCACCCATACACTTATCACCAACAAACACAAAAGACGACATATTCGGCATATCAAAAGTGACAAACTTCTTACGGCAATCAACCACGGCATGGTGTGCATGCAACCAATCCATTCCCAAAATCACATCAAAATCCCGTATAGGCAAAACAACCAAATCAGCAGGCAAATGATGGCCATCAATAATCACATCACAGTCATGATAAACCTCAGAAGCTACTTGGCACTCTCCCATCGGAGTAGACACCTCAAGCACATACGCAAAGATTCAGGCATGGTATGCAAATGACAAGCAAAATGTGATGCGATGTATGAATGCGGTGACCCTGGATCTATGAGCACTCGGGCTTTAACACTAGAGACAAATAAGGTACCTCCTATGACATTATTGGCTTCGGGTACTCTATTCTGGTCTAGGGTGAAGACCCGACCCTGGACTCTGGGGCGACCCTCGTTATCTCTCTTAACCCCCGTATTCTGTTGCGCACCTCCTTGTTGGACCCCTTTGTTCCTAGGGCAATCCCTCTGAAAGTGCGTGCTATCCCCACATAGAACACATTTCCCTTGCTTCTTCCAACACCTATCCTCCGTGTGACCAGCCCTCAAGCAGAAGTTACATGTCATCCCCTGGGCCCGCTGCCCCTGTGCGGTGTTTCCTCGATTCCCTGTCCTCTGCTGATTCTGTCCTCCCTTAAGGTTATCATTTCCCCCTTTGTTGTCAGTCCCACGGTTATTCTGATTCCTCCACCTTGACTGCCCCGATTGTTGAGTACCACTAGTGTTTCCCCGTTGATTCCCACTGGTGCTCCCTTGCTTAGTACGGTGCTCCTCAATGTCGTGCTCGATTCTGTAGGCCTTGTCCACTGCCCTCTGATAGCTCGTCAACTCGAGTGGTATGAGTTGCTTTCGGTACTCAGTTCTCAATCCCTTCACAAAACGATAGACTTTCTTCTCCTCTGTCGGTAACAAGTGTGTGCAATATCGAGATAACTCAGTAAATTTAGCAGAATACTGAGCTATCGATAAGCTTCCCTGCTCCAAACCAAGAAATTCCACTTCCTTCCTCGCTTGTATCACATCCGGAACAAACTAGTTCCGAAACCGCTGCAAAAAGAGCTCCCACGTCCTCACTGTCTGATCTTGTACCCAACTAGCTTCCAACACCTTCCACCAATGTTCAGCCGCATCCTCTAGCTTGAATGTGGCGAACTTAATCTTCTCTTCATCCGTACATCCCAATGCTGCAAAAACCTTCTCCGTTGACTCAATCCACCTCTCGGCCTTTTCCGGATCCAGCTCACCATTGAAGCTCCTCGGTTTCATCTTCAAAAATCTCTCCAATCGGCGGTCATTGTCCCCGACTTCCCCAGCCGGTTGCACTACTCTTTGACCACCCACTTGTCCCTGTCCATCCATGGCCTGTCTATTCATATCCATGGTCTGTCTGTTCATCTCCATCATTGTCTGCATAAACCCCTGCATGGTATGCATGAAGGCCTCGTTCTGATTCATGTGACCCTCTGATGACTGTCCGGTAGCTTGATTAGGAGACGGGTTAGACGGTCCGGTTCGACGGGTATCCCTTTCGGCCTCCCCGGCCCTACTAGAACCAGCTCCGTTTCGAGTCTTAACCATAATTGTTCACCTACAACAAACACTCGTCGTTAACGACTCAAACACTCAACCAACCCCCGCCTAAGCCAAGGATACCAAATCCCAGCGAGCTAACTTATGCTCTGATACCAACTGTCACGACCCGACCCGAGATCCTACGTGGAATCTCGTCCGGTTCGCGAGACGGGACACAAAATACACAATTTTAAAATCACTTTTCATGCAAAAACCCTGTAATGCAAGTGTATGTTTGTTTTAAAACCAAAACAACACGTCACGGCACACAAAGGCCGGAAATGATCACACAACATAACCAACAAACCTGCGAGCTAAGAAGCTCGGGACTAAGCATGTAACATTTTCAGAGTGCGCGGAATATAAAGGTAAGTAACATTTACAAAAGCCTGACATCCGTGTCGGCATCAACAAAAGAATATGAATGAATAACATGTACGGGACTTCTACCCAACTTTACACTGTTTAGATAACACATGTACCCTCGGCCTCACCAAAAGAAAATACCAGGCTCAAGGAGCACTACCAAAAGAAAGACTGCAGACGACGCTGGACAACAACGAACGATCACTGGGGGTTTCTCGCATGCTCGGGATCTAAGGAAAAACTAAACAATGGACGGGGTGAGTTATAAAACTCAATAAGCTACTAATGCAACGAGATGGCATACAAAATGCAAACAGTAATAAGAATTACATATAATATGGTTGGCATAATACAACAATTTCCAATCATCGTCAAATCAAGTAACTCATTTCACAAGTCACGTAGCATGCAACTCACGTAGGTGCAATATATAAACACATATAAAAGGATACCGTCGAGGTACACCTCCGATATACCAACTTCCAACCAACCAACCAATAATACCAATGAAGAAACCGTTGATGTCGTATCCGATCATCGAACCAATAACCAAAACCAAAGTGAACCGTTTTCCGTATCCACGTCGACGTGAAGACTCGGTCCCCACGACCCGAGAAACAATCACGGGATAGCTTACCAAGGTCGCGTTTATTCCGTACAACACTTAGCGCTATAACCCCTACCGTGGCCAACGGTAGGGCGAGGCCCAGTGTATTGGCCTTCGGCTATTACGTAGCCCCGGCTCACGCAATAACCGAGCGTCAATACACCTCCAACAAATATGTCATGGACTTAAACAATGCTCAAGTAGATGTTTACTCGACACATTAACAAATCAACCAAATGTTCAAGTAGATGTTTACTTAACATTAAACAAAGGCATTATACTCCAAAGTAGGGAGTATAACGACCACGACAATATTCATGCTACGGTATGCCAATAGTTCAACTACACATAGCCATACAACACCAACATCAAATTTAACACAATACCAATATACGCGTATCGCGTAACAAACTCCCCAACGGGTCTCTCGAGCATCCAAAGAGCTCACAAAACACACACGTGGTCACATTAATTATCAAACCCTAACCAACTCCGTTAGAGTCATTTTAGGTTACTAATGATGACGAGTTACGAAAATGGTCTTGCACTTTAATCCTAACCCATTATCGCCAAATTTCGAGTTTTCCAATATCATAGAACAATTAGCAACATATTTCACAAGTCCAAAAATAGCATTCATGGCAAGAATCACATTCTCACTACTCTAGCATGTTAACTTCGCATATTAAAAGTCCAAGATGTCATATGAGACATAAAATGAGAAGAAGAGGGGGTAGTAGCTTACCTCTCGTCAAAAAAAGTGAAGGGAAACAAAAATCTAATCGGTAGAAAAGCTTCTCCTCGGTACGACCTTCGCAACGGTGTGCTCGGATCGTTGTGATTCTCTCACAAACTCACAATGTCTCAACTTTCTCACTCTAAACTCTCTCCTCTCTCTCTCTCTCTCTCTCTCAAGACTCTATGGTGGAAGGGGGAAAATGAGAGTGTTGAACACTCTTGGGTTCATTTAAGTGGCTGAAAATGGAGAGGAATTCGGCTTGCTGATGTGGCACGCTAAGGGCCACTTATTTGAACTTTCGCGCTTCGCACGGCCGTGCAAAACTGCACGGTCGTGCCAACCTCGCACGGCCGTGCCAATAAGGCTGCACGGTCGTGCCAACCCTGAATGGCAAAGTCTGGGTCTCTGGAATCTCTCGCACGGCCGTGCCAACGTGGCTGCACGGTCGTGCCAACCTCATATCGCAATACTTACTTTCTGGACTGCCTCGCACGGCCGTGCCAACATGGCTGCACGGTCGTGCCAAGGCTTATGTGCCCAAAACAGTTTGGTTTCCCTTCTTTTCCTAGGTCCGATTACACCTCGCTCGTAACACATCTCAAACACGATATATTACGAGAATTAAACAATAATATATCATACGAAACACATGTAATCATTCATGATAAAATGATGATATGAGATATGCAAAATATACACGAAATTATATGTGATGAATTGATGCAAATAATGCGGGCGTTACAAATGACCTCTATTTATAGGCTAGAGGTGAGGGCTAGTTTGAAAATTCCTTGATTGATGATTTGATTGACATCAATTAAGGGTTGTAATTTCCATGATTTTGGGATGTTTGTCTCCCCTTGATTTTTTAATTAAAAAGATATGTATTTCTCAATAATTAAGAAATAATTTAAATTTATTATTTCTTTATGTCAAAAACTAGAAGTGGGCCTCTAGTATTTTTTACATGGGCCAAATTGGACTTGTGAGTGCCCGTTATATTTAAAAGAATCACGTACTGATAAAAGAACGAGCCCATTTATTTATCTTGGACCAATCCATATATTTGTACATGAATTATTTAATATAATTACGGGCCCAAAATTAACAACACTCAATTCTGATTTTGACTAATCAAAGTAATTTTGAGAATTTTAATTTTCACCGAATTTTCGATGTCTACAGCAACTTTCTCACTCTAGAACTCTCTCTTTTCTCTCTCTATGTTTCAAGGTTGAAGATGAAGTTATGACTGAGTTTTGAAGTCTCTAAAGATGTCTAGGAGAGTCTTATAGTTTGGTCTTTAAAGCTTAGGACGTGGTTTAATTTCAGCCTTTGAATTCAAGTCAATTGGTCAACTCATTTAAAAGTTCGTCAAACATAAAGAGTAGAGTACGACCTTATGCGGCCGCACTATACGGACGCATAGCTCCTATGCGAGCTCCTTAAGCGACCACATACATTCTAGAAACTTTGGGGTTTATGCGCGCTCGCACTATGCGGCTGCATAGCGACTAGTTCAAGTAAAAAGGCTTCCAAACACTTTCAAAGTGATTAGAAAACACTCTCAAGTCATCCTAAGATGATACCAACCACAAACCAAGTCCAAAACACAATAAAAACTCATTCCAAACAACCTCTAAAAGGTTAATAATACAATCCAACACAAGTATCCAAGATTGCAAGGGTTTAAACACAATACAAGACATAAGAGAAGCATGAAATCAACTCAAACGTAAACATTAGAGATGTTAAAAGGGCCACGTCCCGTAGGATTGTCCCGTTTAAACCGAAAAAAAACAGGTTAGGGCTCAATATTTTTGGCCTGTTTAAAATTAGGGCTTTTTAGGGCTGGCTCGTTTAACCCGCGGCCCGTTAGGGCTAGTCCGCTAGGTTTTAGGGTTGGCTCGCTAGACCGCATAATATTAATTAGGTTGTAAAAAGTTTAGGAGATACGTAAAACAACCACCATGAGAATAAAACCAACAACCTTTTAATCCAAAGTCAACCACATTTATCCTTTGCACTGCATGTTTTCTTTATGTACTTGTGAATAAAAACTGAAATATAAACAAAAATTTTGGAAAGAACTGCTAAGTAGAGCTATTACATTATTTATTTTGAGAAAAATAAGTTGAAAATTATAACACATCGATGTAAAAAAATGTCTAGTTTATATTTCTTTTGAAAAACATAAGAAACTATCAAAGTTATGAATGATTTATTGATTTCACTATTTTAAAATATTGTTATATTATATCTTTAATCGTGGCCCGATAGTGGCCCGTTTAGCCTGAAACCCACTAGGGTTAGGTCTGTAATATTAGTGGCCCGAAAAAATTGGACCGTTTAGCCCGCGGCCCGTTAGGGCTGGCCCGAAACCGCTAGGGCTAGCCCGTTTAACATCTCTAGTAAACATGTTAGAATGAAGAATGCACAAGTAATGACAATGATACCAAATGGAGTTAATAAACATAACGCATACAAATGACATGAATGATGCGGGTGTTAAAATTTTGTTGTATCGCGATGCATGAAATTTATTCCCGATTAAAAGACATGAAGGGAAGAAGGTGCGCAGCACAAGAAAAAAGGGACACAGACTTGAAAGAAAAGAATAGAAAACACTAATTTCTTCCATTATATACATTAGGAGATACAAAATTTTAAGCCTACTGATTACACTTAACAATTTACATTGAATATATTTGCCAAAAATACTACCTAGAGTAAAGGAAAGTAAGACTAATTGTATACAATAAACTTGGAATATACAAAATAGAGCTAACTAAGGTAAGCAATAATAAATTATTTAATTAGTCTTACTTTCCTTTACTTCATGTAAAGTAAAGTAAGACTAATTGTTTACAATGAACTTGGACTATACAAAATAGATTAATTATATACAATGAACCTGAGATTTAATTAAGGATATTTGTTCACTATATATAAAGTTGACATTCAAGTAATATTTTTCTTAGTTTGAGAAAAATGTCAAATTAACAAACTAAATAATTAAAATACACAGTTTAAGATTTAATTAAGGATATTAAAAATTAAGGATATTTAATAAGGATAAGAAATCACAATGTAAGGAAAATCGAGATTTAGTGCAGTAAATCAATGAATAAACAGCTTAAAATGTGTTTTAAGTTGTTACGTAGACAGTTTTGAAATAATTAATTAATTTATCAATAAACTTAAATGGTTGAAAATACTATAAAAATTACCGGCCGACAATTATTTAAAAAAGATCTATATATAAGCTCGTATTGGTGCATTTCAACATCAACAAACAATAAAAAGACGAAAACAAAAAAAAAAACAAAAATGAATGATATACAGTCCCATTTAATTAAACACACTTTATTGGGCCTAAAAGTAAGACACTAATACTGTCCATATACATTAATTACAAAACAAAAATATTCATTTTAAAGTTAGAAATTTCATCGTTTTCAAAGTTTCTAGGTTCTCTTAAACATTCTAAGAAAACCCTACCTTACGCATAATTTTTCCTTTTACTGACCCTTTGTTTCTCGGCATGTGAAAAAAGGTTATTTGGAAAATTTGTTTGATCTGCAATTCAATCAAATTTGTGAATGCTATTTCAATTTTTTAATCATTTAATTAAAAAATCAAACACCTAAAAAAAAGTAACAACAAAATACATTGTGCTGATTAAGAAAGATAAAATATAGAATTGACATGTCCTTGATTATCATATTTCAATCATTTAAGAAAAAAAGTCTTATATGGATTGACATGAACTGGACCCGTACAATTATTAAGAATGATAAAAATTAGGGTGAATTACAGGCGGGTCCTTTTTCAAATATTTGTAATCGCTTCAGTTCACTCATTTTTTTAAAAATTAAAAAAAGGCATTTTTGAGGCGAAAAGACGATTATGTCATTAATGAAAGAAAAACACGCGTACTTCAGTAACCCAAGGCATCGCGATGCACTACTTTGGCAACGCGATGCACTACTTTGGCATCGCGATGCACCACTTTTTGCATCGCGATGCAATAAATTGGGGCATCGCGATGCAATAATTGGTGCATCGCGATCATCGCAGCGCGCTTTAAGGAACCAAAGCATCGCGATGCACCACTTTGGCATCGCGATGCACCACTTTTGCAATCGCGATGCAACAATTGTTGCATCGCGATTCACCACTTTTGCAAATTGCGATGCACCACTTTTGCAATCGCGATGCACCACTTTTGCAATCGCAATGCAATAATTGGTGCATTGCGATGCACCACTTTTGCAATCGCGATGCACCACTTTTGCAATCGCGATGCAACAATTGGTTCATCCCACTTTTGCAATCGCGATGCACCACTTTTGCAATCGCGATGCACCACTTTTGGAATTGCGATGCACCACTTTTGCATCGCGATGCACCACTTTATCGCAATGCAACAATTGGTGCATCGCGATGCAACAGCAGCGCGCTTTAGGGAACTTGATTTTCGTTTACCTTTCGGGAGCGTTGCTCCTGAACCCCCACGAGGGACATTGTCCCCTCGACCCCTGCGACCTGACCGGGCAGGTCGAACCCCGTTGCGTTGCCCAGCATAATGCGATTGTCGAATTAAATCAGTCGAAGAACATCTTCTTCTGTTTTCGGACAGAACACTGTCAAGCTTGATTTGAAGCTCAAAAATAGTGTTTTTTAGTAGAAAAATTGTGCACAAATATAGTACTAAATTAGGATAATAATATGAGATTGATTTTAAACAAATTCGAAGCTTAAAACAGAGATTTAAGTGGCCAAAACAGCTCAAGAACAAAGAAAAACGGGATGAACTCAAAAAATTTAAATTTGATCAAATTCGTGTTTTATGCATGAAAATTGATACCCAAACATGAGGAAAGACTATATTAACAACATGAAATCATTTATACATCAATTTGAATCTCAAATCTGAAGCAACGATGTTGTTGAGGGTATTTTAGGAAGAAAATTTTTAAAATGTCTTTTAGCGGTTAAAAAAAAAGAAGGGTGTATTGGAGAGAAAATAAGTTTGAGAAAGTGGACCGGCCAGCAATTTCTCCTAAAAATTACTGTACAATACAAAGTCAATTACGATGGGCCAAGAAAAATGAACAAAAATATTCAACAATCACTATAATTCCTTTTATGAAGACAATAAATATAATTGGTTTGGACCGCAAATATAATTGGTTTGGGCTGAAACTTAGTTAGTGAATATCTATTAGCCCTCTTAGGCTTCTATTGGCCCTCTTAGACTTTAGCCCCGACCAGTTAGGGTTATAGTGTGAACGCAGAACTCTAGGCCCTAACTGCTCATTTTCATTCCAGATTTATTTTTCCCAAGCATTTCGGCTATCTCTCTTCTCTCTATCAATCATTATTTCTCCCTTGTTTTTTCAGAAAAACTCAATTCTATATTAATAAACATATAAACCCTAGCCGCTCAATTTCGTGCCACTCTTAATTTTACACTCAATTATTATTTATTTGAATAGCATTTTTGACTTTCAGATCTCTATTCTTTTTGTTTCTATACTACTCCCTCCATTTTTAAATTATTATCTTCTTTTTTTTTTTTTGTCCTTCCCAAAATAATTGTCTTGAAAGTTTTATTCTTAAACAACACTTTTATCTTTACTTTTTATTCTTACTTTAATTATGGGCTACATGTACATGTAAATTAAAGAAAACTACACAATATACCAATATTAATAATCAAGTCATTTATTTTTTGTGTCGGGTCAAACAAGACAATAATTTATGGACGGAGGGAGTATCTTTTTAGAATACGATTTTTATGATTATTTTTACACCAATTTCCCAATCTACTAGTTTTAACATGTACTACCTCCGTCCCTAAATTATTGACGTACATTCTTTTTTAGTTTGTTCTAAAATAATTGTCTTATTTGAAAGTTTCATTTTTAGGACAACATTTTTACCATTTTATCCTTCATTTTTCTTCCTACTTTAATTATGGGCCACATGCTCATGTGTATTAAAGAAAACTACACACTATACCAATATTAATAATCAAATCAATTATTTTTTCTTAATTCGTATGCCGGATCAAACAAAATAATAATTTAGAGACGGAGAGAGTAGTATTCTCAAACATATTGCTAACAGATAAGTACATTCATTGAATCAGTTAAAAAAAGATTCAAGAATCACCCGATTATTGAATAGAGGTTGGAACACCATCAGTGTTCCATTAGTTCCTCAAAGAGGATCTTAAAGTGTGCAATAGGTTGTTGGATATTCAACCGCGAAAATTCACTATATTTGTTTCAAATCGCTGAAGTCCACTTTGGTGGATAAATGAATAAATTGTTCCTAAAATGTCCCCCAACAACCTAAAGACAGTTCCCTCCTCGCCAAAGCTACCGCAGCAACAACAACAACAGCAACTCCGATCCATTGTCGCTCGATGTCTGGGATCCATTTCGAGACTTCCCGTTCTCCTCTTCGCAGTCACCAAATCCAGTTTATTAACACAATTTTTAATCGAAGAAAATGGGGCCAGCAAAAATGTCGAATGTGAGGAGATGGTATGTAACTTACACAAAGCACGTCAAGCATAAGTGTTAAGTTTATCTGGACGGAATCCTAGAACTTGACTCCTCCGGTCTCAAAGTACTATTTATGTGTGTATTTGATCTGTTCAAGAAAAAAAGGAGGTTCAACGTCTGAGATCCATTTCCCTCCTCCCATTTTCCCTTCATCCTTATTCCAGTTTTGCTTTCTAAAACCCAGTTATATTGTCAATTTGTGCATCGCAAAATGAATCGATTTGTGTATTGCAATGCAAGTGTAATTTGTGCATTGCGATGCATCAATTTGTACATCGCGATGCATAGCGTACATGTTCTGTATTTTTTAATGGCATAAACGATATTTCGCAACAAAATTGACATTTTTCAATTTGAAACAATTATAGGCGACTAAAGCGGTTGAAAATTCATCAAAGAAACTGGCCCGAATTTTGCCCATAAATTATGGAGCTACATTTTTTATGTGGAATCACAATCAATAATGATATTTTGGTCAAATGACCTTAAAAATCTTTTTTAAAAAAAGAGAATATTTATTTTGAAATGTTGTAAAATAAAATATGAAATATTTATTTTGAGAAAAAAAAAACACAATATTTAAAATACGATGTAAGCAAGCTATTCTGATGTTACATTTTCTGGATATAACATTTCCCATTTTGTAGATGGGCCAGCCCAATATGTTTCTTTTTTCTTTCCATTTCCAATTTTAAGAAAAGGTAGAAAAAGCAAGCAAGACCCTACCCTAGTATGAGTATCCTTGACAGCGCATTCCACCTCACCCCACACTCACTAGGTCAGCTTTCAAAGACACGACGACATTAGTTAGTTAATGGAAGAAGGCATATCCGAGTCACCGAACTTTTCGTAAAATTACATTCCAATTATTGAAACTTTAAAATTTCATTTTGGGCCACCTACTTAAGTTATAATGCATCTTTGACCAAAATTTGAAGTTGTGGTGGTCGGATTGTAACTTTGTCGTACTTAGATTGCAATTTTGTAGATAATTGATTGGCCCAAATATGAATTTTCTGAGCACTGATGCATCATAACTTAAGTACAATAATTCAAAATATAGTTTTAAAGTTTTTTTCAAAAAGTTTGATGGCGTGAATGTACCTTCTCCCTTAGGTAATCATTTTATTTTGCAGTCTTATTTTTATGCTAGTGTCTCCATCATAATTGTTAAATTCATTGTACGCATTATTCAAAATGCCTATACTACACCAAGATTCATTTTCGATATTTTGATAATTAGTTTACGGATATTAGTTTTTTTGATTATAAATGAATACTTCCTCCGTTTCTAAATAAATAAAATATTTATTTTTAAGGTTTTATTATACTTAAATAAGTATTCATTTTTATATAAATTTATTAATTTCAGTTTGACACATTATATTTTAGTGTGAATTTTAAATGTTATATACACACACGTATCACATCCTATTGCAAACTTTGAAGACTTCGACATCAAGCTAAGCCAATGAACATGACATTCTATTATAACCTTAGGTACATCATAATTGCAATACGTCATTGCATTATGTTGTTGGTTGCATTTTTGTTTTATTAGACACACAACCAACAATGGTAGTATGAAAACACTTGGTGCGACCATAAAAATTTGACAACGTCATCGCATCTCTGATATATCTTTGTTCAACTCAACTCAGCATTATTACTAATCAATTGTTACTAGCTAAATATTTTTTTCCTGCCAAACAAAGTCATAATACATATCACACTTCATGTATGTATTTCTCTACGAAGAATGTCTATATTAGTTTTGGTTTTCCCTTTCCCCTTCCTTGCATCAATACATCTAGGCTGGTTGATACCGACACAATCACACTTTTTAACTAAGGGTAATACACTATGTTGTATGTGTTCAATCTATTTTATATTTTGACAACTTTTACTGTCTGAAATCTTTAAATAATTAAGCGAAGAAATATGATATGACACGGTAAATGTCCTATAAATAAATATAGGTACAAAAAAGAGAGGAGAATATTTGTTGGATTAGTTATAATAAAATATTTATTTGATTACATTGATTCACCAACTCTTAACAAATAATATACCAAAACCTAAAGCAAACAACAATTACACAGAAACAGAAACAGAAACAGAAACAGAGAGAGAGAGAGAGAGAGAGAGAGAGAGAGAGAGAAGGGGCAGCGGGCAGCCTGTATTATCTGTAATTCTCCCATTATTTTATTACCTCGAACAGCGATTCTCTCTCTCTCTCTCCTCTGTCCCACTCTGTGTCATCCTTTCCACGCTTCTCTTCCCCCTTTCCTTTCCCGAACCCTAAATCATTTACAATTCAAACTCAAATTCCCCCCCCCCCCACACCCGGCATTTTCCTTTATTTTCTCTCATTCAATACGTTTCACTTTAAACCCCCCATCTCTGTTAGGGTTTCTTTCTCGTCAAATAATTACAATTTCCAGTAATTGGGATTTCGTTTGGGCTTGTGTTGTTGTTGTTGGTCTCCCCATTTTGTAAACAATGTCGTGAATTGAAACGCTTGGATTTGAAGTTAGGTGACGCGCCCGCCTGCGGAGAGGTTGGGTTGTAGTAATTTGAAAAATTCGGTGAGCCGGTCGGAATTTTCTTTTTCCAGAGAAGGAGGTTCTAACCGGCTAAGAGAGCAAACATGGCCAACTCCGATTTGCAAATGACCCCTCAATTGGAGCAGATCCATGGCGAAATCCGTGATAATTTTCGGGCCCTTGCGTACGCTCCCTTTTCCTCCATCTCTTTTCTCTATACGATTTTCTACCTCTTCTTACGTATGAATTATGAAACACTTTTTAAAAGATAGTTGGAAATGGGATCTAGAAACAGTATCTACACGATCTGGTTGGAGCATAAACAAGGTCTTTAGCAATTTTAATGTTACTGGCTCTGAAATTTATAGTTTTCATTTGTTTATTTTGCAAGAAAACAATAAGAACAATTACCTCCTTCATAATTTGTTGAACTTTTCTTGTTTTCTATGCTACATTGTAAATTAGCAAGAAAATGTAGTATGAGCCTCTAGGTGTATAGTTATGTAAGTCGAGTAGGAACAAGTTGATATATAAATGTGAAACCACGTGCAGAACTAGTAGATATCTGATTCAATACGGATTCATGTGCCTAATTGCGAAAGCCATATGTCATTGTTTCCTGTCGTATGCCTACAGATGAGCAATGTCTCTGCGTGTTTTCATTTGTGATAAGTTGTTCTTGGCGATATCCAGTATGACCTTCTTGGTATCTCTGTCGAGAGAAACTCCACCATCATACTTCCGGTCTAGGTTGTTGTGACAGGTTTTGCCTTCAGGCTTCAAGTAATTGGTACAGAGTAGTGAGCAGTGACTTAAAGGAGCATTTCCAAAGTTTGGGTTCTCTTCCTTAACTAGGGTGACTATATAGAGGATCCCATATGGGCTAGGAAAGTTACATGTTAAGCTGTACAGAAGCTCTGAGAGTGTTTACCAAGCATGCTGTTGCAAAACTGCTAACCTTTACAAAGTGAAGTTCATGTTTATTACAAGTAGAGTTGGATTCATATAGTTTTTTAATTGAAATAGGGTGCTATTTGTTTTCTTAAGTAATAAGTGGCGAATACTGAATAAGCATCGGAATTGGGAAGATGGTATGCGTAACTAAATCCCAAACAATTTAGGTTGTTCAATAATTGAACTGAATGTAATTTCTCTTTTAACCTTTATAAGAGAATTGGAAGTTATGGTTAATGAATATGTTTCCATATTTTTATATTATTAATTTAACATTTTAATAGAAATTAAAATAATTTGAATTATAGTTTACCATTTTGAAGTCTAGAGTAATCAGCATTTTGGTTTTTGACAATCTGAGGACTCCTTACAGGATAGATAAAAGCCAAAAAGAAAAAGTGAAAGGAAAACAAATAATTGAGGCTCTTTTTCGAGTTCCAATTTGGAAAGCCAAATCAATTTCCTCCCATAAAAGACGAAAAGCTAGAAGGAAAAACAACAACTCAATTATAAAGCTAATCAAGAAATCTTAACATTAGATCTACACAAAGTTTCTGTGTATCTCCTTCTGATTCTCTCTTTGATTGTGAGATATAACCCTTAAAGACTTGACGAGCTTTATTGATTCCTTATTGTTGCTGGAGAATTTGTGTTTCTGATTAAAAGCGATCTCTAGTTACGGATCTTACCCTAACTTCATGCAATATCGCCAGAACTTGGATTTATTAAGGCTATTAGCAACGTCAGAAATAGAGCAAGTCCACCTCCCTTTAACCACCTGTTGTGCCGCCTTTTCCTCAAAACATAAGCCCAACCAGTGCTGATGATGGTGGATGTGAGGGTCGATATTGGTGATGGAGAAGATTGATGGCTGTGGCGGAGATGACCTACTGACAAGCATGACGTCACAGATTTGAAGTCTGAAGGTGGAGGTGTGGAGATGGAACTGTTAATTTAGAAGTAATATATACTAGAGCAGGGCTCATAAATTTGAAATATTATAGGGACAAATTTGTCCAAAATCTTGTACAGATAGAAGTCTTATGCTCTTACCGACTTACATAAGGATTTACTCCCTCCTTTCCTTAAAAAAGTCAACTTGGCACAGAGATAAAGAAAAGTTAGTTGGCTGTATTAGAAATATTAAGGTATTGTATAGATGCCCATGTGAATATGGGGCCCATCAATTAAAGTTGGAATCAAATTAAGGGTAAATGGTAAATGTAACATCCAAAAAGGAAAGATTAGAAAGTGTACACCTTTTTTGGAACGACCTAAAGAATCTTCCAATCACTAACCGTAAAGGGGAGAAGGTCTGAGATATCAAGCCCATTTAGTTTAAAATTGCTTCTGACTTTAGCTCGAGAAGTCTCCCAAACGAAGGCTCCAGGTCACTCCTTTCTGTCCCTACTCCGCCTTCGCCTTTAAATCATTCAAGAAGATGCTTTCTCTCTAGAATAGGGCTGAATCTTTCATAGGTCTGATTCAATAAAAGGAATTGATTCTCCATTCTCAAAGTCAGAGGAGGGCGCTGGATCACCCCTAGCGAACCGGGATTCGGTAGATAATGCATAGTTTTGTTAGGGACCGCTTTCTTTGCCGGTTCCAATTCAAGTTACTTGCTGAGCTCACTTCCTTATGGGCAGCTCATCGCCCCTCAGCAGATTCTTAGTTAATAGGTTATAGACTCTTTTTTAGGAACGGAGGGAGTATATCTTTATGGGTCAGAGGCATTAAGAGCCTTTCAGAGCTATTCAGGCCCAAGAAAAATAGGGCTGAGTCTTTCATAGGTCTGATTCAATAAAAGGAATTGATTCTCCATTCTCAAAGTCAGAGGAGGGCGCTGGATCACCCCTAGCGAACCGGGATTCGGTAGATAATGCATAGTTTTGTTAGGGACCGCTTTCTTTGCCGGTTCCAATTCAAGTTACTTGCTGAGCTCACTTCCTTATGGGCAGCTCATCGCCCCTCAGCAGATTCTTAGTTAATAGGTTATAGACTCTTTTTTAGGAACGGAGGGAGTATATCTTTATGGGTCAGAGGCATTAATAGCCTTTCAGAGCTATTCAGGCCCAAGAAAAATAGGGCTGAGTCTTTCATAGGTCTGATTCAATAAAAGGAATTGATTCTCCATTCTCAAAGTCATAGGAGGGCGCTGGATCACCCCTAGCGAACCGGGATTCGGTAGATAATGCATAGTTTTGTTAGGGACCGCTTTCTTTGCCGGTTCCAATTCAAGTTACTTGCTGAGCTCACTTCCTTATGGGCAGCTCATCGCCCCTCGGCAGACTCTTAGTTAATAGTTTATAGACTCTTTTTTAGGAACGGAGGGAGTATATCTTTATGGGTCAGAGGCATTAATAGCCTTTCAGAGCTATTCAGGCCCAAGAAAAATAGGGCTGAGTCTTTCATAGGTCTGATTCAATAAAAGGAATTGATTCTCCATTCTCAAAGTCAGAGGAGGGCGCTGGATCACCCCTAGCGAACCGGGATTCGGTAGATAGTGCATAGTTTTGTTAGGGACCGCTTTCTTTACCGGTTCCGATTCAAGTTACTTGCTGAGCTCACTTCCTTATGGGCAGCTCATCGCCCCTCGGCATACTCTTAGTTAATAAGTTATAGACTCTTTTTGGGAGTATATCTTTATGGGTCAGAGGCATTAATAGCCTTTCAGAGCTATTCAGACCCAAGAAAACAAACAGCCTTTTACTCCTATGCTGACCGAATCAGGCTTTGAGCCATTTAGAGGCTCATTAAGCCCAAACAAACACCCCCTCTGACTTCAATGGGGCTGGTCTGTGGTTGTTTTTCAAAAGAAAATCATCACATGTTTTCCAATATTGTTGGAGCAATGAAGCACTTGCTCGCTCAGACTTCGTATTTTAGTCAGAACTTCTACCCATATAACACGTATAGGTGGAATCATAGTTGTCAAAACGGGATACATATCGTGTATTGAAATTCTATTTCTATGATACATATCGGGATATGATATATATATATATATATATATATATATAATTAATAAAAATTATTACTCCTTCCGTCCCGGATAAATGTTCCTAGTTGATAAAGCACAGGAATTAAGAAACACAATTAATGATGTGTTGTAAAATGTGTTCTGCCGATAATACCGATGAACATTAATTGAATTCAACTATTCTAAATAATTGAGTTTCTTTGGGATGTGTTTTATTAAATGAAATTTTAAGGGTATATTAGGAAGAATGGTAGAGAATAGGTAGATCAAAAGTCTTTAGGAACATTAGTTGGAACATCCCAAAATAGAAAGTAGGAACATTTATCCGGGACGGAGGGACTATTAAGTAATAAAACAGAGTATTCAACTATAGTTACATGAAAACAGAGTATTCCATTGTTACATGAAAACAGAGTATTCAACTATGAAGACAAAGTTACAACTTAAACAACATACCTTTTGCAAAGAGAAAATCCAAAATTCTGTTGCGGTAAACTAGTAATGTTAGTATATTCCAATAATTTTGTCTCCTTCAGACTCTTCGCACTTCACAATTCGCACCACAATTGATTCCATCAAGCAACGGCAGCAAAGGGTGTTTCTTTTTCTTAATGAAGGATGAAGCATGAAGGATCAATCATCAATGGATGATGGATGGACATTGCTCATTAGCTGTTAAAGGAGGCAGGAAAAGATTCAAAACCCTAATAGAATGAGAAGCTCTGTTTGAAGACCTCTTTCTTGAGAAGACGAGAGGTTGATTGACCTTCCAAATCGTGAGTTATAAAAAAAAAATTAAATGAGAAAAATGTTACACATACACCCCTTTAACAAAGTAACAAATATCGTATGATACACTAATTTTGTGATACTCAAATGTATCACACGATACGTTATGCGTATCGAACCATACATAATAAAGTACGATATGCTGTACCGATATGTATCTAAAAGGGCTTATTTCGTACCATACTAACAACTATGGGTGGAATCGAGTTGCGACATTGCAAGAATATCTATTTTATATGATACGCCACATTACTGCTGAACTGTTTAGATGGAGCTGTTACATAAGGCAACATAATGTCTTACAGTTTTTTGTTACGTGAAAATTTGGTACATATGGTTTTTCCCACTTTTTCTGATTTTTCTCCTTAAAATGATTGTGTTGTTCATCGACCAACACAGAGATACAATGAAAGATGGAACCTGTTGAGTTGGTGACTGACACTGTTATCTTTTTTTGGTTCAGAAATGGCTTTCAGAAGCTTGATAAAATTAAGGACTCCAACAGACAAAGTAAACAGCTGGAGGATCTTACAGGAAGGATGAGGGAGTGTAAAAGGTAAATTCTTAGTGACGAAAGCTATCTCTCTTCCTTGTTGCTTGGTTGTCAGATAAAGAGGAAGGAAGGTGGCTTAGTTAGCTTTACTACTATACTTTTTGCTTCAAATGTAGCTAGTGTATTAGTGGAGTAAGTCAAATTTGGAACGGTTCAGCATCTGCCCCCTGCCGTGTCCCAGTTTGTTATTCTTATTTTTTTATTATCTATTTATTGATTATAATTTTTTTTTCTCAAGGGAGCGTCCTCCTCCACACCTATATTCCCTCCTAGTTATATCAAACAAAGAAATTTTGATCATGCTTCTTCATATTTCATCCACCAAACCATCCAATTAATTTTATCCACTAGGTGGAGGAATCTTGGATTCATCAAAAATATCACATCTACTCATTTTTCAGGTTAATCAAAGAGTATGATCGCGAAGTTAAAGAGGAGGAGGGCAGAAATCCTCCAGAAATTAATAAGCAACTCAATGACGAGAAGCAATCTATGGTAAGTGTTTATTGGAACTTGTCCTAATTGTGCGTGTGAAACATCACGGTGTTAATTGTGTTTGGAGTCTTTATACCTTTTTGATGTAGATCACTCTTCTAATATCTATCTTCTTATCAACATTAAATATAGATTTGACGGTATAACTTGTAATGCATTGCCTCACGTATGGGAAAATTGGCTTTTTTAAGCTTGGGCCTTTGATTCATTTCATGGTTATTGTTTTTTGAACTTCTAACCTTTTTGTCCTTTTTATTGCAATTCTCATTTTGGAGAAACACACCAAATTGTCAACAAGGTCAAATGCAAGGATATCTTGAGGGCATTTTCTTGAAAGCTAAGCTAGTGCTTTGAAAATGCATAAGATGCAAATCATTTTGTTTAAGGTGGTCTTTTTATTTAGTTTTGCTGCATCGAGGACTCCTGGACAGTGAATTTGGTGTATAAACAATGAGAAAGTCCATATATTTCTTGAGAAGGTCATGCATCTTTCTAACACACATTGAGTATGCATGGACATACCTGACTTTTATGCAATTCACCTAAGTCTTTTTAGTGTCGCTCATTCTTGAACTATATTTGTGCAGATCAAAGAACTGAATTCATATGTGGCCTTGAGAAAGACGTAAGTTCAGTACTGATCTATGGTATTCTCATATTCATGCTTTCTAGGCACTTGTAATCCATTCAAGTGTTTCAGTTACAATCATGCTTTTACTGATTAATGGCCAGCATGTGATGAATCGTATTTTCTGTTTAGTTCATCTTCCATGTGTGCAATATATAATGTTTCTTGCTGAAGTATTTTGGTTGTGAAGGATGCTGTTTGGTTTGAAAACGATTGTTGTTTATTGTGGGCTGTCATGGTAAAGCATCTACTTAAACTGGATCATTGGAGTGGTATGTGACATCTAGCAGTTGAACTACAAAATGTATTTAGTGAATGCTGCCCCTCACTAAAGAATGACGAGGACAATTATAGACATCATGCAGACCATGTGATGATGCCACTTGGCAGAAGAATCACTAATCACTTGTTTCAAATTCCGTACTCTGTTGGCTGGGGCAGCCCCTTGTACTTTGATGAGTCGACTAATTTTGACATGATATGTAGCTTCAAGATACGTGTACTTAGCAAAAAACTAGCAAAGTAATGTTCCTTTAGTTCTTCAAGTGGTAATACCATAGTTATTAAAGGCGGTCGCCTTAGCCGCCTGAGGTGCCTCGAGGCGAGAGGCGAGGCATGGCCGCCTCGATTATGGACTGGCGAGTCATTTTTAGGAAGGCGGTGTAAAGGCGTTTGCCTTCGTAGACTGCGAGCAAGGCAAGAGGCGGCGAGAAGTGAAGCCTTCGTGACAACTCTAAAACCTTTTTTTTTTCTTAAAGAAACGTCGTAGTTTCGTAAAGTAAGACAACAAAACCCTTTGTCACTCGATCTCTTTCTCTCTCCAACCATGTTTTTTACCAAACGACTTTGTAAAAAGGAAACCCTCAATCTAAATTATCGACTCAGTCGCTCACAAATACCTTAATTAGATGGATTCGACTTCCACATCTTCGAACTGCTACTGCGACTCTTCTACTTCAACGTGTGACTGCAATTGCGACTTTGACGTCGACTTTGCCTTCGCCGGCGACTAGGGCTTCAAATTTCTTTTGATTCCTTGGCCAACTCTTTAGTGCGACAACATTGCAGTCTCTTAGACCTAGTCGAGTCTTCAAACAATTCGCGTTTTGGGTCTCAACTGAAACAGGTAACTTTCCTTTATTTATTTATTTTTTATTTTCTTACTCTATTTCTTTAGTCCCTTTACTCTTCTTTCAGCCCAAACATAAAGAATTTTTTTTCTTTTATTTCTTTGTGTATTTATTTGGACTTCTTTTTGACATTTTATTTTTAATTTGGGACTTTTTTTTTTTTTAAATTCTGACTTACTCTGCTTTTGTTTTCTATTTACTTTGTGTCTTTGTTATTTTCTTTTTACTATGAGTCTTTTTTTCTTTTTCCTTTTTGCTAGTTGCAAGTGTTACTAGTTGAATTTGTGTTGTTGACTTGTTGCTATCATATTTGAACTTAATTTGATATATTATTCTCATTTATACATACTTAGAAATTTGTTACGATAAAATAAATAAATGTATATACTATTTATTTAATTTATCGCCTTGCTCGCTTTTCGGTCGCCCGCCTCTCGCCTCAAAAATGGACCTCTCGCCTTCCGCCTTTAATAACTATGGGTAATACATTATTCACCGAGTTGGTTATTCTGTTTTTCATTTTTCTGGATGCGTTCCCTTCATCATCACCTTCCTTTCCTTTTTCACTCTTCTTCTCTCTGCTTGTTGTTGATGTCCTGTTCTACTCTGTTGTTCTGCAGGTATATGAGCAGCCTTGGGAATAAGAGGGTTGAATTATTTGATGGAGCAGGTGTTAGTGAACCTACAGCTGATGAAAACGTTCAAGTGGCATCAGGTGAGATCAAGTTACTCTTGAAAGTTCACTTTTGAACATCAGGATATGATGTTGTCTAAATATTTGTGATAACACATGACTATAATCATTTAGAATGACAGCATCCACCAAAAATCAAGTTATTGAGAATTGATTTATCATGAATCACTTTAAAAGGTAAGTGGAAAATTGTATGTTTGCAAACTTCACAGATATCATTAACCTTTCTACCACCACGTGAAAATTTTCAGATTCAGAAGCTTCATATTTAAAATTTTCAGAGCTTTCAGTTTATCCTTAGTAACCAAAATTGTGGCACTTAGAAAACAAAGTAGTGCGTTAAGCCTGGATTCTCAAATTCAGTTCGGATCACGAGGCAATTAATTTATTTTTGAGTTCTCAAAGTGCAAATGAGCCAGCATTTCAAACATATCGAGGCCTCCACATTTCAAGGATCATCCTAAGAATCACAGATAATTTAAGCCCGAGCAGTTGTAGGCGAGGAGAGGCGTGAGGCATGGCTTTGCCGCCTCAAGAAAGGTCAGGCCAGGTGGATTTGCTAAGGTGAGGTCGAGGCGTCGCCTCCCTTGACTGGGCGCAAGGCGGGAGGCGTTGGTAAGGCTTCGCCTTCGCGACAGGGCCATCGGCAATTGCGTTTTTTTACAAAACGACGCTGTTTAAAAGTAAAATAAAAATAAAAATCCCTTTTTGTCTTACGGCCTCTCTCTCACTCGACACAAAAGGGAAAAGAAACATACCTGATTACAGAACCTTCGACCCGACAAACCCTAGCGAGCGAGACGAGAGACGTCCATCGCAAGGAAGAGCCCATCGGAAGGAATCGATCAGGACCAGTTGTGCGACGACAACCGAAAGGGTAGACCACGCGACCGACCACAAGGTACTAGTTACTTACTGTTTCTGTAGTGCGACAACGTCTGTGTCTCTTGGGCCTAGTCGAGTCTTCAAACAAGTCGGTCTCGGGACTCTCAACTGAAACAGGTGAATTTCCTTTTTCTTTTTTTTTTTTCTGGTCTGTTTCTTGAGTCTCTCTCTGCTTTCTTTCGGCCAAACATAAGGAATTTCTTTTTTCTTTGTGTATTTATTTAGACTTCTTTTAGACATTTTATTTTATTTTTAATTTGGGACTTCTTTTTAGTGCTGACTTACTCTGTTTTTTTCTTTCTATTTACTCTTTTTTGTTTTTTTTTCCCCTCAAAGTGTCATACAATACTCTGCTTTTTTTTTTTTCCTTTTTACTTTGTGTCTTTTTTTCCTTATTGCTAGTTGCTAGTGTTACTAGTTGAATTTTTTTTGTTGACTTGTTGCTATCATATGTGAACTTGATATATTATTCTCATCTATACATGCTTTGAAATTTGTTACAATAGATAAATAAATATATATACTATTTTTCTTAATTTGTCGCCTTGCTCACCTTTCAGTCGCCCGCCTCTTGCCTCTCGCCTTTAATAACTATGGTCACCACAAATCTCTAAATATGTTTCTTTGTCTTACGAATTCAATAAACCCCCATGAGTGTAATCTAAAATGTAAGAAGTTTGAACTTGAAAAAATAAAATCAAAATATTACTAAACATTCTATTGTAAGTTTGATGCTCTCTCTCTCTCTCTCTCTCTCTCTCTCTCTCTCTCTCTCTCTCTCTCTCTCCATGACTTGGGCATCTAAGCTTATCAAAGTCTCAAAGAAGCCATAAACCTGGTTTTAAACGTTGTTTTTGTGTTTGTTTACTCACTCAAGGTTTCTATCATTATGTATTATTATATTAATAGAACACATTTTTTAATTTTTTTATGATAAAAAAAGAAAAAGAAAAAAAAGGAGAATGTCAAGTATTCATTTTGTGTCTATATTTTTTATCGGTAAGAGTACTTTACGATTACAGTTGTTCTTTTTGATAATCAACATCTCATGATTTGATGATAAAAAAACTTTTTCATAGCAGTATTATTTGTGTATTTTATTTTGAGATGAATACCATCTGACCCTCAGTCCCCTCAATAATTTATTTTTTGGATTTATGAAAGCTATGTTAAGTCTTAAGTACTTCGTAGTGTTATTGTTTAACAACACGGGTTCTTTGTTATTAGTTGAGGGGTGCTATATCAACAGTAAGTGTGCAAAAAAATTATACACTAACTAGTGTTCTTAATGTCTTGTACGATTACAACTTCAGCAGCATTGATTCTGGTGCATAAATAATTCTTAAATCCTTCGGAGTTGTATTGATTTAGATTTAGCGCTCTTGCTCATTTGCACTTAGTTGTTTTGCAGCAATGTCAAATCAGGAACTTATCAATGCTGGCATGAAGACAATTGATGAGACTGATCAGGCCATTGAACGCTCCAAACAGGTGATTGTATAACTCAAATAGTTTTATTGGGTCAATTATATTGTTCTGGACTTACATGATCTTTGTACAGGTAGTTCAACAAACAGTGGAAGTGGGAACCCAAACTGCTGCTACTTTGAAGGGACAAGTAAGCATGCTTGGCCAATAATATCCATTCTTTTATTTTTGATCTTACCTTTCTTGAGTCTAATCCATTTGACTCAATCTTCAAATCTCTACAGACTGAACAGATGGGACGTATTGTCAATGAACTGGACACGATTCAGTTCTCTATCAAAAAGGCCTCCCAGCTAGTGAAGGAGATAGGGCGGCAGGTTTGTTAGTCTATCCTCCCTCAAAATGGAGTTGTATTGGCTGTAACTTAATTCCAAACTAAATCACATGTTTTACAGGTGGCTACAGATAAATGCATCATGCTTTTTCTATTCCTTATCGTTTGTGGTGTCGTTGCGATAATTATTGTGAAGGTATGTGTAACTCATCCTCTCATTGCCATATCTTTGTCTTCTTGCTATTGTTGTCAGTAAAGTGGGTACATTGGTGCTTTTTAAATGTCTACTAGAATACTCCCTCTGTTCGAGTCTACGTTTGAAAAGTCTAATAATTAAGGGATATATAAGTAGCATTAGAGTTGGTAATAATTACAAATATGTTTTAGCATAGTCTAGATGTTTATTGCATATGTGGAGGGTAAAATTGAAAGGTTTATGGAGATTCTAGGGTGGAACATCTTAAAATAGAATAGTAGACTTTTTGCATGGAACGGAGGGTAAAGCTGAAAGGTTTACGGAGATTGTAGGCATAAATTTTTTAAAGTGACTGTTTAAGTGGAACATCTTAAAATAGAATAGTGAACTTTTTGCGTGGAACGGAGGGAGTAAGTCTTTATCAAGGAGACATACTATAGTCACTGTTGAGGTGCATTTTCTACCCTTGTGACTGTCAAAATTTGTGGGAGTGCTGTTCTTCTTTGATCTTCGTTGACAGAACTTCAATAATGCAGAAAATGCATCTTGCATTATCAGATTTGTTCTGGCTATGAATTAAATGATGCTTGGAAATGGAAAAGATATACAGCTTGGATTGCAAAGATAAAACAACCAATCACTACCATATTGGTTCCATTGGCGCTTCTCTTGGCCAGTCCATTCATGGCTGCTCGTGTTCATTATGCATTGTTGGTCATAATCAAACAAAACCTAGTATATGAGTCATTATTGCCATGTGGAACTGCAGCAAAGTGGTGCAATGCTATTAGGGCTTTTATTGTCAGGATTGGGGTTATTGAGGGAATGGATTGAGTAAGAAACGCCAAAATAATGCCCTGGGGGTTACTGAGGGACGGATTGAGTAGGAAAACGCTAAAATAATGCCTTGCGCATTTAGGCCTCGATTGGTACACGAAAATTGAATCAATTTTGCCGAATGCTTTACTATTATTAATAAATCTATTCCGCGTAATGAGATTTCATATAAATAGATGGGAAAATAATCCTAAAAAGTGTTTGGTAACACAAGGAGTGTGATTCATATTGTAGTACAAATTTGTATTATATTGTTCGGTTAGAAACAAAAAACTTGGAATGCAAAGATAAAATAAATACAATTGACAATATTATCCTAAAGTAGACAAGTACTTGTTAATGACTTTCATGAAAAAAATTATACAACGTTATTACTCCTCCACAAATTAACAAGTTTTCTTTCTTTTTCAATTGTGGTGAAAAGTTTAAATTATCCATCAATAAAGCAAGTAAAACTCATTAAATTAATATTAAAAAAAAAGAAGCTAATGTTACAATGAAACTAGTTTTAATAAAAATATTTAAAAAGTTGAAACAATTCGAGAAAAGTACTTGTTATTACTTAGCTAAAATATAAATTAGAAATTATTATTAACTAATTAAATGAGATTAGAAGAGTTAGAAAAATCTTATGAAGAGCCGAAGAACGACAATGACGAGTAAAAAAGAACGGCTGTAAAGTGATTGGGACCAAATGAGATTATAAATATAACATTGCTATAGTTTTATTACTATGGTAACAACTCTTATTTTAAAAATGTACATGCACCACATTTTTGTAAATATAAAGATACTTGACGTAATAGACAGATTTAATTGTCCGATTTAATTGTCTTTTTACATAGATTTCAACTATTAAGAATCCAAATACCACCTCCTCTATAAGAATTGTGATTTCTGAAATTTTAATAATCAATTCTAAAATTTCAGTAATCCATTCCTATTCTAAATATAATTCTGGCACCAAACGCTATCAATTAATTTTTTAGAATCAATTTTGCGGAATTGATTTCATTTCCGTGTACCAATCGAGAATTTAGGATCCTTATGTGTGGAGATGATCCAAGTCTTCTCTCTCTCTTGGGTGGGTGGGGCGCTTTCTCAGGTATCCCGTTGCAAACTTTCTCAAAAACAGAATTCTTTAGAATCAATTTTGCGGAAATGATTCCCATTTCCGTGTACCAATTTTCTGCGTCTTGTTTGGTCGCCATATGAGCCATTTTTGTGTTCTTTGAATTCTTACTTTTCTGGTTGGTTAATAGTGACTCTAATGGGGTGATGTGTAAATAATGTTTAGATTGTGAATCCCAACAACAAGAGCATCAGAGACATCCCTGGTTTGGCTCCTCCGGCACCCACTGGAAGGAGACTATTGTATCTGAAGGCTGCAGAACATTTTTGAGTAAAATTTCATTCCGTAGCGGGAGAGTATATGCTCTATCCAGTGACTGCAATCCACTATACAAGAGAAAGATAGGAATACTGCTGTTTGTGTACTGCGCTGATGTATTCGTTGCCTGAGATGTGAATATCGTTTTGGTGATTTCGTGTAAATGTGAGGTTTGTGTACTGCACAAGGTCGTGCTGGTTTGTATTGAATGCCATGATTCTTTTTGTAAACCTGACATATATATTGTACTACTGCTGGAAAGAAGTTAAAACACTCCATGAATTCTGTTGGAACCATAAACGTTTCATTGTGCCAAAAAAAAACAAAAACAAAAAAAACATGGATATAGAAATAAAGTCATATCTACTTTTCCAAGTTGGAGTGCACAAGTAAAACCGAAGTCCATATCAATAATGTGGGTAAGGTGTTAACAAACTGCTTTACACACCCCTTTATCTATCCGACATGATTATCGATATAGTCACACCATGAGTTGACTTCAAGTTATTTCTCTGCTAGGGAAGCCAAATCAGAGCACCAAATGATTTGTTCAGTATAAAAACTCTGACGGGAGCACATCTTGATGCCTGTCTTTCCAACTCCATTGCTCTTTGGGAGCAATAGAACAAAAAAATCACATAAACACAGCCAATACTCGATCAAAACACTGGAAGGATGCTTCCATTCTGATGTATACCTCTGATAAATTTTAATATTAATCATTCAGGTAAATCAAGAGTCCAAAGTAAATAATCTGGCCTGCAGTAATGTTATAGTGCTCACGAGAATAAATAGCTAGCAAAGCAAATGTAAACTAACAGTACAGCTAATTGCCATTGTTTCTAGTCTACGAATCTACTCTCTGCAAAAGGAATAGGAAATAATAATTTGCATAAGAGAACAAAGTAATATGTTGTCATTGGCTTTTGTAATCGTGTGGCTGCAACGATACATGACTATCCTATATAATCAAATGACGACTTCAACTTGATGCAAACAATTATGCATCTCGGCTACTAAGCTGTGAACGTCCAATATGAGAGAGCCTTGATGATTGAATAAGAGGAGCCTCTTCGTCTACATTCATATCAGATGCAGAGCTGCTACCTCTGCTATTTCTTACAACATCATCATTGTTATTATCGGGCACAAAAATATCAGAGGACTTCTTCTCCAACCTCCAGTCCTGATTATAGCAGGATAAAAAGAAAAAAAACAAAAAAAACCCAAATATTCAAAATGAGCTGATAAATGCCAGCGTTGCTTTTGCTATCACGGGGAATCAGCACATGAAAAAGGTCCCCAAAATTTCCATGAATAAGTTTAATTATATGATCACACATACATATCACATAAACGAGTGTGTACATGATATATATATATATATATATATATATATATATATATTCAATGATTACTATTATTATTAATCATGTTGGAAAATGCAATTAATGTAAGTAGGTGAGTCATTTAATGCAATTAATCTATATATTATATATACATATATATATATATATATATGTATATATATATGTATATATGTATACATATATATACATATATATGTATACATATATGTATATATGTATACATATATATACATATATATGTATACATATATACATATATATATATATATATATATGTATATATAATTATATATACATATATACACATATATATTATATACATCTAGATATACATGTATACAATATACATGTATATGTATATGTATATGTATGTACATGTATCTACATGTATACATGTAATATGTATAGGTCATATACATGTATACAATATACATGTATATATGTAATATGTATAGGTCATATACATGTATACAATATACATGTATATATGTAATATGTATAGGTCAGTATATATGTAATATATATATATATATAGGTCAGTTATCAAAGGTGAACGCTTTGGTCGCCTCATGCGAGAGGCAGGGCGGGGAGGGTTGCCTCTTGAAGGTCGGGTGAGGCGACGAACCAAGGCAATTGCCTAGTCGAGATGCGAAAGGCGTCAAAAGGCGCTAAACTAACCTCTCCAAGGATTTTGGCTTAGATCTAATCGATTTCAGCCCAGATCTAGTTGTTGATCTTCCATATTTACCCAATACAACTGTGATCACCTCGACATGGCGACCTTATCTGAGGCTTCGCCGTGGTCGGAAGCCCCCAAAACAGTGCTCACGCACCGGCGGCCGGTGGTAGAATTTTTCGTCATTGCTACACATACTTGGTCGCGAGCGCCTATACAACTTAGTCCCTAGCTTGGTTTTTTGATAGGGGGAATTTCAAGCTGTGTTTGGCGTAGTTCTTAGGGTTTTCACTTAGTCCCATGGGTTTGAGTTTCTTGTCCAAGTAATATTGGACTTTTGGAAAAGATAAGGTTGTTCTTAAGGGGTAGCTCAGTGGTAGAGTCTGGGCTTCACAAAGTGTGAGTTCTTAGGTTCGATTCCTTTTCACGCCCCCTTAGGACACAAAAAAACAAAATAAAACAAAGTTGATTTGGAGCAAGAAGTTGATTTTTTATTTATTTTTAATAATTGAAGAGTTGAAACAGATTTATACTAAATGGTTTAATTTTTTTGTTCAAAGTGATTTGATTTTAACTTAATTTCATGCATCACTGTCCTTGATAACACGCATTTAAAAATTGTTAAAAAAGATATATTTTAATTTATTTTCTTTAATTGTCATCTTGTTTTCACTCACCCGCGTCACGCCTTTCGCCTTTAATAACTATGATTGGGTTTGGCTGACATATATGTGTGTGTGTGTGTGTGTGTGGGGGTTGTTAGTCGGAGGCTGGAGTTATGTGGGTAGTAAGTTAAAGATTACTACATGTTCCAAATGCCTATTACTTAGGAACAATAATCAATTTTATCTTGAATGGTTACTCGGGAAACCCTAATACTCGGAAATCCCAAAACCAAAAGTAGTAGGATTGATTCCCATAATAGCACTGAACTTTTAACCAAAAATAAAATAAAATAAAATAAATAGCACTGAACTCGGCCTTTTTCGTACGATAGGTTATTGTTTTTTCTTCCTTTTCCTTTTCTTTCTTTAATCATCATTCAACTAATTTGAAACTTGTAGAGACATAAATGGCTGAAACCTCTGTTAGATGAGGACGCCACTAAACTAAACCAGAGCTTCTTGTTAAAATTGGAAACCTAATGACTTTGAAACTTGTAGAGACATAAATGGCCGACACCTCTTTTAGATGAAGACACCACTAAACTAAACAAGCGCTTCTTGTTAAAGAGAGTTGCTATTAACACCCCCTAAACCTCTAAGTACACCCCCTCTCCTAAATTTTCAACCCCCTATAATTTTCCTATTTTACCCTCTCTCCCTCTCTTTTTTCCCCTCCCCTCTCCTTCTTCCTCCTCCTCTCATCTCCCTTGTCATGCCCGCCTCCCCCCTATTTCCTTCCTTCTTCCTCCTCCTTCCTCATTCCTTCGTGCATAATTTTCCTATTTTACCCTCTCTCCCTCTCTCTTTTTTCCCCTCCCATCTCCTTCATCCTCCTCCCATCTCCCCTGTCATGCCCGCATCCCCCCTATCTCCTTCCTTCTTACTCCCTCCTTCCTTTCTCCTTCCTCATTCCTTCGTGTTTATGTCTCCATCATTTCCTCATTTAACCTAAATTAATTACACAAAAACCAAATCATAGCTTTTATTAAATAGACAAACATGTTATTAACAGAACCCACTTCCAAAAATATATGAATTCATATCTCCATCGTTGCCCTGATTGATGAGCTTGTTTTTTTGTTTTTTTTTTTTTGAACTTGTTTAGGACTGTGTGACCGAGCATTCATAGTGGTGTTCGGCACCCCCTAACCGAACATCACCATGGTTGTTCGGTACCCTTACCGAACAACTTTAGCTGTGTTTGGTGCCGAACAGTAATTAATCTTTTTTTCTTTTTTTTTAACCTAAAAAATGAAGAATGCATAAGGGCATTTAAGTCAAAATTTATAATGTCATTTTTGTATTATATGAGGGGGGTGTAATTAGTGGTTTGAGGGGTGTTAATAGCAACTCTCCTTGTTAAAATTGGCAACCTGATGACTTGGTAAACTATGCATGCAAGCTTTATCTACTATAGAAAAGGAGGGGGACACTGCAGCATATTTATAGCTCTGTGTTTAACTCGGTTTTCATATCCCTGAAGAGTGAAGAATGAGCAGTGAGGGTTATATAATTGGCCCCTAAGAGTGTTGGGATCAAAGATTCGGGGCAATTGTCTCAATTCCAGTTACTTGAAAGAGTTCAATAAATTGTACTAACTGCAAGCATGAATGAACAATATTCTTTACCTGAATATTGGAAAAGAAATTCGTGGACAAAGTGAGCCTTGGTAATTTAGATATCAAAGCTAGTGGGAAGAGCACAATGTCAACAGACCAAGCAGCAGACTATAAAAAATATGAAAGTTTACACCAAACTGACCTTAGCAATTCTTTCTGGAATAATTTCAGGAGAAACTTGAGATGCTTGAACATCCTTAACTTTAATGTAGTTGTACATAACTACACCACATAGTGCTGCCAGAGAAGTTCAATCTTCGATTAGATGTAAAGACACAATTGTCATAGGAGAAGTCTACTCTTATTGAGATTTCAAACATTTCACAAGATTAGAAGGAATACCAATGGCATAACCGATAATATTAAGTCCAGTAATAGTAGACTCTGGAAATATAACAGTTGAAAGAGCTATCAGGATCCAATCTTTCAGGACACCAGCAACTCGAATGGTAACTGCTCCAGTTCTGCCAATTACTAAGAATATTGAGAAGTTCAATGCTAAAGCGCATACAGCGTTGGAGAAAAAGATCCAGAAATTGAACTGAATCTGTGAAACTTGCATCCCGGAATTCTCTAAGAAGTACCAAGGTATAAACAGAAATGCACAACTGCAAGCAGCAAATAAGAGGCACTGTGTTAAGCACAAGAGCTATCTGTACATCCAAGTTTTTGCAAAGGATAAAAAAGCACAGGAAATACAAGCTACATAAAAACAGGAACATGAAAGACACCCAAGGGCTAGTTATAGAAACAACGATTTTTTCCCTGTTTGTTACATTATGCCAGCTCATAATATAGATTGCATTACACAAAACTAGAAGTCCAGAATTTCAAATTATAAACCAAAACATATATGGATGAACAATTATGTTAATGAAAAATCATCAAAAATTGCACGACCGTAACTCAAAATCACATACTACAGGCATATGTTCAAATATAACATTTCTTGGAAGTTGAAAACAAAAGGGCAAAGCAATAATGTCAATACTTAAGTTACTAGCAATAACAGTAACAAAATACATGGACAATTAGAGACTGCCTCTTGTTTATACACTGCAATTCCAACTATGTTCTGAACAAGGGACGACTAGAGAAAGGTTCTCTTGCACTCTTGTAAATCAACTATGCCAATAAGAGGAATTCCTTTCATTATATTAACTGTTCGGCCAAGGCATTGTGGTGATGTTTTGACCCTTGACAATTAATTCTATATTTCAAATTCAACGGGAAAACTTATAAATGTAGGTCCTTACCCTTGTGGAGGCAGACTTATTACTCCAAGTGATGGTATGTAGGTATTTTTTCTTTTAAAGTAAGGTAAATATATATAAACAAGCGTCAAAGGAGGTGACGCGTCCTATGTACACAGGGAGTATACAAGCGACAATCCTAATAAATATTCAAGCTGTTCACCAAGTTGGCAAAAGAAAACTCGCTGGCCTCAAGAGACTCAGAGCACCAGAATTGAAGGGTCTGAGTAACCAGCTCCTTCAATCTATTCTCCTCCATCCCCAAATTATCAAAAGCTCTACGATTGCTTTCCTTCCATACAACCCAACACACAGCCAGAGGGGTCGCATCCCACCCACTACTCTTGTAGAGGGACCAGCAGAGAAGGAGCTCCTTAATCGATCTTGGCATAACCCAAGAAATGTGGAACAAATTAAGGATGAAATGCCAAATCTCTCTCACCACAGGGTAGTGCAACAAGAGATTATTAACACTCTCTTCATCATTTTTGCACATGTACCACCAGTTCGTATAAATCTTACCCGTTTCCGTAAATTATCCCGTCAGAATGGCTTCCGTAGAGGCCTCCCACATAAAAAAAGCCACCCTAGTTGGTACCTTGGTTCTCCACGCTGCCTTCCACGGGAACGAATCACTGCTATTCATCAAATTCTTGTAAAAAAACTTCACTGAGAACACCACTTTTATCCCCTTCCCAAACCACTTTATCGCCCCTATTCCCGAAACCCTCTTGAGCATACAAATAATGAATGCCCTAACGAGTCGATCTCCCAATCTTGCAAATTCCTTTGAAAATGAGGACTCCAAGTCACGTTACCATCTGCGATGTTAAGGACAGTGCTAACCATTTCATCCTCTTCGAACAAAGTAAGCCGCTTGAGCAGTTCCCACCTAATACCCTTCCAAACTCCCACCCCATAAGTAGAATGAATCTCCTTCGGGAACCATAAGTGCTCACCTTCCCCGTACTTTTCCACCACCACTTTCCTCCACAGTGCCTCTTTATCGGACAAAAACCTCCATAACCACTTCCCCAAAAGGGCGGAATTAAATAACCTAAGCTTCTTGATCCCTAAGCCACCACCCTTCAAGCTAGAACACACATTATCCCATTTGACCAATTGATATCTCTTCTCATCCCCCGACCCCTCCCATAAGAAATCCCTTTCAAGCTTTTCAAGCCTCTTAGCCACCGAAGAGGGAATAACGAACTGACAAAAAATAAGTGGGCAAATTGGATAACGTACTCTTGATTAGAGTAAATGTACCCCCCTTTGAAAGAAATTGTCTTTTCCAACTTGCCACACGACGTTCAAACCTTTCAATCACCGGATTCCAGATGACTTTGCTATTTGACGGAGCATCTAAAGGCAAACCGAGATAAGAAGTGGGAAGAGAAGCAACTTTGCATCCAAAAAAGTTTGCCAACTCAGCAATGTTCTCTACTACCCCCACTGAAAACATCTCACTCTTAGAGATGTTAATCCTCAACCCGAAGGAAGCTCGGAAGAAAAGCAACACAAGCTGAAGATAACCCAACTGATGCCTCCACCTCACAAAAAACTAATGAGTCGTCTGCGAAAAGGAGATGAGACACCCGAACCTCTTAATCCCCAATTTTCCCCACACTGAAACCTTGATAAAGCCGCCCGTCACTCAAACCTCCAAAATTCTACTCAAGGCCTCCATAACAATAATAAAAAGGAACGGGTATAGGGGGTCCCCTTGCCGAAGGCCCCTCGAACTAGGGAAAAAACCGGTAGGCTCTCCATTAAAATAGAGAACTTAACTGATGAAATGCAAAACATAATCCAACTGATGAAATGCAAAACATAATCCATTCTCTCCACCTCTTCCCAAAACCCATTCTGGACAGTAAAGATAACAAGAAATCCCAATTCACATGATCGTATGCTTTCTCAATGTCTAATTTGCATAGCAGGCTAGGAGTTCCACTTCTAATTCTAGTATCCACCGTTTCATTCGCAATCAAAGCCGCCTCAGTAATCTGCTCCCCCCCCCCCCCGCGCAAAAGCATAAACTTCCTCAATCGAGTAGAGAGCACCTTATCCACATAGCAATTGTATTCCTATGTGGGTGAAAATCTCCAATGGCCCCTTGCAGCTTTGGAGTTTGGACCACAAATGGATTAAGCCACTTCGGGCGTATAATCAGTAAACTTTTCTGCATTCATGGCCCCAACTAAAGCCATGGACAAACTCATAACTGTAAGTATGTATATCGAAGGTCCAAGCTTGGAAGGAAATTCCAAAATCTTTCAATCTCAATTGGAGCATAATTTTGTCATGAGATTAGATTGCGGGCATTGCAGAAACCTGTAGGAATAAATCTCACGAAAAGTTGAAAAGGTTCAAGTCAGCAAAGGAAAAAGGTAATTGGGATTTCTCGGCCTGTGAGATGCGTACTTTATTTTTGGTTGAGTTTGTTTACCTATTTTCTCTTACCCTCCGCATTTGGAGGAATGACCATAGATGTTTCTAGCTCTCTGGATGTGGAAGTTCTTGATTGTGAAATAGAAAAGAAGTGGGTCCCACAGATTTGATATCACAACATAGTATATGAGGGCATTAAAGGAAAAGTACACAAAGCCAAATGCTTTCTTAAAACCCGTGTAAATTCAATAGGCGACACTAATTATGGGACGGACGGAGTAGAAAAATGTGGGGTTTGAACATCCTACATTACTGTAATCTATTGATAGATGTACTAAAGAGGAGAATCTTAGTAGCATTTTCTGGTAACTTAGTTGATCTATGTGGTGGAATAGGATTTACCCACCTTTTTGGCATAAAAAATTACTTCCCAGAGAAAAAAAGAGAGCATGAAATTCAAGTACTTTCATAACTACCCTTCCAAAAAAAAGTTATAGCACCCAGTAAACTTAACATAAACAGAAGCTTGTCCATTTTCAGACAAAGAAAAAATGTTTAAAGCATTGAAATCCAGTACCTGCATGGGGCAATGTAATATAAGCTTGTGATTGGATTTAGAGTTAAACCCTTCTTTTGCAGGAGGACTTGAGTTAAGACTAGCCTCAAAGCTTCAGCAAAGATGCCTGTGACCTGGTAAACTGTGCCAACTATATTAAAATGGATTTCCCCATACGAGGATACCACGACTCCGACACTGACCAGCAACATGTTGAAGAACACGTCCCACCTTAACTTGTCCGTGCCACATAAAACAGCCATGATAAGTGTAGCCACTGGCACTGAATCCATAATTCAGAAGTAATCAGTTAACATTTGATTTGACGACCACTGGATCTTATTCAAGCAAAAAAGATATAGAAATCGCTTTCACATACTTAGCGCTTTGAGCATCTGAATGAAAGCAACTGATATATGCAAGTATGCAGTGTTACCAAACCTGTAAGGAGAAAATAGAGGTTGATGTTACCATTTCAAATACATAAAACGGTTCACATATTTCCTATCAACAACAACAAACAAGTGATAATAAAATAAAATAAAAATTGTTCATATAAACTGAATCTCAGTATCAAATATGGTTGTTCAACCGAGATGGAACCATACTCTATGCTTCATTGTAGATTGCTTAAATAAAGAAAAATGCCCCAATCCTATGCTACCGTCAGTATATATTTTACAGTTAAGACCAGAAACTGCCAAACATTTTTACACCAGAACTGTTCGAGGATCCTGACTTTGGATATATAGTTGATAACCATAGAGAAACTTATGAGAGCTTAATTATCACAAACATCCTGAAAGAGACAGTATGTATAGTATTAACAGAAGATCAACATAGAAGATTGATTACCAAAGACTTGATGCAAAAAAGGCACTGATGGGAATGACGCACGTTGCATATCTGCCATTCCGTTAAGGAAAAAGTGTAAATATATAAGGTCGGTTAAGCTTGGAAAATTATAAGAAAGAATAATGAAATAACAAAGTAGATGTCTTACATTTCAATTGTCATTTTAACAGGAGATACAACCTACCATGCGAAATGGAAAACACAACGGTTAAAGTTAGTCTGAAGCTGGCTCATTTGACAGAACATAATAAACTAGAAGAAGAGGAAGCGAAGAAGCGATTGCAGTATATAATGTTTCCCAAGAAGTTTGAACATGAAAAGAACCTCACGCTTAGCAAAGTGTACAGCAGAAGAGAGAAGAGAAATTTGCCAAGACATAAGGTCAGTCCCCCTCTTACGTAGACTATGATGTCTTATTGTATAAGGGGAAACCTCCAACCTTATTTTTGACAGGCTTTCATCATTTATAGTACTTCAATAGAAATTTGAGTAGTTAGAAACATTTATAGCTAAAAAGTATCTTTCCCCATCTGATATACACTACTACATAATTAGCACAGCCCTTCTTCGAAAGACAAACTTTAGAAATCCTCTTGCTAACATTTGAGGCGCTTTAACCATGTCGAACTTAGAGAATTACGTAATAATTGAGAAACAGCTAGTGAGTGACATACTGCTTGTGAGCCACCAAGGATGACATGACTAAACATTGTCCAAGGAAACAAGGACCAATAGAAAGACCGAACCAACAAATATAGTAAGGGCAGTTTATTCACCACTACCACTGATATCTGAAAGTGTTCCTCATACGAGAAATACAATAGATAAAACTTCTTCTTCAGGTGCATTTATGCTTTTCCTCCAGACCATTTGTTCAATTAATTGTCTTTCCCATGTCTTTTTAATGCATGATCATTGGCAGACCAGCAGAAAGAATAACTTTAAGAAAGAGCAACTAAAGATCAAAGAGATTTCACCGAAATATGTGCATAAAATTCAGAATTACAAGAAGAAAATTTGATAGAAGATTACTTGGACGAATTGATTAAAAAAGTTGAACGTCCAAAAACAGCATGACTTAGAGGACCAATGTCTACTTAGCTTTAGTACATCAAGCCCTTAACCTTAATCACAGACAGATGGTAGATCAAGACATTTTAATTCATCTCAAATAAGATATTTTTATAAGTAAACACGAACAAGGGTAAAGGAGTTCTTAATCTCCGCTAATCAAGTTCAGGAACCAGGTAACCAAAAATAAATAAGCAAAGGAATCAGCTGGAGGAGGTAGAATATTCCATATAGAACATTACCTTTAAAACACGAACAAGAAAGAATGCGACCGCACCAGAAAAGCCCATATGAATCATGGTAAGTGTGATTGGAAAAGGAAAGTTAAAGTACTTTGGAGAGAGAACCCACTGCATAAAATTTGTAGGATCAGAAATTGTTAAGATTTAACATACAAACTGACAATGAATTTAAAGTTGATGTTTTACTTTAGCCATGAAATAGCTCATGCCAAATTTTCAAATTGGAAATCTGAACAGGGTACCCTACAAATAATTACCTACCAAAGGGAAACCAATCAAAACGTGGTAACGGAGGCATTTTCATGAGTTAAGACAAGAAAGATGTCAAAATACTAGATATTAATTCCCATCCCTCCCTCCCTCCTGTGGCACCCATATTTCTCACCTTTCGTTCAAGACACCAGGTGTCTAAAGTAATCATGCCACCAAGCCATGTAGGGGGAGGGCATCAGGTTACCATCAACAGTCAAGCCAAGTTGGAGCAATTGCGTTGAATTAAGCAGCCGTCCAACAGGGGTGGAGACTTCATTAGCAATCTGAAGGGTGTCAAAACAGGATTGCTAGATTTAGCCATGACAGCTTGGGGTGCCGCAACATCAGTGGCTGAAAAGCCAGGGAAGCAAGTATTTTGCTTGCCAATTAAGAAAAAGAGTAGTTTTCGATCACCTGACCTCAAGGATTGGTGGAATTTGTTCATTGGGGACTGTGGGACATAATATCCTCATCCTTGTCATTATTGGTGGTTTGGCCCACAAACTTGTTCCACACTGCATGGCTTAACGCAGGGGCAGAGCTTCCCTTGTACTTTTATTTTTTTTATTATTTTTGGTTAATAATATTTTTCAAAAGTTTCGGGTACTAAGTCTTACTTCCTCCCTTCCGATCATAGAGATGTTCCACATAAAGAATCTACTTCAAAACTTGGAAGAATCTACTTTAAAACTTATGCTTGCAATCTCCACAACCTTTTAACTTTACCCTCCACCTGTGATTTAAACAACTTGGGTGAGCTTAAACATTTTTGTAATATATTAGTTAATTATAGACTTTGCACATGTGCACTCTTTGATTGGTGACATGAGTATTTGACCACTTTTTGTAAATTAAATTTGGAATATGTGATATTTATATATTAAATATTGTACTATAAATTATGTTTTAAAATTATTTTTGTATATCAAAATTTTAATTATTTTTACTTATATATTCTCGTACTTTAAGCTATTAATATTTTTAGTATTACTGCACTCAGGAAAAATCTGGCTCCGCCACTCACTTAACGTGAATATCAGACAAGTAACATAACTGTCAAATGTAGAATGTTAGGCCTCGTTCGGGTCCAAGTAGCTGAGTTACTAGGATCAACGTTACCTAGGCTTGCGTACAAGCATCGAATATGGGTATGGATCCGAGTACCCGACATGCCAAAATCTTTAGATTTTTTACTGCCTCACACTTACCTATACCCATACCCATAACCATGCGCTAATGATCAGATATGGGTACTTTGGCTCGCGTACAAGCATCGAATATGGGTATGGATCCGAGTACCCGACATGCCAAAATCTTTAGATTTTTAACTTATAGTGTAGAACTGCCTCACACTTACCAATACCCATACTCATAACATGCGATAATTTTGGCAAAAATGAAGGATCCATGGTAAAATAGATTAGTTATAAGGTGTAACAAGCATTCCGATGATGAGCACTTGAAAGTATGAGCCAAGGGTGGGAACCAAGACTCGTTATGAGAGAGAGAGAGAGAGAGAGAGAGAGAGAGAGAGAGGTAGGGAAGCTGATGGGGGTGATATCATTTAATGCCACCAACTATCTGGTCGCTTGCTTACTTCTAGTCTTGCAAATCAGGTATGACCTCAATAGTTTAACAGCAGATGCAACTATGAGGTGGATATTCTAAATTTCCTGCAGTATGTCATCATCTTCAGGGCCAACCTAGCAGCTTGGACCACGTGGGCAGCATGTATGTGCAACTTGCTCTTGATCCCACACCATACCATGGTTCCATAAGCACGATCAAGCTTGATGAGCTTGTGCCCCCTAGACGAGCCGTTGTAATTAGAGTATAGCTCCTTGGCAAGGAGTTGCCAATGGGGTGTTTGCCCCAAAACACTGAGCGTGGAGTATCAATATAGGAACTGAATCCTCTTCTTTGTTCTTTGTTCCAAGAATCATCTCTTTGATTAGTTCACTCATTGAGGCCTATGGAAATTTCAATGAGTGCCGTGCCAAGGTGTTTGTTCAACCCAAGTTCCCATTACTATTTGGGGTGTCTTCATGCCTACTTGGCAAAAATTAACCGTTCTATAGAGATGAAAACATGGAGTACCATATTATATACCCTCATATGTCATATTGGTCGAATCTTGCACTCATGAAAGCTTAAATTTGGCATGGAAGGGGAAATTTTTTGTATTTATTGAGCACCATTTCATGGTATGATAGACAGGGATGTACATACAATGTATCAATTCTAATCAAGGAAAAAAGGAGAGGCTATGTAGACAATGCCACACACTTCATATCCTTAATTAAAATGAAAAGATAAGATTTAAGGAGTGGAAAACCTACAAGTCACTTGTAAGAAGAGAAACATCAAATAGACATTGCTAATGACATTATCGTTTATGTTCCAGCACACCATTCCACAATTACAAAGTTGAAATTTTCCTAGAACTTACAACTCAAAATCACCAACTTTTGGAGGAACCGAGGAAAACCAAAAACATCCACCTCAAAAGAAAATATCAATCCAATGGACCATAACAAAAATGATGGGCAAATCACTTAATGTGTTAAGACATAAGATTGAGAAATTTAACGTGAAATTACCTTGTTGTACAGTATAACTCCAGATGAAAGCAAAATGTAGATTAATAGGTACAGATAAGTCAATAAAAGTGATTTGTTGATCATCTCTGCAGCAGCTTACTTCACCAAGATTATGCTCTGTATCAGGTTATGGACTTTATATCATGAGATTCTCACCCACTATCAGCAATAAGATGATCTGGGAATGTCTGGCCAGAAATCTGATCCACTTATCTAGATCTAGACTGGATATCCATCTCCACATCCATTTCTAATCTCCATGACTGCAAGTCTGCAACCACGTGAGATCTGAAGACCTGGAAATTAGAGAAATTGTGCACACATCTTATATAGCTACACCAGAAAAAAAATTGATTTAAGATGCATACTTAGTGAATGGATTTATAAATTGAGGGAAAAGAAAGAGCACTGCAGAAAGACATAAGAACCTTACCATGAGCTGAAATATGTACAAGACATCAATAGCTGATATAATGCATATTGATTTAGTTGAAGACATCAATGGCTGATTTACTGATTAGTACCAAGATATTTGATCAATATTCTCTTTCTCAATGTATCCTTTTTTTTTTCTAATGATTGAGTTTGTTTCACAGTTTTCTCATGTTGATTTTTTAGGTGAAACCTGACGTTAAAATTAGAATTCTGAATATTCATTTTATACTCATTTTAATTTCTGAATTGCAGTGACGGTTTGTCCCCAAATTGCTGCTGCACTGGGTCAACTAAAAGAAGTAATAGGCTAGACGTTAAAACCAAAAGATACAAACATAAGAACATCACCAATGCCCAAGGCCAAATGAATTGCAAAAAAAATGCACCTGTATCATAGCACTTTCTGGTTGCAGTCACTTTATCCTAACCACAACTGCAACTTTCAAGCTCATGACACCTCTAGACCACTTTTATGAAGCTCTTGTCAACCTCAATATGGCTTCAAAATGTTTCAAGTTACACTCTTCAGGAGGTTAAATATCAATTGTCATTGCCAACAGGATACAAATGTCGGTAACTGTGATTTACCGCACATGTGATGTTGTATTACTAGGCCTATTGTCTTAGGGATAATATGCTGCTAATAGTGTTTCTAGCAATAGCACTTAACTGTTGACAACTGAACTTGTTATGTTCTTATTTATGGATAGTAAGAGAGCTACCTGATGAAGAAAAGAGAATTTAGAAAAGGAATTGGACCAGAAGCTGACCTAGCAAATAGAAAGTGGAAAAATAAAGAGAGGGCTAATGAACTACAATTCTACAATCCCTAGCAAGATCCAAGACTCGCAAACCAAGAAAACTCTCAATGCTGAAGATGATAAGGAAGCCAAAGACACACACACACACACAGAGAGCATGATCTCAAAACTTCGAGCATTCCTCTTCATCCATAAATACAAGAGAAGGCCAAACACACGCACCGTCATAAAACATCTCAACCTTCCTCTCCCCAAAACTTAAAGTCTACAAGGAGAAACACCTCAACTGAAGGACAAACCCAACATTTACCCAATGTGCCAAACAGCACAGATCAAAATCATAACCCCAACACCTCCAAACCACTTGGAATGTAGAAAGAGGTGTCCGTGTGTCTCACTTTGGCTCCTATACATCACACACATGTCCACTGAAATAGCCTTGCACGGCCAGTATCTTTGTCTCAATTATTGGTATTCAGTCAATTAAGCACAACAAACCAAGCCAAAACTATTTGGAGACCCTAGATTTCAAAGTAAAGGAGGCCTGGGGGAAGACGTAAGTGGAATGGCCATGAGCCAAAGAAATAACGAAAGACCTATCAGAGAAGAAACCACCGGAATCATAAATAACCAAAAGCTACCAGGTGTGTGTTTGTATTCCCGTATATTATGATCAAATTTAGTATAAGCGCAACTTTTTACTATTTTCATACCACATGCATTCCCTCGGTTCCATTTGTAGAGTACATTGTCTGAGGTTCCATTGAACCGCGTAGTATGTCCTCTCCAAAATTAGCTAGCCCAAAATATTCCAACAGTAACCCTCATTTACAAAACTATAGGTTAGATTATTACTAGGAGGTTATGCTATAATCATCACATTCATGGGTGTTAAATGTATTCCTAAAAACGTTTTGACTTTTGAAAAGGAACTCCAACTAAGGCGGAAGGAGTACTTTTTTCATGGGTCTTCGTGCAAGTCGCCTTACCAAACTAAAAGCTCAAACCCTCTACTGGTTCATTGTAGTAACAGCGTAATAAAACTAAGATCAGATCTCCAGTCTGGTCACATCAGAATTCTAATAAAGTGCTCCCTCCATCCTTGAATTTTTCGGAATTTTTTTTTAGCATATTTAACACATTTGTATTAAGTAAGAGAAAATAAAACTAAAACCTATGAAAACCACAGTATAAGTATTATAATTCATGTTTCTTTTAATTCTTGAAAAAACAACTTAATTCTCATAAAATATCTATCTGTAAATTCGTGATGCAATTTCCACACAGCAATATCCAAAATCAAAGAGAGTAATGCAATTTCATTATAGAAAGAAATGACAATGTCTAAAATAAGGGTTTATGAACAGCAAATACGAATTGACCAATAAGAAGTCAATCTCCTTGATGTAATCAATTCACAGAGTAAATTAAAGAATCACAAATGTAAAACATAATTATAACATAAAAGCAAGATATAGATAGTAATAACAGTGAACCTTGAGATCAATCAATTGATTCCGGCAAAACTTTTGGAGAAGCTTGAATCTAGACGACCGCCTTACTTAGTAGATCCCTATACTCCATCGCCGACAGTCTATATATACAATACTTACAAGAGAGAAAACCCACAGTGCACGGTGGTTGATATATACGTCTATAATAAGTATCTATGTTGTCTGTATAAATGTGTGTGAGTGTGTGAGAGAAAGAAATGATGATGAAGTAAGGAATGGAGCGTGTGTGTGTGTGTGTGAGAGAGAGAGAGAGAGAGAGAGAGAGATCGGAGATATCAGAAATCAGGACGACAACACTCTACTAACAAAGTTAAATAGATTTGATTTCGTACAGAGTGGGGTATCATATCATATGGCCCCAATGCATGCTTAAATTGCTTAGTACGGAGTACTATAAATCTCCTTTTAGCATCATTTTTTTTTTTTTGGGGGCAATCGCTCTTTGACATATACCACCTTCGTTACACCCAAAAAAAATTATGTTTAAAAAATATATTAGTATTATTGAATTTTGTTATAATTATAAAATACTTAATTACAAGATGATTATCATATAAGTAGGAGGTAAGGTGAAAGATTATAAAAATTGTAATCATAATTTTTTAAAAATTGACTATTTTTGTGAAATATTCTAAAATAGTATAGTGGACTCTTTACTTGAAACGGAGATAGTACTAGTTTACACCTTCTTGGATTTGTATGTATTTGTACAAAAGAGTAATGCTATGTGCACCTAAAAGGTGCACCAAAAGTCATTATTAACATCTTTTAGTTGGTTAGAAAATTTTTAAGTAATAGGACCTACAAATCATTTAAGCAATCAAAAAATAACAACTGATATTTACATGCACATAGCATTACTCCTGTACAAAAATATACTCCTTCTGCATGATTCTCACTTTTTAAATTTAAAATAATTGTTTATTAAATAAATATTTAACCTATTTAATATATATATATATATATATATAAAGCGCGTAATGCTATATACATCAGAAAAAAAAAAAAAACCTATTCATAGTGTTCTGTTTTTTTTTTGATTGATTTACTCTTCTATCACTATCATCGTATGACTAGTGAAGTTGAGAATTGGAGTAATGGGTAAAGCCTACTTCAACTAACTCATTTTTTACTTCCTCCGTTTCACTTAAAGAGTCAATTCTATTTATTAAGGGATATATTAATGTTATTAGAATTAATCATAATTATAAAAATACTTAAACACAACTAAAATAATTACAAGTGGATGGTAAAGATAAAAGATTATGAAAATTATAAGCATAATTTTTTAAAAATGAATTCTTTAAGTGAAAGATCTCAAAATAGTATAGTGAACTCTTTACCTGAAACGGAGGGAGTGTATCACTACAAATTATATTTTCAAATTTTTGAGTGATCTCCAATGATAATATTAGAAAGTAGGCCAAAAATATGAAAATTACCCTCAAATATTTATCAAATCTCACTTTGCACCCCAATATTAAAAATAACCCAAGTTTATACCTAACGTCGTCATTTGTCTCATTTTGCTCCCTCTCGACTTGTCGTTTGAAAACTAATGTCAAATTGCACGTGATCATGTGCAGGGAAATATTGTCATTTCCAATTGTATTAGTATATCATTTAATCGGTGTATCTCCAGTCCACCTATCTTCCTTTCTTCAATGTTCATCTTCCTTCTTCTTCAACCTCAACACCATTACCGGAACCAAAAAGTTCAAAAGACTTGTACTCGAGGGGGCCTACTAAACACATCATCCTCCCCATTCTTCTCCACATTGTTCTGATACTTCTTTTTCAACCTCCTAATCTTATCAGTCAACTGATTCTTTAAAACATCGACATGAAGACTCTCTTTAATAAATTCATGAAATGCAACCATTTTTGCATACAGGTCAGCCCCCTTTTCGACAAATATCAACCATTCCTTGCAAGATTGCAATCTCATCATCCTCGCTCCACAATCGATTCACGGCAGACTTTCGACAAATATCAACCATTCCTTGCAAGATTGCAATCTCATCATCCTCGCTCCACAATCGATTCACGGCAGATTTCTTCTCCTCGTTATCAGCATCACCATTTGATACTTTCTTCCTCTTATTTTTCAAATCTTTCGACCCGTTTTTCTCGACCATCTCAATTGCCTGCTTTGCTGAGGGAAACAGGGGCGTACCGTGGAAGGCTTCAATTTGGTGGGATATTTTGGACTTGGTTGAATCTCCCATTGTCTTAGAAGCAAAGGGTTTGACAGTGAAATCAGAGGCACTAGGGGAATGTTCGATTTTACCCAACACTGAATCAGAATCGGATCCAGAGTCGGAATCTGAAAGCAATTGGGGTTTCGGGGTAGTGGGTTTCTTTGGAGGAGGTGTTTCGTGTTGTTGTTCTGTTTCTAACTCTTCATCCTTTTCTTCGTCATTAGATTCAGATTCAGATTCAGAATGGGTTTGGGTTGTAGGTTTTTGGGATTTGATTTGTTGTTGGTGTGGTTTTTTTTCATCTTCGGAGGAAACTTCTTCATCATCAAAATCAGGGCATGTGGATCGTCGTCTTCTATAGAATTCTTAGATTGTGATTGTCCCTTATTCATCGCTGCCTTCAATCCCTCACAAAAATCTCATTTAGATTAAATGCTAACCCTATTTTATTTTCTCAATTAAGGCTCAATTGATAGTCAAGTCCTACAATTGGAAATAACAAAATTGCCCGGCACGTGTATGACCACGTGCAACTTAGCGTGAGTTTCCAAATGGCAAGTAAGAGAAGGGGGCAAATGGGACAAATGCCAACATTAGGTATGAACTTGAGATATTTTTAACATTAAGATGTAAAGTGAGATTTGATGAATACTTAAGATTGATTTTCATATTTTGGCCTAAAAAGTACTACCGCTGTTTGTCTGTTTCTAAAAAGAATGTTTTGTTTGACTCAAATTAAGAAAAATTTATTTATTATATTATAAATAATGGTAAGATATGTATTTTCTTTGAAGCTTGTATACAAGTGAGACTCACTGCTAAAATAGCAACAACAAAAAATTTTTTTTTTGATAAATTGATAAAAATTATTTAAAAAAAAAACAAGTTAGAAAATTAATAATTTTTTTAGGGTATTTTTTAAGAACGAAGGAAGTATTTTTTATAAAATTAAATAATTCCTTTTAATTTATGAGCCCAATCAAACTATTATGAGAAGCATATGCACATTTAGATTTTATTAACTTATTTAAATTTATTACGACAACACAACTTATGTTGTCGCCATAGATGTAACTTTCACTGATATCAATTTCTAAGAGCAAGTCATAAAGAACACAAATAAAATCTCGAGACAACTTGCATAAATAGGGACTTATAAACATCGTCAACGCAAAAAAAAAAAAAAAAAAAATTGTAATCCCCAAAAACTTATCATGAGTAACTTTTTCTTTCAATGATTTGGCAATAGCCATGTTAATGACCAATAGCTTCTCTGTTGATGATCGTCAAGCTTGTGGTTAGTAGTCTTGTCATGCTCTGAGTCCAATAGCCAAACACGGTCAAGGACTTTGGTCTACTACATATATGCCTAAAAACTTACAAATGGTTGTTGATGGTAGTTATTAACAACTAGCTACTTATAAATCATTCTTGACGTATTAAGATCGTCACTAAAAGTGGTAATTGCTGCTCATACCGTCTATACTTAAGTGAATATGAATACATATCTCTTTAGTAATAAGTTATAATGGGCAAGATCATTTTAGCTCACTAATTTTCAATAACAAAAATGAGCTTGGTTCAAATTTAGCTTGTTTATTTAACAAGTTTGATCCAAGCTTGAACTTAGCTTGTTTTTTTAAGGAATGAGCTCGACTTAAATTGTTTGAATAGCTTGCGGCCCTAGATGGGAATATGATAACCCTTATTTAAAACCCAATCAGGCCATGGCTCATTACGTACCAAGTCTTAAGTTCTTGGTCAAAGCATTTCACGAAATGCAATGGAGCCCAGTAGTATTTGGGTATGAGCTAGTGTCAATATGGGAAAATAGTGTTATGGTTGGATTAATGACTGAGCCCATATTAGTCCTCATGGGTTAATGTTTAGGACAAACTCCACAAATAGTCCCTAAATTTTTTGGATTTTTTGGGATCAATTAAATTCGAAAAAATTAAATCTTTGTACTTTCAATTTAATGCAATTGGCCTTTTCGTCCAATTTCATTAAGTTTTAGTCGTTAAATTCTCTCGTGTGAAGTGCACATGACTTTTTTTAGGGGCAAAATAGTCAACTTATATTAAAAAAGAATAAATAAAAAATCCCAAATTTTCCCCACAAACACCATTGCAGCACTGTGAGGTGGTTTTCTTCCTCTTTGTAATCCCCACCTGAATTTCTACACTACGTCTCTCTATAAACACAAACACACACGAATCAACAAACAATCCAGATTTACAAGAGAAACCCAAAAATTCAAACTTCAAATCAAACCCAATTCTCTCTCTCTCTCTCTCTCTCTCTCTCTCTCTCTCTCTCTCTCTCTCTTGTCTCTCTCTCTCAAACCCATCATCTTCTTCGGTCTCATTGCCAACACCATTGGCGTCCACATATACGCATTTGTCCGCACCAATGGCCGACAAGAGAAAACGTCGGCGAGCTGACCAAGACTCTGATTCAGACTGTGAAACCATGCTGTTCAAAAACCTCTTGAAACCCGACGCCGCCGTACTATCCACCCTCAAATCCCTAACCGACGCGAGCAAAGCCTCTACCTCCAAAACCCTAACCCTCGCTGACCTCTCTCCTCCGCCTGTCGCGAAGTCACCGATGTAAAGATCAGGGGCGGATCCAGGATTTTAGTACGACGTGGGCTTGAAATTTAATAAATATTGTAAACAGTAATAACCGTATAAAATAACTTCATTTATCAAAAAAAAAGAGTTACATATAGTTGCTGACTTAATGAGCATTATCCATTAAACACCAAAAAAATTACATTTTGAAATATTGTAAATATAACGATTAAAGTGTTAAATTAAATGTCTACATTTTGGGACTAAAATGTGTACAAAAAATAAAGATCTAAAAATAGTTGCTACAAATTTAGCATGCAAATATATCACATTTTTTCATATAATCAAACTATCAAAGCCTAGAAACTTAAAGAGTTAAATTACAAGAGTTAGAAAGTATGCCGAGTGAAGGAGAGATCGGAGATGTAAATATTTGTTGTCATTTTTGGTAATTTAATAGGAGATCAGAAATGATACAGAGGGAGAGAGAGATTTTGAATGAGTACTGCATTGATAATTGATAGAGAGAGGGTAGGTGGAGAGTGGAGAATGGAGTGAGTGAGTTTGAGTTTTATATATATATATATATATATATATATATATATATATATATTTTTACAAATTTTGAGGTGGGCTTGAGCCCCCGCAGACACCCTTTAGATCCGCCCATGGTAAAGATATCCTTTTCCTCCTTTCCCGACCATGTTCTAAAACTCGCCCGAGATGTAGACTTTCGCACTGACCGATCTAAGTAATTCTTAATCTTGTCGAATGCTATATGACATTGCTTGTACCAAACCAAAGCACTGGCTAGTCTTTCTTAAAAAGTTTGAATATGGGTTCACACATGGTTGTCAACTTAGAAAGAAACCTGCTGATGTTCTGGACCTTCTCTTCCTTTTCTGTTTTAAGTACTGGCGCCTTGAATTTCCCCCCAATTCAATTAGGAAAGAAAGTTAGAGATTATAGATTTGGTGGGAAGAAATGGCGTGCATGTGGCGTACTCATACTGCAACATGGATAACTTTTCCTTTCTTCTTTTTCATTATTTGTATTTTAATAACGATGATAAAATTGAAGCTAATTACGTATTTAGTTTAAATTATCTAAATAACTAATGGAGTATTACTTATGAAATAATTTATAAAAATATATTTAGTTTAATTTATTCAATAATTATAATAACTTCATAATTTGCCTAATATGACTTTACAAATGGTCCATGTACTTTTTAAATGAAAAATAACTATATTACCCTTGAGGAAAAGCACGTGCCTTTAATTTAACGACAAAAACTGGATGAAATTGGAACGAGGGACCAATTCCAAAAATGGGTGAGTACAATGATCATTTAGGTTACTGAAGGACCGATCGCAAAAGGGGCAAATAGTATAGCTACTAGCCCAAGTGGTACTCATTCTCCACAACCTATGCACTTAACCATGAAGTCATAGGTTCGAATCCCCTCATGGATTCAGGGAGTGAGGGAGAGCAAAAAAACCCGCTAACATGGAGCGGGAAGACCCCCTGGGAGAATAGTTGGCTCGTGCACTGTCTAAACCCCTCGAACGGAGTTCAGCCCGGACGATTATGCCTCATCATTATTCAAAGTCAAAATCAATTGATTCCTAGATAAAGTAGCTATTCAACTAATAAATAGTCATATTTAGCTTTTCTAAGTCAATATGGAAGTTGATACTAACACATGCCCCCTTTTACGTGCGACTTGATAGAGAGAGCAATGAGTAGGGAAGATCAACACGCTCTGCTACCATGCAACGCTAGGAGTCTAGGACGAGTGTAAGCTTAGCGTAGAAAACTTTATAACTATATTAGAGGTTCTAACCCTTAACCAATTGGTAGTTAGACATAGAAATTTCACAATTTTATTTTTTTATTTTGTTGGGTACAAATAGTAGTCCGTCAAAAGTCATAAGCTAGTCATTATTTATTTATTCATGGGCAAACTACACAAATGATCCATGTAGTTTTAGGATTTTTTGCATTTCGTTCTTACATCTCGCAAAGGGTCCCTGTACCGAGACTTTGAACACAAATGGTCCTTCCATCAATTTCTGTTAATTTTTTACTGTTAAATGGGTACATGTGTTTCGCACGTGCATTTTGAAAAGGATAAAATAGTCATTTCCATAATAAGTACAAAATGAAAAAAAATATATAAAAACTTCATCTTCAACCTTAGAGACTTACTCTCGCCATCTCTCTCCCACTCACTCACCACAAATCCCACCACCACTCAACATCACCCTTACCAAACCTTCTCACCACCACTAGGGGTGTTCATCGGTTCGGTTTTCGGGTTGTTCGGGTTGTTCGGTTCGGTTTGTTCGGTTTTTGTTATTTTAACCTTAAAACCAAAAACCAAACCAAACCAAATAAAAAACCAAGAAACCAAACCAAATTCGAATTCGGTTTTCGGTTTTCGGTTTTAACCAAACAAATGTTAAAACTACAATTCAATTCAAAGTTTAAATATTTATCATTTAAAAAAATCTAAAACAAAGATTAAAATTTTAACAAAATTATATAATATCCCTAAAAATGTAAGATTACATATACTTAGTCACTCGAACTTGAAGAAAGTCTTGGATTCCACACATTAGTTGGCCTCTTTTGTCACTAAACATCTATAAAATTTGTTTGAGTTGTCACTTGTGTTATTTCTGCGACTCATTACAAGAACATTTAAATAAACCAACAAATGTAAAAAAAACATATTGAAAAAGAAACAATGAATTACATTGTTCAAACTTTATATAACTAATAATTATTTATATAACTAATAATATTATATTTAATTTTATTATATTTTTTCTAATTCGGTTTTCGGTTTGGTTTTCGGTTTAAAAGGCAAAACCAAAACCAAACCAAAAACCATATTAGAATTCGGTTTTGCCAACCAAACCAAACCAAAAACCAAATTCAAATTCGGTTTCGGTTTGTTCGGTTCGGATGATCGATTTTTCGGTTTAGTTTTCGGATGAAACCAAATACTGAACACCCCTAACCACCACAATCAATTATAACCAATACCACCACTTAATTTCTCACCAATTTTTTTTTTTTTTTTTTTTTGTGCCTACCTCTGCCTACCTCCTCTTCACTTTCTCCTCTAAAAATGGAAGAACCCAGGTACATGGTGCAATTCTGCAGTTTAGAAAGTTTAGTACCATTTCTTTCATCAAATTGACTTTTCGTTCCTCGAGTTCATTGTGAACCTCCCTGCGCTTTAAATCTTCCTCATGCTGCTGAAGTTCTTTGGTTCGAGCTTCAGGGGTAAGTTTCTCTATAATTTGACCCACCTTGCTTAATCTTCTCTCTCTCTCACACACACACACACACACACAACTTCTTTGTGTAATTTGGCAAGTAATTTGACCCACCCTGCTTGTATACCCATTTTAAGTGTAACTTTTAAGTATACAATTCATATGCTCGTTCCTTTTCTCTCTCGTCCCCCTTGAAAACACTGAACATTCCAACGAACAAAATTCCCAATAGAAATTTTTTTGATAATCCGATCCAAAATTCCCAGTAAAAAAGTTTCGAATAAGGGGCTTCCAAGATTATCCGTTCGAAACCCACAGAAGATTCAAATTTCACTCATTTTTATCTCAAGCTCTGCTTTTGATTTGAATTGTTATTGAGTGTTTGAATCAATATACTTTGTGAATAAGGGTTCCTGAATTTCGCTGTGCTCTGTTTTGTGGTGAAGAGCTAGTAGAATAAGGAACTGCTATCATTTGTTGGGAATTTTGCGAGTTGGATTCATTTTTTGACGCAAAACACTTACTGGATTTTTGTTTCGGATTTCATTCGTTGAGAATTTCGTAAGTTGGGATTAAAATTTTTTTTTAAAGGCAAAATAAGGCTTCTTGGTTGTATTTGGGATTGCATTTGTTATTTGAATTGCTTGGCATTTATTGGGAATTTTGTAAGTTGGATAAATTATAAAAGCAAAAGGCTTCTGGGTTGTATTTGGGATTGCATTTGTTATGATTCGAAAGGACTTTCTGTTTTGTTGGATTCCAGTTTTTGAGGCATGAGGCAAAAGGATTTCTGGATTATTTTGGGATTGCATTGAAAGCTCCAAATAAATAGATATATAAACTAGGTATGATTATGAATATATATTCGATGAAATGAGAAGGGCACAGTTATGGGAATGGGACAGTGATTTGAGATGCCCTGAATTGGGGGAACAAACCCATTTGTTTTTAGTAATTCTAGAGCAAGTAGACAGTTTTGAGTAATTCTACACAATTGGTCCCTGTACTTTCAATAGCAAAATGACTATTTTACCCCGTCAAAAATGTACGTGCAATGCACATGTCAAGATTTAACGGAAACAATATAACGGAATTAGACGGAAGGACCAATTGCGTTAAATTGGTTGATACAAAGACGACTGGCAAAGCAAATTTTGTACAGGGACGAAATACAAAAACACTAAAATTACAGGGACCATTTGTGTAGTTTGCCCACTATTCATTTAAGACAATGATTTTTCTAACATGACCATCAAATGCACAAGATTCGTGTTATTAATAAGAGATAAAAGGTTTATTTCCGTGCATAAATAGTGTAATTATGTCATAATTAGGCTAACCATAAGAGATGACCTAGTGTATTGATAAATTCTAGGTTTTACAAAATTTTAAAACAACGAGACCAAGAAAAATAAAAATTATAAAAGAACTCATAAATCACAAGTATGCGTACTTATTTTTTTTTATTAGAATGTTGGAGAGAATATATATTTTACTTCAACCCTTATTATTATTTAATATATTAAAAGGCTACAATTAAAACTATATGGTATCTTTAGTATGACTAGAACAAATGGTGCCTTTGGTGAGAATTTGAACACCTGACGTCTTTATTGAGAGTAGTGAAGAACCAGGGTGACTTTGGTGTGAGGCTTGAACACTTGATCACTTCGTTAAGAGAAGTGACCTGTACTACATGAGCCTTTTAGTGAAGCTTAAACAACAACGGTGCCTCTGGTAAGGCTTGAACACCCTACTTTTAATTATCAGGGTGTCTCTGATGAGATTTGAACAACCGATCTTTAAGTAAACAATATTCGTTGAGTTAGAGTTCATTGGTCACAAGTATGCATATATGAGCAGAATTTTCCCAGCAGACACTTGTTGATTGAGACACCCACCTACCTACCCAATGTCCACCACAACACAACATTTCATTTGGATGAACCAAACCCAAACGTAGAAACATAACAATAATTGCTTCATCCGTTTCAGTTCACTATTTTATTTTAAAATGTTTAGAGTTTACTTTAAAATATTATGCCTTTTAATCTTTATAGTTTTATAAATTTACCCTCCACATGTGGTATGAACATATTAATTATGCTTAAGTATTTTTGTAATTATGATCAATTCTAATAGTATTTAATATCCCTTAATTATTAGACTTTTCAAACGTGAGCTCTTTAGCTGAAACAGAGAGAGTATAATGCACCAAATTCATGGTTCAAATATTTAATCTTTGAACTACGTAAACATAAACCTTGCACATGGGCGAACGCTATTTTATTAATTACCCCCTCCCGTTCTAAAATAAGTGTTTATTTTAAAAAAAATTGTCTTAAAATGGGTATTCATTTTTATAGAAATTTACTAATTTTATTTTAACATCTGTCATGTCCTAGTGTGAACTTGTTATGTTATATTTAATGGAATTAATATATACTCCCTCCGTTCGATACAAAGAGTGTACTCGTCACTTTTGAGATGTTTCATTTAAAAAATTATGCTACAATCTACATTAGTTTTCTACTTTACCCTTCACTAATATAAGCATCTTGACTATATTCAAGTATTTTTAATAAAAAAATTTTGAAGCAAAGTATTTTTATAATTATGACAAACTCTAATGATACTTATATAACCCTTTATTATTAGACTTTTTAAAGATGAACTTTTTGAGTGGAGTGGAGGGAGATTGTGATACTAGAATGACTTAAGAAAATCAACTTTATTAATTTTAGTAAAAAATTAAAAATGGACAAGTATTTTGGAATGGAGAGAGTTGTAATTAATATGGTGTGCATAATTATTGTTATATTATTTAGTGGTTATTAGTTACTTTATCTTTATAATTTGTTTATATAAATTTTATTTTTTAATTATTTGGTAATTTTGGGTAGTTATTTTTTTAATAGTGTGAGAAGTGGGAGGTTATTGTATTGTGGTAATTAACTTTATGATTTATAGAATTGTGATTATATATAAGTCAAAAAAGCGTAACAATGCTTTATTTTGTGCCCTTCCACTTTATATTAGTATATAGTAGATAATATTTTGGCCTCTATTAGTATATAGATAATATTTTGTGCCCTTCCACTTTATATTAGTATATAGAATTGTGATTATACATAAGTTAAATTTTATTTTGTGCCCTTCCACTTTATATTAGTATAAAGAGAAGTGTTCAAGGAAGAAGACAGATGAATAAAACCCAAACTGCCCAAAACAAACAAATCATCAAAGAAAACAACCTTAAAGAACCATAAAAACAAGGATTAGGGCACCTTTAACAATGCAAGTATGTAAGCCCAAAGGGGCACATATCAATTTGGCTAAGGATGGAGGAAGAAATTAAGAAGGGTTTTTTTGAACAAATCTATATTAAATTAAAGTATATAAAAGTTGGTGGGGCGGCCTCTGAATGCAACATGTGAACTAACCTTCGATGAATTTGAAATTCCTTGGATTAATATAAAAAGACTTTTATGAACCATGAAATTAGTGAATTTGTATATATATATATATATATATATATGTGTGTATATACATTGAGATTGTGTACGTACATTCATTAATATTAACTTTTAGATGGGCTCGTAGCCTGTATAAATACTCAAAGGTTTCAACATAATCTCATTACTTCTAATAACATACGTAGTTGCACATCCGAGGATTGGAATATATATACTACTACTAGTACTACTTTTTCCTTAGTAGTTACTACTCTTCATTGGTGTGTAGTTTTGGAATTTGTAAAGACGTAGGCATAAAAGTTTAGTCAAAAATGTATGTCATGGTCGCATAATCTACTTGGTGCATGTTTATACTTTACAGTTGGAGATGTAGTAGTATAATTAGTCTGTGTTGTTATTAATTTATGATGAGATGCTAATTTTTCTTCATTTTAATAATAATTATGTTGTTTGACTTGTCGAACAACATTCAAGTCAATCACTGATTAACTTGTACACATTCATTACGTACTGATTGACTTGTAACTTGTCAAACAAGTGACAGACTCTCTATTTTTCTCTTTTTTATCTTCGTACGATAATTCAGACTAAACTTAGTCCGTAACCCTAGAGAAAGATGGATAGCGATAACGAAAGTAAAAAAAAAAACAAAGTGTCCATAATTAACCAACAAGCTAGACTTAAAAACAAAGATTAATGATTAGGGCGGACACATTAAGCCGATAATTAAGGACGGATAGGCTTGAATAGAAGAATTAGCTAGCTAGCTAGGTTGACAAATATATATATATATATATAGTACTCCTCCTAATATGTAACTATATATACTCCTATATAGTTATCAACAATAATTTGGACGAATTGAAGGTGACATTTTGATTAAATAAAGAATATTACAATGTTAACACCCCCGCCCCCCTGGAACTGTTTGGCCAATTCATTCAGTTGTTGATTCCATCCGGCCCGGCCAGTCTACCAAACCATTAATTCCAGCTCAACCAAATCATTTATAAAATTTCTATTAATCAAATACCAAATCTTTGCCGGTTGCATATTTAAATTTTGTTTAATCTAATTGGGTGTCTTAATTTGTGTTAAAGAAATTAAGAAACAACCCAAAATAAATAATTGGGGAAATTATACCTTATTCTAATTGGGTGTCTCCTCTCCTCTTTCACATTACTATTTTTAGAATGGAAAGGAAACACTGCCTCACGGGGCATATTTTTTGAGATGCCTTACAAACAACCCAACCCTTTGTTTGTAAAGAGGGTGGAAGCAGGTTTAGAACCTTAAACAAACTATCCATTTACATTACATTATTAATTCAAAGATAATTATTTTGACTTTTTTCTTTGGATTAATTCATAATTTGGTCCCTCAACTTTCTAGCATTTCCTACCTAGCTTCCTAAACTTTGATATTTCCTAATTTGGTACTTTAACTTAACTTTTGGGTAATCAGTTAGTCCCTCAGTTGAGGCGTTAATTTTTCATTGATAAGACTAAAATTCCCTTGGCTAATGTTGACAAAGATTGCACGTGGACCAAATTATGTATAAAAATGAATATTATGAATATTTTAAGAAAAAAAAAATGAATAAGAGTATCCCCATCGGATGTTTCTTGAGATGAAGAACACAAGACAACTATTGGGAGCAAAAAAAAAAAAAAATTATTCTTCACCTTTCGTTCTTCGCTTATCTTCTTTGAGAACAAACAAGAACAACGACGGAGGAAGAAGGCCAGGCAACATGTGCAGTGGGTGAGCAGCACGGAGGGTTGCGTGTGGTCCACACAGAGCAAGGGGCGTGATTTGTAAATGGAGGGCCTGAAGATATTGTTGGCCACTTTTGCTGACTTCTTTCTTTGTTTTGTTTTATTTTTTTAAATTGATAAATGCACCAATAATTGTATAAAAAGTATCCGTTTTCTTCCTCTTTTTTTTTTTTTTTTTTTTGTTTTGTTTTGTTTTGCCAAACCACTTTTGCAGATAGCCGTTTCAAAATAGATACATTTTTTTCTTTCCTTTTTTCCTATATAATACACGGTAAAATTGTCTATCCCTTCATTTATTTCACTAGCAAAAATCCTCTCTAAGCAATATTCATCTCTCTAGAATTGTAATTTTTTCATCTCACTTTCTATATCTTCAATTCTTCATCTCATCGAAATACGGTTAACCACAAAATGTTTTCCAGTACTTCTACCACAGATAGATCAGTCTCAAGCCACTCCGATAAAGCCAATGATTACAAATGATGTGGACGCTAGTTCAACACCACAAAGAGTTGGTTGAAGTAGTGAAAGCCAACATCGATAGAAGACGAAGGAGAAGAAAGTATTTAAATCAGAATCATGAAATCAGACACACTCAACTTGTCAATGATTACTTCGCAACTCCGCCACTGTATCCCGATAATATATTCAGACGACGCTTCCGAATGCGGAGAAACTTATTCCTTTAGATAGTTAATGCATTGGAGAATCATTCACAGTATTTTTAATTGAGGTTCGATGTAGTAAAGAGAAGAGGTCTGTCACCACTTCAAAAAATTCACGCGCGGCTATCTGTCAATTGTCTTATATATGGAGATCCAACAGACATCTCGACGAGTACCTCCGATTGGGTGAAACAACTGCCATCGATTGCATGTTCAACTTCTGTCGATGTGTTGTTGAATTGTCTGGAGAACAATACTTGAGAAAACCAAATGTTGCTAATACACAACGTCTTCTTGAAATGCATGAGCAGAAGCACGGCTTCCCAGGTATGTTAGGAGGTCTTGATTTTATGCACTGAGAATGGAAAAACTGCCAGTCGCTTGGCAAGACCAATTTAGTCGAGGTCGTGGGAAGCCAACAATTCATGTGCTTGAAGCAGTTGTGTCTACAAACTTGTGGATATGGCTTGCATTTTCTGGGGTCGTAGGTTCTTGTAATGATCTTAATGTGCTTGAAGCAGTTAATGTAATTCTATGATCTTAATCATAGAATTATAGTAAAAAATATGTTGTACGTTAACGTTGTTCAGCTAGCGTGACGAATTACTGAAATTTGAAGTACATTAATAAAATTTGGTAGTTGATAGTTTACGTGATTTGTGAAAGCAAGTAAACGTTAATGACACATTAAATTAAAAATTAGTTTAGCTTAGCGTGCGTGCGTGCGTGTGCAGTGAATAACAAAAAATTTAAAATGTATCTTAACGAGATATCGACTTAACTAATAAGAATAATGATTATTATTGAAGGTAGCTAGCTAGTATTGAAAAAAAAATGAGTTGCATGAGCTGATATTTGAATTCTGGAGCTGAATTGGTTTAATAACATACATTAATTAATAATAATATATGGAGGTTGAAAAAGTAGTGAATTAATATTGGCTTGATTATTAGTTCTGTTGGATTCAATTTTATAAATGAAATGAGCTTTGAATTTTGATGGAGCCAAGCTCGCTCGCTCGAGCAACTTGTTATTCCAATTAAAGAAAGAGCAAAGCTTGACAGCTTGTTGTTTTCTAACGTCTAACCAATTAAACACAAATAAATAGAGTTAGTTTGGTTAATTATATATGCAAATATTGTTGTAGATATACATACATACATACATACATACGGATGTCAACTGGGATATTATGATATAATGATATGATCAATGGCCGGAGACGTACTGGAGAGTCCGTAGTAACTCATTGAAATAAATTAAAATATTGATGTTTACTGTATATACTATTTAATCTATTTTCTTAATAAATAGATTGGAGTATTATTATTATACTCCCTCCATTCCTAAATTATTGTCTTTTTTTTTTCTTTTTTGTGAATAATTGTCTAGTTTGAAATTTTTTTTTAGAATATTACTTTTATCATTTTATCTTTACTTTTTTCTACTTTAATTATGAAATCACATACACATGAGTATTAAAAAAAATTATATATTATACTAATATTAATAATCAAGTTAATTATTTTTTTTTAATCTGTGTGTCGAATCAAACAAGACAATAATTAAGGGTAGGAGGGAGTATATGTTATACGCCGACAAAAAGGTTCAAACAAAATTGTGATTAATCATACACACACACAGTATATAAGAATAATGGAATTTTCTGTTAGTGACTTACTTTGGATATCACACAAAAATCCAAAAACCACTTTCATGATTTCTACAACTTTTGACTCATGACACTTCTACCATGCAAAACATATACTAGTAGTATAAATTAATTAATTAAATAATATATATATATATATATATATATATATTCGTCTGGATCAAACTATAATGAGAGATAAATCAAACGCTGTATATGAATAATTGCAATCTGATCGAGCATGCCTAGTATCTAGAGGTCAGAAATTAATATTTACATGTCTATTTAAAATAATATTCCTATTTTTTATTATTATTTTTCCAAACAAAATATCTCAGTTTTATATTTTAACTTATAAACCTTCGTTATTTTTATTTTCTTTCTTTTAAAAAACACCACAAACAATAAGGTTGACATGTTAATTAGTGAAAATTATAAAAAAAAAATAGCATAAAAATAAAAGTACAGCTTAGCGATAAAAAAAAACTAACTTGTCAAATGAGGTTATTTTTCGAGAAGAACGGAGGAAGTATTACATTACAATACAAATTAAGTATCACTAAATTCGTCTGTTTAATTAATATTTTGAAATTAATTTTTATTTTCATCTGTAAATTCAAGCTTTAAGCTTATTCTTTTAAATTGTATAAATAATGTACTTGCTTTGACTATATAGAACATCAAATGTTTAAAATTACAATTATCATTAAAATTTATTTTTTTCTATAAATTTAGAAGTTAGAAATTAAAATACTAAATGAATATACTTATAAAAAAACGAATTGAATTCCCCTAGCTAGCTAGCTAAGATCATTGATCGATCCGTTTGAAATAAATTAATATTACAGATTAATTATAAACCTTCAAAGTTATCTAACCTTTGCCTTATTTCCTTCCTTTGATTAATTGGGATTAAAATAATAATGATGCATAAGCTTTGATGTAATCATTCTAACTATAATGAAGTGATTAGAAATATCAACTACTCTCCTCTCTTTGGGACAGCTGCCCCTGCCCCCCACAAACCTGATAAATATTACTCCCTTCTGATAAATATTACTCCATTCGTTCCAGGTAAAGAGTCACATTTGATTTTTTTTTCAACTAAGCTAAAGTTTGACCAATAATTAACATAAATCTAATAATTTTTACAAAGTTATTAAAGTTGTAATTCATAGTATTATTAAAATAAATTTTAATTAATAAAATTTTATTTCTTAAAATATAAGTAAAATATGTAATTTTTTTATTTAATTTAGTCTTATGTTAACTTTTATAAAAAAAAAAGTGGACTTTTTACCTAGAACGGAGGGACTATTATTGTACTAGCTAGGAGTATTAATTTCTTTTTTATGCTTTTTCGCAATATATAGAGATCAAACTGTCACCATGATACATACATACATACATACATATACATATATATATATATATATATATATATATTATCAAAAGTTAGATGAACTATTGCTTAATTCTTGCATCCTTTACACATTGTCCTGACAATGAAGCTTAATCAGAAAATAGACTACTAGCTAGCTATAAGCTACTCCAATAAATAAATATTTGACTAAGATGTTCTGATTTAAATTGATCATAGAAATAATTAATTAACAGATGTCGTGTGTGTGTTATAACACCTACTCCTAAACACACAAAAGTTTTAACATGCCCACGGGCATAGCTCAATTGGTTAAGAGCTAGTAGTTTTAGAACAAGATCAAGGATCGAGTCCTAGCAATCGCAGTGTGGGGGTTTCATCTTCTTGTGAGAATGGCTCCTTATAGGTACTAGGCACGGATCCTCCTAGCTATTTAATCGCTGAGTCACCGTAATTTTTCCTCTTACATTCTCATAGGGTTGGGGTATGGGGGCTCTCGGGAGAAGAGTTTTTTCTTTTTGGAACACAAAAGTTTTAATATTAAAATTTACCAGTGAAATTCAAGAACTATTATGGAATACAAATGCTTAAAGTGCACCGTGAAGACACGATCGAGTTATGTTATCTCCTAGTATATGTTTGTTCATTTAACATTTTCAAAACTTAATAGCTTTTGTCGTTTTTTAGAATTTAAATTTTACCACCATAATTTTAAGAATACCTGCCCAATGTTAGGATATCATTTTAGGACATCGTCCGTATTGTACCATTATAACAACTAAAATTACAATTTAAAACACATTTTCTATCTTAAATTAACACATTATTTGTTTCGTATTGTACCTAACTCGAAAGATTAGTGTTTGACTTGTAGGCAATTTTTTAAAAAATGAAAAAGAAAATTGACTACAAAAATACTAAATGAAGATATTTTACCGTTGCTTGGTTGATTTTGTTTGTTAAGCTTATTCCATGTATGTATTGTATTTCCTTATTGGATTAGTTTAGTTTAGTAGAGTATAATTAATACAGTAAATGGCAATTAATTTCAGTCCAACGGTTACTTTTTTGTTGTTGTTGGGGTATAAATGAACGGTTACTTCTTTAATAGTCAATGGTTTTCCAGATTTGAATATATTATTCAAATAAAATAAAATAAATTAAACAATAAAAAAAGTGTGAGAGCAGATATCAATTTAGTTTAATATATATATATATATATATATACTCACCACGCCTGTAAAATTGATGGCCTCCCATTAAATGGAGATCATGCTATGCTATATATTGCTAGACCTAATAAGTTGAATGAATGCATGCCCCAAAATAGAATGTACCCTTACAACTGCAATACTAGGTGGTACAGTAGTATTTATTGCCCAACCCAACCAAACCATGCCTTTTTTTTTTTTTTTGTATAATTGAAAACGATATCGGAATTGGAAGTATCAACTGCAGTAGTGTTGTATTGTAAAATTACGTTCCAACGTACAACACCACAATGCACATCATTGATGGTTTTGTTGATACTTACATTTTTCGTAACATTATTACTATTGTATAACTGCAATTGGAGAATTTAAGAAATACTATACTATGTAAGTATTACATTTTAAAATAAAAAAAAAATATGAGGACATATTTGTCTTTCGAAGATGCAATTTGATGTGTGTAAATGCTTCAAACCCGTTTTTCAATGGTCATTCTACTCTTAACATTTCAACATACGACGTATGATGCATTTATACTGTATAAAACTCTAATAATGCTTTCTTTTTACTGTATTTTCTGCATATATACTTCAAATAATAGTTCATTTTAACATACATTTATTATATTTTATTTTAATTATATTAAAAATACTATCAACAACTTCTATATTTTTTTTTGAAGTCATTAAAATGTGACCAAATAAATTCAGAACAAAATTAATTATTTTAGAACGGAGAACATTGTTCATTTTAGATTTTCTGAATGTATAACATTTGCTATATAGAATTTTGAATTTGTGAACATGAACACTTAATATTATTATTTGCTTGAACTTTTGGTGTCAAGTAAAATACAGTGTGAGGCCGTGTTTTTCGACTTTTGGTGGATTGGTGGGATAGCCTTTGTTTATGGATCCAAAACATTCCCTTCATTCCTAAATTACCTGTTTTATTATTTAAAAAATATATAAAAACTAAATATCAAATTTTCATTTCAAAGACAATAATTTTTTTTTATAGGTAAATCCAATATAAGAAGCTTGTTGTTTCCTAATTAAAAAAGAAAATAAAAGATGTGCATGTACAAGATAAAACAGTGAGGACAGTACTTGCTTATGTATCCTATTCCATGACACCCCCTTCACATCCACCATGATTACTTGATTCTCCAGATGCCTCATCATCTATCAACAACTCAATAATTTTCCAGGCATCATCATGCTATGTTGTTTGAACACTTGTTGAAAATTTCTCAGTCACAGTACAGTTTTTCAGCAGTTTTTGTGCTACTTTTGTTTTGTTTTGTTTTATTTTGTTGTCATGTGTAGCCTACAATCTCTAATCACTGCTGATTCATGCCCATACCCCTCTACCAACAGAAGAAAGGGCATAACTGTAATTTCAAATAAAACAAGGGTAATTAAGACTATCACAGAAAACTGGTGTGGTGTCCAGTCTGTTTCCTTGACTATCCAACCCACTAATTTACATATCCCAATCCCATCAATAAATACATTATTTAAAAAATATAAAAACAAACAAACAATTTTCACAAAACTCAAGAAAGAAAAGTAAACTTCAAAAAAATTCCATGACTTTCAAAATACCCTTTAAAAAGACTACAGGGCAAACCTGCACTATAAGTTACATAACACATTAGTTTTAGCTTTATTTTACTAGTTTTTTAGGTCCACTCTGTGTTCATTTGACCTTACAACCTATCACTTAATTTTTGCATTAATTGACATTTTCATTTCTTTAATCATACTGATAGCTTGTCTCCCATATCTATAAATTACCCCCTAACTCTTGAAAATTTACAATATTGCAAATTCAAAAAATATATTAAAGCCCAAAGAGAAGGCTGATTCCTAAATAAGCAAACTTTCTCTTTATTTTCCTTAGTTTTTTATTCAATATATGATTATCAGTCACAGTCACCTTCAAGATTCAATTTTTGGAAATAGAGAGAAATAAAATAAAAAAAGAAAAAGGGTGAAAAATTGCAACTTTCATGCTTCTCTTTTACTACTGTTTCTTAGACATTACCTACCACTGATAAGTCCATGCCTTCTTATTATCCCCACCACTACCAATTCTCAGAATTCCATGTGCTTTGTTGTTTGTTCTCTCCAATTCCCTTCAACTTCAAAAAAAGGAACTCCTTTTTTTGAGTTTTTTTTCTTTTCAAATCTCCATTAAATCAAGTACTTATTCATACTGGGTCTTAATAGATATAGATACCCATTTGGGTAATTGAGAAAACCCAGAAAAGGAATTCCTATAAAAATGCCTACACATCTGGGGTTCTTTGACAATGTCATTAATTTATGAAGGTATGAGCTTTGAATGGGTTCATTTCCAATTGGGCTTTTGAGTTTCTTCTTGTAAGAGATCTAGGGTTTGAAAATTATTGCTCATTGTTTGGAGAGAGAGAAAGTGGCAATTCTTGGAATCTCATCTCATCACATACAGGTAATATGATTGATGTATATTTGTACATACATTGCACTTTAGTTCATTGTTTAGTGTGTTCAAATTTGCAGTCATGTATCTAGACAGAGTTATTGCATATTTAATTGAGATTTACTCAAAATTTAATGAGTTCACACATACTGGTTCTCTTAATAATTCTTTGTTTCTTTTCAATTTTTTCCCCACTTGTACTTCTAATTAACCGGGCTTTTCAATGTCTGGAAATGGACTTCCTGATAGAGGATTTGTTCTTTCCCGCACCTTTCATTTTCTTTAATTCATATGCACTTTCTGCTTCATTTTTGAGACGCTGGTGATGGGTATGTTTGGCTCCCGTCTGCCCACTCTGTGTGTGTGTGTGTGTGTATCCTGACCCCTTGTATGTGTTATGTTTATGTGTTTAGTTTGTTCTATCTATTCCTTCAGTTTTGGGTTTTAAGATTGAACAATCGACAATGTTACCCCATACGTCTCTCTGTCTTTGTACATATGTATGTTAGACCTGTTTAAGTTGTCCCATTTATTCCTTCAGTAGTGAGTTTTAAGATTGATGAACCATTGGCAATGTTACTCATTACCATATAGGGTTTTAGAATCTATGTATCTTATTTCTATTTTGTTTTGAGTGTTCAGGAATTAGAATTGGGGAAAAATTTATTGACCAAAATCAGATTTTTCAGAAGAGAAATCCAGAGTAAATTGAAATACCCTTCGGTTAATGTATCACTAATTCTTATCTTATATAACTTGCAGGGATTTTTTTTTGAACAAAAATGGGTTCTAGTCTCAATAAACAACTGACAAAGAAAATTCCTATTATAAAGCTTGAGGTGTGGGCTTTAGTGGCAATCTGTGTGGGATTGTCTATTGTAATTATCCTATTGGTGCTTTCTTTTTATCTTTCAAGAAAGAAATCCAAGAGGTTAAGTGCCAACCTTCCCGTTAGCCAGAAGCCAACTGTATCAAGCGAATTTAAAGAGATCAGGGTTGATCAAAATTCAGCAAACAATTTTGTTGGGCAAGTCAGAGATTCACACACGCTAAGGGACACATTCAATTACAAGGATTCAGATAAGCTTTTGGTGCATTCGAGCATTGACAAGTCAAAATACGCTGATTACAGCAGTCAATCGGGATCATTTAATCAGTTAGAGAAAGACGATTCAGGTGAAAAGGGGACATCTAATATTGAACGAGCTTCTTCACATCCTATAACAGCTCCTTCCCCTTTGTCTGGACTACCTGAGTTTTCTCACCTTGGTTGGGGTCATTGGTTTACAATGCGGGATCTAGAAGTTGCTACCAATAGGTTTTCAAAGGATAATGTTATTGGTGAGGGCGGATATGGTATTGTTTATCACGGCCATCTTGTTAATGGATCTCCTGTGGCTGTTAAGAAGCTTCTAAACAATCTGTAAGTTTGGTCTTATTTCTGTTGCTGTGTAACTTCATTTCTCTTGAGCACATTGGATTATGTAGCTTATGCGGTTTCCTGTATATTTTGCCTTAGAGGACAAGCAGAGAAGGAATTCAGGGTTGAAGTCGAGGCAATCGGTCACGTGAGGCATAAGAACTTGGTTCGCCTTTTGGGATACTGTATTGAAGGAACCCACAGGTATTAGCTTCCTATAAGCTTTAAACCTTTTGATGTTCCTCATGTTTCTAGTAGATAGTCCATTGAAACCTAGAGGTATCTGGTTCGAACTATGGAAACAGTCTCTCTGCTCGTAGGGCTAGGTCTTCGTACATTAGATCCTTCACAAACTTTAAATGGTGGGATTGGCCCGCTAAAGCACCCACTAAATGTTGCTAGTGGATGTTCAACTGTCATGTAGGGGTCATGGGCCCCAACTCCCGAAACAATCTCTCTGCTTGCAGAGTCTCTTTGTTTGCAGGGGTAAGATTGTGTACATTACATCCAAGACCTGCAATGGTGTGAGCCTCGTGCAATGCCTACTAAATGTTTGTAGTATATAGTCCATATAGAACAGCAAAAGTCACTAGCTTTTCTGAACAGTAGGCAGTGGATGGAATCTGCTGAGACGAACTTTTGTTTAGAGTATTAACTGGCCGTTGATTTACTTCCTATTACAAAATTGTAGGATGTTGGTCTATGAGTATGTAAACAATGGCAATCTAGAGCAATGGCTTCATGGAGCTATGCGTCAGCATGGATATCTTACCTGGGAGGCCCGCATGAAAGTTGTTCTTGGCACTGCTAAGGCGTAAGTTTATCTATAGTTTTATATAGGACATTTAGACTTGCTATTGCTTTCAATTCAATTTCTTATCAAATGCTGTTGCAGGCTTGCATACTTGCACGAGGCCATTGAGCCAAAAGTGGTTCATCGAGACATCAAGTCGAGCAATATACTACTAGATGATGATTTCAATGCTAAGTTATCTGATTTTGGTCTTGCCAAGTTGTTGGGTGCCGGAAAGAGTCATATTACAACCAGAGTTATGGGCACCTTTGGGTAAGCAACTTCTCCTTTTTCTTTTTTATTTCTTTCTTTTTAATTCTTAAAAAAAGAGTGTGGCCTGTGATGACCTTGCTTTAGAACGAATTGGATGGCAGAAACGGAATCATGTAGCCGACCCCAAGTGATTGGGATTAAGGCTGAGTTTGGGAGTATTTGTAGTTTTAAAACACAATTTGTATTGATAAATCTTTCTTTTCTTCCCCTACTTTGCCGATTCAACAGATATGTAGCCCCTGAATATGCAAATAGTGGCCTTCTAAATGAGAAGAGTGACGTTTATAGTTTTGGAGTTGTGCTCTTGGAAGCAATTACTGGAAGAGATCCAGTGGACTATGGACGACCTGCAGATGAGGTAAAGAGAGCATTTTTACATTAGCCCGATGGATCAGTTCTGTTGTAGTCAAATGGATACGGGCTTTTTGTTGTTGAGAAAATCTTGTCATTTTTGCTCATTATTTATGAGTCAAGATTTGTTTTAAATTAATTTAATTTTAGTAACTCCAATACAATCAAACTATGAAAATATGTGAAATACATCCCGTGGATTTATAATGCAAATTACATCCTGGTGAATTACGGTAGTAACTGAACAGCCTTCCCTCGTATGATAAATGTAATTTGTTTTGATTTTGAGTTTCCTTCTTGCAGGTAAATCTGGTCGACTGGCTCAAGATGATGGTTGGGAACAGGAGATCAGAAGAAGTGGTTGACCCGAACATTGGTACTAGACCATCTAGAACTGCCCTTAAACGAGCCCTTTTGACTGCTTTGAGGTGTGTTGACCCTGATTCTGACAAGAGACTAACCATGGGTGAAGTCGTCCGCATGCTTGAATCAGAAGAATATCCATTAGCACGAGAGGTTTGATTCTAAACTTGTTAAAACTCATATTGGGTGGTTGCAGTTGCTGCATTTGTAAAGTTATCTGTTCTTTATAAAGTGGGAGTATAAATAATGTAAAACTCTAAACTGGTTTGATAATTAGGGACGGAGACGCAGAAGGAGTCAAGCTGGTGGCATGGAACCAGAATCTCAGACGGAGAACTCTGATGCTGACCAGAGTAACAAACAAGAATCAGCGTCATCGCGGTGAGACGAGGAGGAGGGATAGGCAAGCGGGCAGGGGAACTACAAATAGTAAAAGAATGGAGCTTTATCAGCGAAGAGGGTAACTCTGTCACTGTTTCAACCTTGCAAGTTCTTGGGGTGTGCCTCAGTTGAATCAGACACATAAGCAGCAGGGGAAGCGAGCTAAATACAGAAAAGAAATACATAGCATTATTTGTCTTGTGGTTTCTTCTTTCTACGCATATAAATGTTGGAGAGAACATTATTTTGTGAATGAAATCATGGAATTACCCCACCTACCTACAGTTGGTGGTGTACAGTCGAGTCGTTCTTTGTGTGCGATTAGATTTAGGTTTTTGTAGTATTAATCACATAGAGCTTGTTGTGAAGAAGGAGATAAAAAAGAGAGAGAGAGAGAATTTCTTTCATATGTTAAGTGAATAATTAATTTATAGGAAATCTTTTGTTTTTTTCATTTTCAAAGGACAAACGCATGTATTTGCAATTGCGGCATTTTGGACGGAGTGTAACCAGAATCTGCTCTGCTATATATGTCTTGATAAACTGGAGATTGCCCTCCCCACCCCACCCCACCCCTCCCTCAATTATTGTCAAATTGTGTAGCTACTACAATACATAACAAAGATAAATATTGATAACTTGACAACATATTTACTTATACAAGGTACAAAAATAATATCACATTTGAGTTTTGATTCTACTACTGTCAGATTGAAAATGATTTTACAAGTTTTTTTTTTTTGTTTTTTGGATTTAGTAACAGAGTTTGTTTTTTGTTTAGATATAAGATAGAAGAGGTAACATTCTCTTAAAAAGAGTTTAGTTCCAAGATTCACATCTTGCTTCCTCCCTCTTTGACCCTTTTTGGGGGTTATGGAAAGACAGAAACAAATGTGTTTTTGAGCACTCGACTCGACTCGAATCGTATCATTATGAACATCAAGAGTGAGTTTCTTGCTGCTAATTTTGATATCAATAGAGGCTTAGTAAGAGGAAAGCTATAACCATTCCATTCGGGCTGTTGGTTCATTGGGTAATACCCCTTTATTAAAATTGAAAGCGGATGGAGCCTGCCTCTCGAGGTAACTCAGTCAGGGCGGGCGGGCCAAGTGCAGGAGGAGGGATTGTGCGCACAGCACAGCTCAGCTACTGGTGATGTGTTACATTCTTTCTCGACTTTCTATGGTGACACTTGCAACACGACCCCACCCAAGCTCTTTTACAAGGCGTGATATGCTGCTGGCTGCGAGATAATGAGAGAGCGAGAGCGAGCATATGGAATGGAAGCTATTGTTGAAATGTACTCCTCCCTTTATTTATAAATGCTTTTGGTTAACTTAATGGTGCGAAACCCCCTCCCTTTGGAAATGTTTTTCTATCCAAACAGACTTCAACCTCAACCCTTTTATTTCATCGACATTGATTGTTATCAGCACGCAAACTCAGTAGCCCATAAATTCGCAAACCTTTGTTTCCCTTTTATTTCATCAACCAAAACCTTTTTCATATGTAATAATTTGTTTTGAGGTTAGGCTCCTTTGTTTCCCTTTTTTGGGTAATTCTGTTTTTTACTAAATAAAATTTGTTAAGGCACCGTTCCTATATTATAAAAAAAATACATTTATATCTTTTAAAAGATGAAATTTTTTAGAAGCCATCATGTTCATGAATTACTTCAATATGGCCATGTTTTCACCCATCAGTTGATCCAATTATTGATGCTCCTGATACTTTACCAAATTCTGGCACGGCAGGTTGCCGGAATGTGTGTGTGTGTGTGTGTGAAAGAAAGAGAGAGAGACGGGGCTCTAAGGCAATAGTAGATCATTAGCATCCGACCAGGCAAAATAAAGCCAACCTTCTTTGAACCAATAAGAAAATCCAACCATCTCCAAAGAGCTCAGACAGATTTTACTTTTTAACTCAATATCTTCATCTATATACCGATCGCAAGGTCATGTTGGATTAAGGATTCGACCAGCTTATACCACTCATAACAGCAAATCTCAAACTCTTCATCTCACCAAAATGTGTCACCACGTATTAGGACAATATGATTAAGAACGAACCAATTTTAAAAATAAAAATAAAAAATTTGAAGAATGCTGTCAGCTTAAGACAATTGCAGAACCTTTTGATACAAACTCAACAGAAAAAAAAAAAAAAAAAGAAACGCCGCTTGCACAGCTGCATTTGTAGAATGATTTTTGCGCATTACACATTAAATAACGAATACTAGAACTTAGCAATCACAGTACATGATCTACAACATGTTTGGCTATTGGAGAGGTTGAGCGGTGGGGAGGAGGGAGGGAATTCACAAGTGTCCTGGTTCATTGGCAGGTAGAGCGCGAGCATTCATCAGGGGTTGCAGAGCTTTAACGACAATGCTCATGTTCGGCCTGAAATCGGCTTCATACTGCACACACAAGGCAGCAACTGCAGCCATCTGTTTCCGGCAAATTACATCAGAAAGAGAGGATAATATGTTAGATTAAAAAATAATTTCAAAATATCATCGCAACTCAGGAGACAAGAAAGCGGCCAACAAAAACGCTGGTTCCTGCTTGGGAATTGTGCCAGCATGGACAGACCCATTCCATTCCGGCATGATTTCATGTACTAGAATGGAGTGAAAAATGATGAGGGTCAGTGAGAATGTGGAGAGTGAATGGGATTTGCAATAATAAGGGGTATTTTGGGAATAACAGAAAATAGGTTGAGAGCATGTTTGTCCAAAAAAAAATCCATTCCGATAGAATGGTCTTTGGTGGAATTGCCATCAACCTCGCATGGGAAAATTCTGATTCCACTTCCAGAAGGAGTTGCTACACTTACCAATTTAGCCAACAAAACATGGGAATCAACTGGTCAATGGAATCACTCATTCCATTCCAGCCCAATTCAAACGAACCAAACACAGTCTTAGCGAACACGTGATTTAATTCTTCAAAGAATGCCATAACCGAATAGGTCTACTGAATTACCTTTGCGACTGCCTTGGGAGGGTATTCTCCATTCAATCTAGTATCAACACACTGTTTCACCTTATCTTCACTAAGTTTAGGTGTTGCCTGACACAATAAGATTAAGGTTAGACTGCAATAACTTGGAAGGGAAACAAAAAAAATATATATATATATATATAGGGACAAAGAACTAGATGAAGTGATTACCCATGTCACTAAACTCTGCTGTCCACGTGGCAATGTATGGTCAACAGGTTTACGTCCTGTCAAGAGTTCGAGGAGAACAACACCAAAACTGTACACATCGCTCTTTGAACTCAGCTGTCCAGTCATTGCATATCTGCCACATAAAATCAGAACACTCAGGTTCAAGTAAACATGCTTAGGCAGTACAAGATATCAGGATTCAACGATTAACTGCCCCAACTCGCCTGTGGTGCACACTGCAGATGGTGTGTAACTGATGATTTACAAGTATTACACCTAATATGTTCCTAACATCATCATTGCACACTCTCTCCACATCCCAGCCAAAGCTCATAAGTTAAAACTTGGCTTCATTGTAACAAGTGCCTTTACGGGGTGGAAAGTTAGAAGATTGGATGGCTCAAATGCTGGCCTCCCATATTTTTCTTTTTTAATTCCGAGCAAGTAATGCCATGCATCATAAACCATTAACATAGTGCTAACATACTTTGTTCTATTACATAATAATGCTTCTTCTCAATCTTTTGGCCTTTAAAAACCTTAAAATAATGCATCTTCACATATTTCAACTTGTGCTGGCAAACTCTCAATGGTCAATGTAAATAATTGAGTTTTTAATTACGGAATACACTTGGCAAAAGGAAAACATCAATTTTATTGATCAAAAAAAGGCTTACTCAGGAGCATGATAACCAAAGGTACCAAGAACACGCGTAGAGTGAAGACGTGCTGCCATGTCTGGGGCTTGGTTTGACAAATCAAAATCCGCAATTTTAGCAACATCATCATCAAAAAGCAAAACATTGCTGGACTTTATATCACGATGGATAATATGAGGTTGTGCCTTCTCATGTAAGTACTCAAGTCCCTTTGCAGCCCCAACAGCAATTTTAACTCTTTGCAACCATGACAGCACTGGACCTGGTTGTGCACCTTTAACACCTTTTCTTCCTGCATCCACAATTAAAAAACATTATTTGTAGCACCGAAGGAATCCAATGCACTTGCAACTCCATGCAAGCCGCTACATAAGATTGACAGGTATATACAAAGAAAATGTTGACATGCTATGAGGCAGGATTTTTTGCCTCTATATGATAATGAACAGCTTTTCCACTATATGTGATCAGATATCAATAGGGAAATTGTGAGATTACCACCAGCTATAAGCGGAAAACTGAGTGAAAATCATCTTGAACAACAAATTTCTCAATTCGGACTCATTGCTGCTCAAAAACCGCGCATGTTAAGTACGTGCATTAAACAATAAGCAAGACTTGTATGTTCATAATCAACCCAGTAAAGATGAGTAAGGAATATGTCTCTTGCCAATTAGTTTTGAAGCAAAATTTTGGATTTTTCTTTTAGATAAAAGAAGAAATTTCATCAGAGAGAGAGAGTGTGTAGAAATAGTCTACCAGGAGAAATAAGAGAATATGACATTGAGAAAGGTAAATAGGAAGAACAGGAAATAGGATCATAAAACAATCAATAAAGCATTCTGTTCCATTTCCTGTTTCCATCCATCAGCAACTATGCGAAGAGACTCATAAGCATGAATTACCATATAAAATCCTTGATCACTTAAGTCACTACTGTCAAGTAACTAACTCAACAGGAGCTTAAATTCTTCAAGAGCAGATCAAACAATGGTATATCATTCTTTAACATTCCACTCAAGTCCTCACCGGCAAATGGAAAGACAGCTAGGATCATTGTAGGAAGAGACGAGACAGATACAATGCACCATCTACCTTTGGCTCCACGTTAAGTTATCAACTCATCTATAAGCATAAACTATTCGAGAGAAAGTCCAATATCATACATCATCAACTACTACTACCTCCGTCCCAAAGTGAGTGTCACTTTTTGGTTTTAAAGGAAATTAAGAAAGTTACTTTTAAGTCATTTTAGTAGCATATATACATAAAATGCCCTTAGTGTCCACATTATTGCAAGTGCACATTCAACATCAACTTAAAGGTGAACTATAACTTCATTAAAAAATGGACACTTATTTTGGGACAATATTTTTGAAAATTGGACACTCATTTTGGGACAATATTTTTGAAAATTGGACCCTCATTTTGGGTCGGGGGGAGTACCATAACTTCCGCTATCATATGAATCCTCGGAGCTCCAACAAGATCTGAAATAGTTTATCAGCCTAAGTTGATAGGGACACATACTGTATACCTCCTGAAAGGTATAGACTTGACATTACTTACCATGAAGAATATCATGAAGAGATCCATTTGAAGCGTACTCATAGGCAAGGACTCGGAGACCACCATCTATACAATACCCGAGCAGCTCGACAACATTGTCATGTTTAAGCCTTGATACCATAGAAACCTGTAAAAGAAGACATATATCACATGGAAAGGACTGAATAAAGAATCTGATCTATCTTTGTAATACATAACAGAGTGTAAAAGGACCAACCTGCCCTAAGAATTCTTGGTCTGGTTGCTTACTGGAGTCTAACTTCTTAATGGCTGCAGCCTGCCCAGTTTTCAAAACACCATGGTATACTCTACCATATGATCCCTCTCCAATCAAAGCTTTAGTACCAAAGTTATCTGTAATTTCTTTCAATTCATCCACTTGAATAGCGGGGACAGCAATAGGCTGGACATTTACAGTCTGTGTGTCCTTTGGTGCAGCCTCTGTGGCGCGATAACCACCACTATTACCTGACATGATCATTTTTGTGTAAGTTTCACTATACTGAAATCAGGTGCCAAAGAAGTCGAATGAAATAGCATTGGAAGGATGCTCATGCATACAACCATAACGGCATAGAATCTAGACCCACGTAACTGGAATGGATAGGGTCCAACCAAGCACATTAAACAACACTCGAGACTTGTTATTTGAATCAACATCTGACCAAGCACAAAATGCTTTCTCTACCACAAATTGAACACCAACCCCACATGTGGCCTCTATGGTTCCCACCATCTCATAAAATAATAGTATTCTCAGCCATTTCATGTTATGAACCTAAGATCACCACAAAAATACCTGCTGCATTATTCGCCATGAATGGTCCATTATCATGCGTCTTTTGCATATCATCTTCACCACAACAGTTGAAGCAGCTCATGATCTCTTTCCTCTGGAAATAAAACCGAATAAGAAAAAAAAAGTAATTATACGACTATTTTTGAGATAGGTTCTGCTTGAAATAATTACACAGGAAGACTGTAGGGGGGAAAAGAAAAAGGAAAAAAAAACAAAAAAAAAGAGCATTTTATGTATTACAAAAGCACCGTCACCTTTCTGTTCCACTCTCCTCCATAACTTTTCTTTTTCTTTTTTATTTGGGGGGGGGGGGCTAAGTCTCTACACTTCTACGCAAGCCTAAATTCTTCTCTGTACACTCATGTGAAAATTGCATACATAATGAACAGAGGAAGTATGAGAACATAACAGTTTTAAGGTTATCCATAAGAAGTTGTTGCTGCTGGTGTGTGTTTCATACATAATAAACAGCTACAGTATGAAAAGACGGTGGTTTAAAAGTTATCCATAAGCTGTTGTAATTGTTGGCGTGTATGCGAGAGGGCAAGAGAAAGAGAGGGTTGGCGTGAATCAACCTCACTAACATTGCCCAAAGCGCTGGTTACATATTTGTAACCTTGATTTGTGAACACAATATGTTCCCAATGTACCACCTAAGAAGCAATAAGGCTAGGATTGATATGGCCATGTCTAAAAAGTAAATGCATACATTTCAGAAATATGCTAACTTGCATCGAAAATCTAAATGTGTTTAGTGGTTAGTCCAGTAACCCCCCAAAACAATGCGTCAGTAATTGTGCCTTATATATAAAATATATAATTTTTGTATAATTATGTACATTTCAAAAGAAAGTGACCAAGTGTATCATTATTCTTATTTTTATTAATAAATGCTATAATTCCATGGGCTTTTTCAGGGGAATTACAAGAAAGTGAAAGGAGACTAAAAAGCAATTATGCAGTCTAAATGATGGTTAACCCAAAATAAAAGAGGCAAAGAATGAGTCAGCTTTTAATTTTGCACATCATTCCCACTCGTTCTTGAAATATATTTGAAAAACTGTTAATCAAGATTTCTCCATCTGCTTCCACAGACCAAGTGTGACATATACTATACATATGTCCTTTCGCAGCTTGACATCCTTCACATGTCTTCTTTTGAAGCCTAAAAGGACAAAAACATGGAAGCCAACAAACATTTTTCGTACTACATTTCTAGGTAAGCACCAGATGGCAAGTACCAATGTGTTGATATCTCTTCTTCACTTGTTGTTTATAGAACAGAAATTCTAAAAATTCTGCCACCGCCACGGCAATGTGTGACGTAACAAAAGAATTAGGATCTGTCCAAAAGCAGCCACTAGTAAAGAACAATTTCCAAATTCTCTCCTCATTTACTTCCTCTAAACACCTAAGATGAAGTAATCATATTATAGTTGTCGATCTGATAATACTCTAGCAGTGTTCTCAACTTCACCCCGCAGTTCTCAATTGCTTTGACAAGCAAAGCAGATTAAGAAATAAACATAACACTGAGACTGGAATTTTCCTTAAATCGCATATTGTACAACACATAGATTTGGCCCAATTCTTACACAAGCAGAAACATACAAAATTCAGCTCGATTTTCCTTATAGTACTTTCTCAAAGCTCATTGCAAACTGCAGTAACGTACTAGGAATCTTCTCGATGGATAAAACCTTCAGAAAAAGATTATATCACTTTTTTCATTCCTTTAACCCCTAAAACTCAATGAAAAAAATGCTATCATTGCCATAAACAGAACAACATCAAACTCACAAATAGAGAGAGTGTGTGTGTGTGTCAAGCTGATGAAGTCAGCATTTTGCTGAAAATTTAACACCAGAATGCTAAAAATGATCTATCAATTTCAAAATTCAATTGATCCACATACAAACAACACCAGATCAATACAATTAAATCGACATAGACAAACATATCCACCTTCTCATACTGAATTCCCATTTTTCACATACTAATCATACAACAAACTGCTCAAACTGATCAAAACTGCAAATACTATAAGATCAGACAAACAAAGACAAACTGTTACCATCACCGGATTACAGGTAGGAAATTCTAGGGCTAGAAAGGAAAAAAATATTCCATGACAATGAACTTAAAATTTGGGGGAAAAAACTCACCGTGGACGAAGAATCAGTAAAGTGCGATTGCTTTGCTCGAAAGATGTGCTTGTTTATCAGTCAACAGTGTTTCTCACGCTTCTTTCTTGTTGTTAACAACGATCTGGAGACGGCTTATTGTGCGCCCAATCGCGTATGTTAGCACAGCATGCAAATGGAGAGGAGAAGAGAAGAGAAGAGAGAGAGAGAATGGTGTATAGTAGTTTTGCCTAGTTGGTGTGTCCCCTTCTTTCTTCCTTGACTTTGTATTACTTACTAGAGAAAGAGAGAGAAACGGATGTTTCCTTGATTTATTTATTTATAGGGGGTGGGGGGTTTATAACTGTTCTTAGTAAGATATTTTTCAGTTTTCTTCATTGAATATTTCTTTCAGTGTTACACAGTAGTTTCGTTTATTGACCATTCAATCAATCAATCTTATACTACAAAATCTCATTTCCTCAATTTGGTGATATATTTAGAACACTCCCGTCTTTATTTTTGTATGCTTATTTTGGCAAAGGTCAAAATTATCTGGTGTGTAATTAAATTTCATAACAATTTTTAATTTTGACTTTACTTCTCTACAATGTATTTGACTGTTTACTTAGTAATTATATAACTCTTTTCCATAACTATCCAACAACTCTTCACTTTACGACTTTAGTCACACGTGTTGACTAACACATTTGATATACAAGGTATGATTGCATACATAAACCACGATATGTTCTCTACTTTTAAAAATGACAACGCGGCATCAACCCAAGCTCATAACTCATTGTTATCGTTGTGATGAATATTTGCTTGAGCATAAACATATTGTTCTATTAATACTATTTTAGTACTTTGAAATAGTATAACTTTGAACATTTTTGTTTTCTGATATAGAAAGACTCATATATAAAGTTTATTTTGTTTTTATAATTATCCTCAATTTTAACTTGACACATTATGTGTATTACAAATAATTTTTTGCATGTTCATTATTATCCAAATTAGTAACATGTAAAAATTGAAAGTTTATTGAGGTCTAATTACTAAATTTGGAAAAGGAATCGGTCAAGAGTTGAATGGTCAAAAACTCATACAGTTTATCCACCACACTTACATTACATCCTTGATTTTGCAAGATGGAGAAAGTAACACTTTATACCTTTCTAACAGACTAGTAAATAAATAAATATATATATATATATATATATATAACATTTTCTCATTTTAAAATGACAATGATAGTAAAATTGAAATATCTTCTTCTTATTTCCTACGAGAATGCGAAATTTGTGCATTTTTTCCACGATAATCATCATAAGGAGGAGGAGCATGAAATGGTTAGAAACAAAAATACAAGATTTCCGAAGCATTATACAATGACAATCCAATATAATATTTACTCTGAAAAGGACGGTGGAGTTTGAAAATTGTCTAATATATATTTACACTTGGAAACAAAAAACTACAGTAGTATTTTCATTATTCAGATTATTATTATTATTATAGAAAAGGTAAAATGTGAATATGGTGAAATGGATAGATTGGTGTATATGAATGAAATCAAATGTGCCTATATATACAAAAGGATCGAGGTTGACTGTGCTGGAATTGGTTGGCTTGTGGAATTATTCCCACCTGTCTTTTGTATCCACTTATGATTAATCCCGCGTTTACCCTTTGGAATTAAAGTTTTTGTTTTTTGTTTGGGTTAATCACACCATTAACCTCTTGACTATTGACTTTTTTGCAGTTAGTCCCTTAAGAAAAATTCACATCGTAATAGTCCCAAAAGTTTCAAATTATCAAAAAAATGTTGTTAGTCCTTTTAATGGATGTCACTAAAAAAAATCCATGAGTGTATCACATCCCTTGCACTTGCATTTGGTTAAGGGACCCCTTTCTCCCCCAATAAAAATTCAAATCACCCAAAAGTGCTAAACAACGCACCCTTAATTATAAAATTACCAACCTACCCTTAAACTTAAAAAAATTTTAAAAAACAAAAACTAACTTAACCCCCCCTCCCCCACCCCTCATTTCAAGCTCTCTCATTCTATCTTACTTTCTCTTCCCTTTTTCTCTTACTTTCTCTCACTTTCTCTCATTCTCTCCACTTTTCTAACAAAAATCCTATATTCCTTCAACATTTACTCAAAGAAAAAAGGTACGTTTCTTTATAATTTATGTAATCTTTTATTAAATGTTAATGTTTGAACTAAATGAAAAAAAAAAACAAAAAAAAACGCATTTTTAGAGGGCCGGACCGGCCATGCATGCAAACAACCGGGCCGGCTTTATACAAGGAGGACCGGGCCGGCTATAAAGCATTTGGGCCGGGCCGGCTATATTTGAATAAGGCCGGACCGGCTATATTTAAATATAACCGGGCCGGCTATATTTAAATATAACCGGGCCGGCTCCTTTTTTGTTTTTTTTTTGAAATAATAATGATGTTCCTATTACATTATTTTTGCTATATTTTTGTTAGATTAAATTGCTTTATTATTAACTTTTAAAATTGCTATATTTTTGTTAGATTAAACTTTATAAAACATAAATTTAAAACATAAAAAAACATATATTGCTATATTACATTATTGATTATTTAAACATAAATTTAAACTTTTAAATTGTTAGCTATATTTAAACATAAATAAGAACATAAATTGCTATATTTAAATATAAATAAAAACATAACTTTTTTTATCGATTATATAAAACATAAATTGATATATGTTTGTTGTTTGATTAAATTTTTGTTTTACGTAAATTTTATAATTCTGCTAATTGTTAGTCATTTATGTATTTTATAATTTTGTTTTACGTAAATTTTGTTAGCTTATTAACTTGTTATTGTTAATTTTAGATGTCGAGTTGGTGGCGTGGCGATGGTGACCAATCGGACAGAGCTTATAGCGGGAGGGTGAAGGATCGCATAGTAGCCGCATCCGCCCGAGCCAAAGCAAGTAAGAGGCGAGGCGGGATAGTCGGCAGCCTAGTCGCCAGCCTCCACCGATAGTTCATCATCCAGGTGTCACTCGTGAGCGGACTCCACCGCCTTTTCGACCGGTCATGGATCCTTTCATGCCGGTGGTCCGTCGCCAATGGCCGAGAGTGATTTGGCGTCGAACGTGAATTAGAGGTAATTGGACCTCAACTGTTTTCGGGTCCTTCGCTAGTAGTCGCGGCAGGTCGAGCATGAGGCCTGGAAGGGAAAGGGTGTGATGAGTGCTTCGCATTTTCGCGTTGCATCGCACCTATCGATGCGAGATGGGAGACACCGACGATGACTCGATGATAATGATGACGACGATGACGACGACGACGATGGCGACGAGGATGTTGCTATTGGTCGAGGAGGTCGAGGTCGTGGGCGTGGGCGTGGGCGTGGTCGTGGACGGGGACGAGGAGTTGATACCGATGATGATGAGTGGATGTTATTCGATTCACATCCGGGGGCCCGCCACGCCGGCGTGCTACTTGGTTTTCTTGGCCATATTGCGCATGCAATATGGAATGGCGAGGTAAAATAAATTATTTTCACGCATAATTTTGATTATTGTTATCAATATATTTTGTATGAGATTGGTAATGATAATTATTAAATGGGTGATATTTTTTTAACAGAGCGGCAAGTGTTGATTTGTCATAATGCGCCGATCGCCTTACTAAATGGGTGATATTGTGCCGACAAGAACGACCTTATTAACAGTGCGGGCTAGGACACTTGAGGCGTGCATGTTTCAAAGACCTAAACATGCCTTTGATTTCTGCGTTTGTCGGCGATGGCACCGGAAACAAACAGTTTCCATCGCCATTTGGTGAGATGTCTATCACTCGCACGATGTGCATTACATTCTACGGATTCCGTGGCGGGGAATATTGTCATCCCGAACACATCAATCTCGGGAATCAAGGGTCATGTCGGCCCTATTAGGAATGACAATGTCCGAGATCACCGGCCGGTGAAGTCGAGCGGCGTTAAGTTCAACTTGTTGATGGAACGTCTAAGCCCAGTAGTTAGTCCAAGAAATAGGGCGATGGGTTATATCATGTGGTTGCCGGGTGCAACATTATTTTTGGCCAAGACCCGAATCGATTGATCGTGCATTATTTGCCCTTGTTGGCGAGCTTAGCGACGTTTACGGTTATGCGTGGGGTGCAGCTACCTTAGCATATTTATACCGCCACCGGAATTGCTTCTAGGGCGAATACCGCCCAAATTGCGGTGTTTGACGTTCTGCGGTGTGTATAATTAATTATTGAAATTTAATTATGTAATTTTTTGGTAACATATTTAATTGGCACTTGTTTTTAACACATTTAATTGGCACTTTTTCGACTTGGATCTACGAGTACTTTGCATTTAGACCGAGCAGAGGCAAGGATGGACGCCGAACTTGCCGTGTTCGTTGAGATGGGCCCCACTGCGACACCAAGGACGTCCACAGCTCGCTAGAGTATAGACGTGCACTAGATCGATTATCTGCGACTTGGTATGTATTTTATTTATTTTCGTAAGCATTTAATAGAATATTTTATTAATGATGTTTAATTATTTTATAATACAGTGACGTGGACCCCATTCCATGTGAATCCGACCGCTGAAGTCCCAATTAGTCTTTTCTCGGGCATAATTCATTCCAAGGATATTACCGAGCCGTACATGCCCGATCGATGCCTACGACGGTTTGGGTATACACAAGTCATACCGTCTCGGATATACGTCCCATCGTGGTGTATAGAGGTCGGAATGCCCATAAGTACAAATGCAAGCACGAGCTTATGAAGAGGGCATGGCAAGAATGGCGACTTCTTCGCTCAATTTGAGCGCCATTGGGTCCTCGGTAGCGAGTTACCCACATGAGGCGGTCGACGGTTACATGGCTTGGTATCCGGAGCATTCGCATCCTCGAGTCTCGCCGCGAGCTAGGAGTGCCGATGTTCTTTGGGGAAGTTGATCCCCACGAGATACCCGAAGCATCTACGGTGAGTAACTATTAATTTTTATATCGACATTTTTTATCAATCATTACATATTATATTTGATTTTGAGTAACTATTAAATATTAACACTTGCGCGTCTGCTGGGTTGGACACCAACTGGAGCTTCGAGTCCCGAGAGGCGGGATGAAACGGACGAAGTTGTCTTTTGGGAGACACTTGATGACTTGTGTAATAAAGTTAGAGAATGGATGTAGATGAACATGTAGGGTGTTTAATTTTACTTTAACCAGGACGAATATATGTATTATTTACTTATGTTTGATACGATATTTTGGTTTCATCTTTATGTATGATAAACATTTTCCCGACTTTGCATTCTATAATTGTTGGACATTTCAAATTGATAGAAAAGTGCCTAATTACTTTAACATTACACAATATAGAAAAGTTCATAATTAATAACATTACACAAATGTTTTCTTTTACACGCATGTTGTTCAAATTGCTGCCGTTGCCTCCAAAAGGAAAATTCGCCCGTGTGCAATGTTGGGATCACAAATTAGTTCCCAACCGGTATAATCTTTGGCATTGGAGAGAACCAGGCATATATAATGCAATGAAGTGGTTTCCATTAACCAAACCGAAGTCTATCTGTTCATTTGGCGGTGCACCTTCTTCGCCCGAGACTTTAGTGGTAAGTATGTCGTACTCTCTGAAGTGACCAACATGTGACTATCTTTTGGTACTTGGTCGCAATCACAAGTCCTAAGTCCATGAGATCCAAATAATGCTCTTCGGTCTGGAGAGTGATACCATTCAAGTCTATATTTTCTGCATTTACTACATGCTCCCGCAAAACTCGTACATAAAAATCCCGCTTTCCCGAGCTCATGTAGCAATTCGAGTCTCACATCAAGCCAACGCTCCTCGTAACCATACTTGAAATAGGGCAATGACTCGAACCCACAATTTCCATCTCCCTTTACATTTACATAATCATCAATGAAGTCATGAATGAAGGATGGTACTTGATCTGCGAATGGAAATGAATTACCCGTACTATGCATCGATGAAGATCGACCTCGACCTCGACCTCGACCGGAGATGGACATTGGGTCACTAATCATGGAGTATGTCCGATCTACGTGCTCCCGTCGGACAACTCCCTTTTGGTCGAGTTTTCCTCGGACGTCCTTTGTGATGCTCATGTATAGGTGTACCTAAACATTGTAACATTACACAATATAGAAAAGTTCATAATTAATCATTTTAACATTACACAATATAGAAAAGTTCATAATTACATATTATATTTAGAAGTACTGTTGTCGCCGCATGAGAATGAAAGTAGGCGTGAAATCGGCTGGCATAATGCTGCTTTCTGTCTTCAGGCACATTTTTTATATCATACATCAGGTTGTTGAGCACTTCATCTGCCACAGAGTAGCTCCCTCCATCCGGTTCATCAAATTTTTCTCCCTCCATATGTAAAGTTCTCCAAAAGACATGGATACCGTGGGGATCAATTGGTAGATTAGCGGCCTCCAACACATTCATTTCATGTGCACACGGTAAGCCATGTGTTAGTCCGAACGAACAACCGCATTTTTCGAATCGTACCAATTTTCTTTTTCGACCCGTACGTCAACCTCTTCGATGAGCAGTTCAATACAATGGTGTGATACTTTACCTCTCAAGTTAAAAAACAATAACCTATCTGTTACTTTCAAATCAAAGTTCCTTGCCCTTTCAAATGTAGTCTTGATCTCATTGAATTGGAGCTCGATCAAGTCATGGATCTGCAAGACTAAACTATCCAAACTATTTGACGATGTTTTTAACCAACTCTTTAACATCCCATGTGCACTCTCAACTCTGTTGTACGATATGGCATAAAAAATAAATTAGATCAATGTAAAATTGGATTTCTTAAATCATTAAATTAAAGATAAATTTAAAACTAGTACTGTTGGTAGTAGTAGTTCCAAAATGCACATAATTTTTGTCCAAGCATGGACAAATCGATCTCGATACGGCTCCAACCATTCCTTCTTCACGTAACTGATCTGAGCTGGTATCCATTTCCATTTTTCTTCCATCTGAGCCAACATAAGTTGATATTCATCCTCAGTACTGGCGTGCACTATCCTTTGCCATCGTGAACTAAATGCTTTGGTAAATTTTTTATTCTTCATCAGTACCAAATATTTTTCCACGTTCTTGGATATGTGTCGCCTACATAAAAGATGTTTTGACTCGGGAAAATGATGCTCAACAAAGACTCATCAAAGCCAGTTCTCGATCGTAACTATCACATCGGAGCAAAGACTATAAAACATCATCCGTGAGTCATTGCCCAAAAGAAGCTTGCTTTCCTCTCATTTTTTAAGAAGGCGAATGCTACATGATAATTTTTGCCCGTCGATGTAATCCCAATGATCTCCAACATAGGCATATCGTATTTGTTTGTCCGATACGTACAATCCATACACAAAACATACGGATATAACGTCGCAGCTCTGCGCTTCGGGTGAGCAAACATGACATCGCCCGTAACGTTTGTCCCCTCCATATGCCTAAACCACGTCCGGTATCCCAAATTCTTTAACAAGGAAAAAATATTGCATCTTTGTCATGTTGCCCATTTTATTCATTCTTATCTTCGTTGGGCATTTTGCACTGCGAGCATTAAATAAAATTTACGTCAATAATGAATCTAAAAAATGTTATCAATTATTTTAAACAGATTTCTCACTTAACACATTGATTTCGTACTGTCTCAAACCGCCGCAATTTTGGATTTTCTTTCTTTATGGCGTTGAGTATCTGTTTCCCTTTATGTTTGCATGACTTAATTCTTTGATCATACCGAATTCCTTCTCGTAAACGCCGTTTCGATCTATGCCACTGGTGATAATCCGACAGTTGATGGTTGTGTTTGCCCTTCTCTTTCTTAATGATCACCTTCCACTTACCATGGGTATTTTCCACGGCTATTACTTGAACGGGCATTCTATTTTCTTTGTGCCTCTCAAATTTCGATCCGCTTCGTCCAACTCTCCGTCATATTTGTAAACCCCACCCCTCTCACATCCAAACCACAATCTTTTACATCCGTTCGCCCTTGTTTTCGCCTTGAATTCTTTAGGTACATATTATGTTCTTTTCCTCGCTCTAATCCAAGCTTCAACTTCTTCTCGACTGGCAAACACATCATCAGTCGCAAAAAAATGTGACACGTCAGGGAAATCTTCCGTATCATCATTAACGATGTGAATACCCTGCAAATAAACATAATGTAGCATTAAAAAAAATTTAATTATCCATGTATTGAATTAAAGTATGTTACTTCATTTGTATATCACTTATTTGTATATAGTGTAATTATATAAAACATAAAAATAAACATAAAATAAAATAAAAATAACCAAGACTTTAATTTACAAAAAAACAAAAAAATCAAGCCATCACACTTTAATTAAAGTATGTTATATTATTTGTATATATAGTGTAATTATATTTATAGTTATATTTAACATATTTAACATAAAAAAGAAACATTATATAATAAAATATAAATAACCAAAGACTATTTAATTTATAAATAATAAAAAAAAAAACCAATACACTTTAATTAAAGTATGTTATTTTATTTGTATATATAGTGTAATTATATTTATAGTTATATTTAACATATAAAACATAAAAATACAAAACAAAACAACACAATTTTATTTACAAAAAAAAAAAATAGAAAAGGAGGGCCGGGCCGGCTTTATTCAATATGGCCGGACCGGCTATATAACAAATGGGCCGGGCCGGCTTTTTTGTTATATAGCCGGGCCGGCTATATTGAATATGGGCCGGACCGGTTGTTTTTATTGAGGGCCGTCCCGGCCATTTTTAAATAGGGCCGTCCCGGCTATAAATTCCCGAAAAAAAACCCTAATTTAAATGAAAAATATTAGATTAAATTGAAAAACGTACCGTAAAATAGCTATCTTCGGTAAAATTGACATTATTGTTGTAATCCATATCTCCGTATATCAAAATTTAGATTGAAAAGAGGGAGAAAGTGAGAGATAAAGTGAGAGTGAGAGTGAGAGTGTGAGAGTTAAAGTGAAAGTGAGAGTGAAAGGTGAGAAAAACTATTTATACTTTTTTTACCTTAGTTTGTTTTTGTAAACAGTACATTAAGAAACAGTACATTAGATAAATAGTTTATTAAATTTGTCCGAACAAATAAAATCTAACTGCAATAATATATATTAATTAAGAACTCTAATCATTTTTATCTTTTATACTAATCAAGGGCGTTTTTGTCATATTTTATAAAATTCATTAAAAAGGGTGCGTTGCTTAGCACTGTCGGGTGCGTCGTTTAGCGCCCATGATGATTAATCCCGCGTTTACCCTTTGGAATTAAAGTTTTTGTTTTTTGTTTGGGTTAATCACACCATTAACCTCTTGACTATTGACTTTTTTGCAGTTAGTCCCTTAAGAAAAATTCACATCGTAATAGTCCCAAAAGTTTCAAATTATCAAAAAAATGTTGTTAGTCCTTTTAATGGATGTCACTAAAAAAAATCCATGAGTGTATCTGTGACGACCCAACCCCGACCCCGAGATGGGAACGCGGGTCGAGCCGTCCAAATAAGGACTACAATCATGCAAGGACTCAATTATCAAAACTAACGTGACGCAACATTGGACACGAAATAAAACTCGGCATTTAAAAAGCCGAAATATATATATTTTTTTAAACCTCAAAACCTGATATAACAATTAATAACAGTAAACCAAGTCATCGGCGAAATTACAGCCGGAACCCAACACTAACAAGTCATGTTAATATAAAAACACCTCGACGGCTAAACATGCCGGAGAAACCACATCAATAAACAAGAGCTAAAGGGATGCTCAGCGGAAGTCTTAACAAGTGAACCATATACATGTAAACAAGGCTCGGCCAACAAGTGCCGGCAAATAACAAGAGACATAAGTAGAATATTCATTTAGTCTACAACAAGTACAAGTTACTATGATTACACATTCCCAAGCTAAGTCTAAATGACTTGCTTAAACCCAACGTCCTCGCAAAAGAAGAAACCAAAAGCCAACGCTACCACCTCTAGGTAAACGATCACGAGCACGAGAAGACGATCAACCTCGAGAAGACGGACTGGACGACTAGGATCTAAAACAAGAAAGGGAGGGGTAAGTCATAAAGACTTTGTAAGTAACCAATATGCATGACAGATATAATGCAAGGCATACATAGCACGTATCAAGCAAGATCATGTTAGCACGTAGTTCTCATGTCGCGATGCACATTGTTTTCACATAGGTGCGTAATTAAATCACATAGGATTAGGATATGTTATAGAACCGGTGCCGCTTCGTAGTCCCCGAAATAGACAAGGTTATCACGATTGTATTTGTCGGATGCACGTGTATGATACATCGACCACGATTAGTATTATTCCAAGCGCCCTTTGGTTACGACATGGTACTCTTCTCCACCGTGATCGTAGTGAAGGGTGTGTGCAAGTTATGGTATGGCGACCCATCATCATCATGAACCTCATGATTCATGACTATGATGCATCGTTAACCATCGATACAATTCACGTAATGCCACTGGACTAATGGTATGTCAAGTAGGTATTTACTTGTCATACAAATCAAGTAAGGAGCAAGTTCGACAAGAGCGAACTTGTCCGAGTCAAGTAGATGTTTACTCACGTAATAAATCAAGTAATGGAGCGAGGTCGACAAGAGCGACTCGTCCGATCAAGTAGGCATGTTATTCTATAATGTACAAGTCGAGCAATAGATCAATCATGTCAAGAATTCCCAAGAACTAATTTACAACTCTATTGAACTCTAAACGTCGTAGGGATTTATTTGTAGAGTCGGTATTGTTCAATGACTCTCTAAAGCAACTCCGATGAGTTATTGCTAAAATATTCCTAAGTAGCGAATGAATGCTATGTGCAATTCATGGCTCTTTTCTAAGTTCTCGATTCATATGCAATTAGACTATATGTCATTCGTGACTTTTAGTCCATCAAGATTTAAGTTCCACACTTGTGAACCCTAACATGTCCATCAATTTTTGAAGTGATGAATTATAACAAGTCCAAGAACAAAGGTTATTCCAAGTTCATCCTAGAACATTATTCATACTTGACACAAGTCCAAATTATCAATTATGAGTCATTAACCCAAAATTTACGAAATTTAACTTAAGGAATTTCAAGTTTTTAACATGATGCATGTCTTCTTAAACATGTAGGCTAAAACTATCATGAAGGGAGCATACTTGATATTGAGCATACAAAACAAGGGATTGGGTACTTACCTCAAATACACAAATCAAACCAACAAAAGAAGAATCAAAGCCTCCCAAGTTGTTTCTCTAGTCTCAAGGAACACAAATATGGCTTTGCATGCAAGAATCTATGGTTGGATGAGGAGGAAAGTGAAAACACACACTAATCTCACACTATTTCTCTCACACAAGCTTTCTCTCACACCATGGATGAAGAAAGTAGAGAAATGGTGTTAATGTGGATGGTTCTCGTGTGTTTTAGGTGTAAAAGGACGAGTCAAACAGCCAAGGTACGTTTAAGTTGGTCAAGGGGCAAAACGTCACGTTTTAACAAAGCAAAAACGAGCAAAGTTTCGGATGAGGCGCGGCCGCCTAGGCGCCGCTCAGTTCCGAAAGTTCGAACTCAAGTTTCGTCTAATGCGCGCGCGCCTGGCGCCGCCCAACTTCCAAGACACTCTAAAAACATGAAATGTGGTCTAGAAAAGTCCCAAAAAGTTGCCCAAAGGTTCCATGATGGTTCTAACACTTAAGTGAAGCTAGAACACTAAGCAAAGGCCTCCGAAAAGTCTCAAAACCAAAGTAAACGAATAACATACCAAATCAAGTGCAATAATGTTGAAACTTCTAACACATATTCATACACTTAGAAAGCGTATAACCATCTCAATTGCAAGTACATATGAAAGATATTTGCACATGAAATGACGATGTTAAAACATAAGACGTAATGTAGAACGAATGCAAATGATGCAATTAAGAGAACTAGGGTGTCACATCCTCCCTCCTTAAAGGAATTTAGTCCCTAAATTCACTCACCATCTAATCAAACAGGTATGGATACTTCTCACGCATCTCACTGAAGTTTCCCAAGTGGCTTCTTCCAACAAGTGATTCTTCCACAAAACTTTCACTAACGGTATTCTCTTAGTCCTCAAGACTTGCTCTTTGGTATCAAGAATCTTCACCGCTTCTCAACATAGGAAAGATCGGGTTCAAAGGTAATCTCTTCATAGGCAAGAACATGTGATTCATCCTTCATATATTTGCGGAGCATAGAAACGTGAAACACATCATGAATACCCGAAATAGACGGTGGCAATGCAATCCGGTAAGCTAAAGAACCAACCCTCTCAAGAATTTCGAACGGGCCAATATACCTTGGTGAAAGTTTCCCTTTCTTACCAAATCTCTTAGTACCCCTACGGTGATATTTTCAAGAACACAAAATCTCCAACTTGAAACTCAAGATCGCGTCTCCGGTTATCCGCATAGCTTTTCGTCTACTCGAGCCGTACGCAATCTCTCTAATCAACTTGACATCCTCGGCCGATTGTTGTACCATTTCGAACCCCATAACTTAGCTTCTCCAACTTCGTCCCAACAAATTGGTGAACGACACTTACGCCCATACAAAGCCTCATAAGGAGCCATCTCAATGCTAGATTGGTAACGTTATTATATGCAAACTCGCCAACGGTAGATGTGAATCCCAAGCCCTTGAAATCCACAGCACAAGCACGAAGCATGTCCTCTAATATTCGTATCAATCTCTCCGACCGTCCATCCGACGGGGATGAAAAGTGTACTCAAGTTAAGTTTGGTACCCAAGGCCTCCCGTAATGAATGCCAAAATCTCGAGGTGAATCTAGGATCTCTATCCGACACAATACTAACGGGACACCATGTAGCTCGATAATCTCCCGGATATACAATGCCGCCAACCGACTCAAACCGTAAGTCATCGCAATAGGAATAAAATGGGACGACTTCATCAAACTATCAACAATAACCCAAACAAGATCGAAGCCTCTACGAGTACGCGGCAACCCCGTGACAAAATCCATCGTGATATGTTCCCATTTCCACTCCGAATCTCAAGTGGTGAAGTAGACCGGCAGGTCTCGGTGTTCCGCCTTAACCCGCCGACATGTTAAACATCTAGAAACATACTCGCTATCTCCTCTTCATACCGTTCCACCAAAACGCCTCTTCAAGTCACGATACATCTTAGTACTACCGGATGTATCGTGTACTTGGCTTTGTGAGCCTCGTCAAGGACCATACGTTTCACTTCATCGGAAGAAGGAACACAAACCCTATTCGAAATGTCAAGATCCCATCATTGTTCATCGCAAACCCTGGTGTAGCATTCTCTCCCAATCTATCAATAACCTTCTTCAATTCAGGATCGGTAACTTGAGCCTCCTTAATCAACCCAAATAAAACTGGCGTAGCACGGACATTAGCAAATAGAACACTACGCCCACTTATAATAGGACTCCATTCCGGACATCCTCTAGCATCTTCCATTCCCTCATCATCATACAAGACATATAAGCCTTCCTACTCAAGGCATCCGCAACAACATTCGCTTTTCCGGATGGTAAAGAATAGTAAGGTTGTGGTCCTTAAGCTTCTCCATCCAACGCCTGTCTCATATTCAACTCCTTCTGCGAGAAGAGGTATTTCAAACTCTTATGATCCGTATACACTTCAAACTTCGCTCCATAAAGGTAATGTTTCCACTTGTGAAGCGCGAAAACAATTGCCGCCAACTCAAGGTCGTGAGTCGGGTAATTTTGTTCATATGGTGACAACTTCTTCAAGCATAGGCAATCACCTTCCCGTTTTGCATAAGCACGCAACCCAAGCCTTCTAACGAAGCGTCGCTATATATCACAAAGTTATCACATCCACTAGGCAATGCTAAAACAGGAGCTGTGGTCAATCTCTTCTTCAATTCCTGAAAACTGGCCTCGCACCTATCACTCCAAATGAAAGTAGACTTTTTCTGAGTCAAATTAGTCATGGGAGTAGCAATCTTGGAGAATCCTCAATGAACCTACGGTAGTAACCCGCCAAGCCCAAGAAACTACGAACTTCGGTTACCGTTCTAGGAGTCTTCCATTTAGTAATACCTCCACCTTAGAAGGATCCACCGCAATACCCTCACTAGAAACAACGTGCCCAAGAAAAGATACTTGTTCGAGCCAAAATGCACACTTGCTAAATTTCGCATAAAGTTTCTTTTCTCGCAACAAGGAAAGAACCACTCTCAAATGGTTAGCATGTTCCTCTCGTGACTTTGAGTACACTAAAATATCATCGATAAAAACCACAACAAAGCAATCTAAATAATCATGAAACACCCGATTCATCAAGTCCATGAAAACGCAGCGCGTTTGTCAACCCAAACGGCATCACCACAAACTCATAGTGACCATAACGTGTCCGAAAAGCTGTCTTTGGGACATCCTCCGCCCGAACTTTCAACCGGTGATAACCACTCCTCAAGTCTAGCTTGGAATACACCACGGATCCACGAAGTTGATCGAAGAGATCATCAATGTGAGGTAAAGGGTACCTATTCTTGATAGTAACCTGATTCAACTGACGATAGTCAATACACAACCGTAAACTACCATCCTTCTTCTTCACAAATAACACCGGTGCACCCCACGGAGACACACTCGGTTTAATGAACTCCTTATCGAGGAGTTCCTGCAATTGGTCTTTCAACTCTCTCAACTCAGCTGGGGCCATTCTATAAGGTGCTCTAGAAATTGGTGAAGTTCCCGGCAATAGTTCAATGCAAAACTCTAACTCTCGGTCGGGAGGTAATGCAAAATCATTTGAAAAGACATCCGGAAATTCATTAACTACCGGTACATCTTCTATATTAACAGTAGACATGCGAGTATCAAGCACACAAGCAATATACCCCGTGCACCCCTGAGATAGAAGTTTCCTAGCCCGCAAAGCAGAAATGATATGTATACTATTCATGGCATGATCACCCGTAAACACAAATTCCGGAATACCGGGCATGGCAAAAGTAACTCTTTTACGACGACAATCAACTAGAGCATGATAAGTACACAACCAATCCATACCCAAGATCAAATCAAAATCCCGAATAGGCAAAACTACTAGATCCGCATGCAAGACCCGATCACATACAAGCACATCACAAGCTTTATAAACTTCCGACGCCAACAATTGATCACCCAACGGTGTAGACACTTCAAGCACATAAGGCAACTGAGAAGGTAACACGCACAAATGCTCAATGAAATGCGATGCAACATAGGAATGAGAAGACCCCGGATCTATAAGAACTCGAGCCCTATGGCCGAAGACTGAGAGTATACCTCCAATAACTGAGGTCGACTCCGGAACACCACGCTGGTCAAGCGCAAAAACACGAGCTTGGGCCTTAGGACGCCCATCACTATCCCTCTTGGTGCCCGATCGCGAACCGAACCCACTGACCGAGTAGTCTTAAACTTGGGACAATCTTTCACTCGGTGATTTGTTTCTCCACAACCCAAACACGCCCAAGTCGCCCCTACACTCATTGTACGAATGCCCGGTTGTGACAAAGGAACACTCAACAGCTCACTCCGCTGGCCTTGCTGCCCTTGCGAAGCTGGAGTACGATTATCACGACTATCGGAAGTACGCCTAGGCTGTCCATCCGATTGCTGCCTAGATTGGCCACCGTTACGACGGTTGCCCTGATGACCAGACCGATTACCCGAAAACTGACCCCTTCCAGAATGCTGCGAGGTCACCTGAGATGACTGCTGCGATGATCGCGATGCGAGGATCGCATAAGAAGCTTCGCCTGTGCTCCTCTATATCTCTCTCGATCTCATAGGCGCGATCAACTGCACCCCTATAGTCTGTCAACTGCAATGACAAGAGCTGCCTTCTATACTCGGTCTTCGACCCTTAACGAACTTGAGCACCCTCATGGGCTCATCCGTACAGATGTGCACAATAACGAGACATTCGGTGAACTTGGTGAATCTTGAGCCACCGTCATAGAACCCCGTTCTAGATCCCGGAACTCTTTCTCCCTCTTTCTCCTTACCACCATAGGTACATAGGAAGCCTTGAACTCCTCTCGAAATTAGCCCAAATCCTTGGAACCGGTTAAGCTCCCACTTGCCAACAACACTCTCCACCAATGATTCGCCGCCCTCTCGCTTATACACGCCTAAGACAACTTTCTCTTCCTCCGTGCGCCTAGAGCCGCAAAGATTTTCTCCAAGTCCTCCAGCCATAACTCTGCTTTACTAGCATCGGACTCTCCCTCGAAAGATGGAGGTTTCATCTTCAAGAACCTCTCCAGGGTAGCATTGTTTCTAGCTCTAGGTTCGGCGGTGCCTCATTACGAGGTGGTGAAACTCTCGCCTCGGTTCCGGTTTCGGTGGTGGTGGTGGAGGTGGTACACCTCCCGCTTGACCCTCTTGTGCCAACTCGGTCATAACATCATCTACGAAACAAGCCCGCCATACGGGCATTCTCATCACCCCGATTTCGAGGTGGGGTACCTCAACTTCGGGTTCTTCCGGAGCTCTAGCCTCGGCTCGGGAGGAACCCTCCTAGGCCCGCTCTACCTCGACCAATACCGGCTCCACCGCTACTAGCCCCCGGTCTAGGTCGCACCATGATACACCTATAAGAAATCACTCGACGTTAGAACATCACACAAGAACTAACCCAACTAGGCCATGGAACCTATCCTGGCCGATAGCTAACCTATAAAGCTCTGATACCAACTGTGACGACCCAACCCCGACCCCGAGATAGGAACGCGGGTCGAGCCGTCCAAATAAGGACTACAATCATGCAAGGACTCAATTATCAAAACTAACGTGACGCAACATTGGACACGAAATAAAACTCGGCATTTAAAAAGCCAAAATATATATATTTTTTTAAACCTCAAAACCTGATATAACAATTAATAACAGTAAACCAAGTCATCGGCGAAATTACAGCCGGAACCCAACACTAACAAGTCATGCTAATATAAAAACACCTTGACGGCTAAACATGCCGGAGAAACCACATCAATAAACAAGAGCTAAAGGGATGCTCAGCGGAAGTCTTAACAAGTGAACCATATACATGTAAACAAGGCTCGGCCAACAAGTGCCGGCAAATAACAAGAGACATAAGTAGAATATTCATTTAGTCTACAACAAGTACAAGTTACTATGATTACACATTCCCAAGATAAGTCTAAATGACTTGCTTAAACCCAACGTCCTCAAAAGAAGAAACCAAAAGCCAACGCTACCACCTCTAGGTAAACGATCACGAGCACGAGAAGACGATCAACCTCGAGAAGACGGACCGGACGACTAGGATCTAAAACAAGAAAAGGGAGGGGTAAGTCATAAAGACTTTGTAAGTAACCAATATGCATGACAGATATAATGCAAGGCATACATAGCACGTATCAAGCAAGATCATGTTAGCACGTAGTTCTCATGTCGCGATGCACATTGTTTTCACATAGGTGCGTAATTAAATCACATAGGATTAGGATATGTTATAGAACCGGTGCCGCTTCGTAGTCCCCGAAATAGACAAGGTTATCACGATTGTATTTGTCGGATGCACGTGTATGATACATCGACCACGATTAGTATTATTCCAAGCGCCCTTTGGTTACGACATGGTACTCTTCTCCACCGTGATCGTAGTGAAGGGTGTGTGCAAGTTATGGTATGGCGACCCATCATCATCATGAACCTCATGATTCATGACTATGATGCATCGTTAACCATCGATACAATTCACGTAATGCCACTGGACTAATGGTATGTCAAGTAGGTATTTACTTGTCATACAAATCAAGTAAGGAGCAAGTTCGACAAGAGCGAACTTGTCCGAGTCAAGTAGATGTTTACTCACGTAATAAATCAAGTAATGGAGCGAGGTCGACAAGAGCGACTCGTCCGATCAAGTAGGCATGTTATTCTATAATGTACAAGTCGAGCAATAGATCAATCATGTCAAGAATTCCCAAGAACTAATTTACAACTCTATTGAACTCTAAACGTCGTAGGGATTTATTTGTAGAGTCGGTATTGTTCAATGACTCTCTAAAGCAACTCCGATGAGTTATTGCTAAAATATTCCTAAGTAGCGAATGAATGCTATGTGCAATTCATGGCTCTTTTCTAAGTTCTCGATTCATATGCAATTAGACTATATGTCATTCGTGACTTTTAGTCCATCAAGATTTAAGTTCCACACTTGTGAACCCTAACATGTCCATCAATTTTTGAAGTGATGAATTATAACAAGTCCAAGAACAAAGGTTATTCCAAGTTCATCCTAGAACATTATTCATACTTGACACAAGTCCAAATTATCAATTATGAGTCATTAACCCAAAATTTACGAAATTTAACTTAAGGAATTTCAAGTTTTTAACATGATGCATGTCTTCTTAAACATGTAGGCTAAAACTATCATGAAGGGAGCATACTTGATATTGAGCATACAAAACAAGGGATTGGGTACTTACCTCAAATACACAAATCAAACCAACAAAAGAAGAATCAAAGCCTCCCAAGTTGTTTCTCTAGTCTCAAGGAACACAAATATGGCTTTGCATGCAAGAATCTATGGTTGGATGAGGAGGAAAGTGAAAACACACACTAATCTCACACTATTTCTCTCACACAAGCTTTCTCTCACACCATGGATGAAGAAAGTAGAGAAATGGTGTTAATGTGGATGGTTCTCAGGTGTTTTAGGTGTAAAAGGACGAGTCAAACAGCCAAGGTACGTTTAAGTTGGTCAAGGGGCAAAACTGTCACGTTTTAACAAAGCAGAAAAACAGAGCAAAGTTTCTGGATGAGGCGCGGCCGCCTAGGCGGCCGCCTAGGCGCTCGCTCAGGTTCCAGAAAGTTCGAACTCAAGTTTACGCGCGCGCCTGTGCGCCGCCCAACTTCCAAGACACTCTAAAAACATGAAATGTGGTCTAGAAAAGTCCCAAAAAGTTGCCCAAAGGTTCCATGATGGTTCTAACACTTAAGTGAAGCTAGAACACTAAGCAAAGGCCTCCGAAAAGTCTCAAAACCAAAGTAAACGAATAACATACCAAATCAAGTGCAATAATGTTGAAACTTCTAACACATATTCATACACTTAGAAAGCGTATAACCATCTCAATTGCAAGTACATATGAAAGATATTTGCACATGAAATGACGATGTTAAAACATAAGACGTAATGTAGAACGAATGCAAATGATGCAATTAAGAGAACTAGGGTGTCACAGTATCACATGCCTTGCACTTGCATTTGGTTAAGGGACCCCTTTCTCCCCCAATAAAAATTCAAATTAAATTTCTCATATTTGTTTTATTTAAAGGGTTAATGACACCACTAGTCCCTTGACTATTAAGTATTCCACTGTTAGTCCCTTAAAAAAAATTTAAAAATTTTAGTCGCTAAAGTACCAAAATTAGACACGCATAGTCCTTTTGGTGGATGTCGTTAGTATTTTTCCGTTAAGTCTGTCATGTGCCTCCCATGTGCATTTGAGTAAGGGCTGAAATAAAATTTCATAAAATAGTTTAAACAATTTAATTTTTTCTCCCCCTACCACCCACCTACCCACCCACATCTTCATCCCCTTCCTTACTGACCTCCCTCCCCCCACACCACCACCGACCTCCCCCACCCCACACCACCATCGCCTTTAATCTAAACTCTCTCTCTTTCTCTTCCAGATCTCTTCTATCAAAGGTTCATAACTACTCACCTACACCCACTCAAAGATCAGATCTATTGCGAAATTACAGCATAGCAACGCTGGCGACGTTCTCCATCCTCAGCAGCGACGCAACAGATTTCCAGTCGTCGTCTCCCTACGCCCTCAGTAGCCTCTCCCCATGCACTTCTAGTCGACGTTCTCTCTATTTTTTAAATTAAGGTTAACCTTTAAAAAAGCCCTAATGTAGTCCCTCGCCGCTGTCTTCCATCTCCGGGAAGCCCACGATAATCTCAGATTGAAGGTCAGTAACAAATACACAGTAATCTCAGATTGAAGGCCAGTAACAAGCCCACGGCAATTACTTTTATTTCCGATTTGGTGATAGTGTTCGATTGGAGGCCATTGAAGTCTAAACCCAACAGAAGAAGGGATGAGTGGACGGTCAGTGGTGAGAGACCGAAAATTGCAAAGAAAGGTGTGTGTGTGTGTGTGTGAGTCTGTATATGTGTTTTCGTGGGTCTTGGTTGTTTGGTTGATATCTTTGTCGTTGGAGGTTCTTTCTTAGTGGTGGTGAAAGAGGTGAGAACTTGACAATGGTCAGTGGCAAAAGACCAAGAATTGCAAAGAAAAAAGGTGTGTATATATGTGTGTGTGTGTGTGTGTGAGTCTGTGTATGGCGTGGGTCTTGGGTGTTTTGTTGATATCATCGCCGTTGGAGGTGCTTTCAGGCATTTCTTAGTAATGGTGGTGGCAGAGGCGATTGTGGGGTTGGTGCCTTGGTGGTGGTTGGGTGAAACTGGAGGAAGGAAAACATGGCCGAGGGTATCAATTTTGGTCATGATCCTTAGTCAAAATTGAACTAAGGAAAAAGAGAGAAAGAGTTTAGATTGAAGGTGGTGGTCGTGGTGATTGTGGTGATGTGGTGTGGGGGGAGGTCAGGTGGTGGTGTGGGGGGGAGGGAGGTCCGTAAGGAAGGGGATGAAGATGTGGGTGGGTGGGTGGTGGGGGGGGAGAAAAAAATAAATTGTTTAAAGTATTTTGTAAAATTCCATTTTAACCCTTACTTAAATGCATATGGGAGGCGCATGACAGACTTAACGAAAAAAATACTAACGACATCCACCAAAAAGACTATGCGTGTCTAATTTTGGTACTTTAGGAACTAAAATTTGAAAAAAAATTCTTAAGGAACTAACCATGGAATGCTTAATAGTCAAGAGACTAGCGGTGTCATTAACTCTTATTTAAATAATAAATAAAAAAAAAAAAAAAACTGTAGGAGTACTTTCAAATTGTCAGCTTTGATGTACACTACTTATAGAAAGTGTCCTATTTAATTTTATGATAATTTATTTGAAAAGATTTGTTTTTAAAAATTATGGTTATAATTCCTTCAATTTTTATCCTTTATATGTAACATAAATAGAAAGTCTACTTAATCAATTCGGTTGAAGCTGCCAATTAACCAGAAGAATTTACAACTATATAGGTTGCCAACCCAATTTGATTGGCATTAGCACATTAATTATTTTCTTGTGTCATCATAGCACCATCCTCTTTCAAGCCCAACTAAAGCAACCATGTCATTCATAAAAATACACACACACACCATAAATGTTGTCATTTTACAAATGTAACTAACTGAGGAATAAATTATATCTTAAAATAATGGAGCCAACTACAATGAAGAAATCAAGAGAGCTATACACATCCCCAGCATATATTTTCATCAAAATTTCCCTTCATATTGGAGTATATTTTACGGTTTATACTGCTACAAACTAAGCCAAGTTCCTCTCCCGCATGTAACTTTCTATCTTTTCAACATCTTCTGGGATGTCAACACCATGAACATCATGATCAACTTTTATTACCTGCAAGATCAAAGTAAATTAATTTTTATGATTCTCATTATTCCGTTTCCTTCTGAAAACTTGTTTTTTAGTGTAGTTTTATAAAAACAATATAAACTTGATCCTATTCTGAATTTAGAAAATGTAGGAAAAGCGACAAGCAATAAATTGTACCTTCATCTTATATCCATTCTCAAGGACTTTTAGTTGTTCCAGATCTTCTTCTAATTGCAGTGGTGTAGGTGGCAGCTCCGGATATATTTTGAGAAACTTCGTGTCATAGCTCTTCGCATATATCAGAATCATCATGTGAGCAATAACTAAATGGCATATCAACAAAAATCACATTGAAATATTTGTATGTTACAGTACCTGAATACCAAGATGAAGCATGTATGGGAATTGAGGATTAACTTTCCCTGACCTGTATTCAGCAAATAGACAAAACTATTTAAGTTCTGCAATAATAAATATAACATGGCAAGGGAAGAAGATATAAAACTGCAAAAATTACTCACTTGTTAAATGGGATCAGTCCTCGAGAGAAGTAGATTGCATAACCTTGATTATCCACCACACATTTAACACGATTTGGATCAAATGCATCTTCAGGTTTTAAGGATGTAACTGCTGTGCTAAACACTGCATCTGGGTTGGCCTGTACAGCCATAATAGTTCAGTTTTTATAACTAGGTGCAAAAATAATCAAAGTTGAATGGGATATTATAGACTCCCATCTGCCAAGAATTATGATCCAATGAAGGGGGAAAGAAAAAGTATGAGCTTATTCAGGTCAGTTCCTTATCTATAAAGCTTGTACCATTCTTTATTATTGAAAAGATGCAAACTATCATATCCAACTATATTTTACTTTTTTTGTGGATCTGATTAATTGTATATTACCAAGCTTATTTTCTATAATGGCCAAAACAAGTAAGCACGATCTTTGGCCACCTTCATAATTAACAATTTAACATATATTCAAGGTCATTTAATCATCCAGTGTCAGTTGATCAACTGACCATGAAAATTCACCTTCATACCTAACATGTACTCAAGGTCATCTCTTCTTAAGGTAGAAGTAATGCTGGGGCAAAGCTTTGATGAGTTAACTATTCTCAACAAAAGTAAATATCATAGCACTAAGATTTATGGGTCAAAAAATAGATAGGATTACAAATGCACCGAATGGTTGAGAAGAGCATTGGAGTGAGATGGCTAAGACTCTCAAACAGTATATAGTGACAAATAGTGATGGTATCAAAACTGGAGGATCAATATGCAGTTAGAAGGTGCAAAATCAGGGGCAAGAAGAGATCTTTCTAGAACTTGTGTTTATTTAACCAAATCCCATTCAAGAAAAGAAAAATGAAAAGATGGAAGTGACCAATCAAAGTCATCCAGAGCTCTAATGATAATGTCAGAAACAAGGTTAAATCTACAATAGCTGTAGCTAACACAAAGAGGAGAAACATGACTTCTGCTTCTGCACAGAGCAACCTACCCCTCCCACTTTTTGTTGGGTGATACATTCCCAGAGAATGACCATCAAAAAGAATATTTCAAGTTTTTGATTTAAGTATGTGAAGGGTATAAATGTACATAAAGTATCAACTGCAATATCACTGAGGACTTCAGGCATCTGGATTCTTTAAGATTCACAATACTTTCGGTTTACACAAGAGTAATGTGAGTCCTTTCTTACTAAGAAGGTACAGATGCTCAGTAGTTCTGCAACCAATTAAACTTTCATCTCTTATTCATTTTTGCTAAGAAGAATATATATCAACTTCAAGAAGGAAGAAACTGCCAGCCATATGAAGTATAACAGCTCATATATCAGCAAGTAACTACAGTGCTTATGAGAATCTTGCCTGTCGTTTTAGATTGAACAAAAAAAGTCACCCCCTAAACAGAAAAGGCAATATCATAATCTATCAGGCAGTGAGGCAGTGTATGATCCTGAAGTAAATATAACCTGCAGCGCTTTGACAATCCCATCTATTATTTCAGGTTCAATAAGGGGCTCATCTCCCTGAATATTGACAACTATATCATACTTCTTCTCAAGCTTTTGAAGTGCTTCGTTACAACGCTCTGTACCTGTAATATCACCAGAGGATATACATTATACACTGGCCCGCTAAAAGGTTCAAATATAGCTAAATGAAGATTGGTCATTCATACCATTTCTGCAAGATTCTGATGTCATTATCACATCAGCACCAAACCTGTGACAGCATTCAGCAATTTTTTCATCATCCGTTGCTACAACTACACCAGGAAGGACCATATTAGCTACTAATAAAAAAATAGTGTACAAACTCAGAGTCAGAGGTGAAAATTAAGAGGTTTTTGAGATTTTCTACTTTGATTCTAGGACATAATAAAATGAGATAATAATTTTCTCCAGAGTCCGAAGGATGCTATCATATTATCAGAACTAAGAGAAAGTCAAAAAACTTATTCCTCGCTTTATCAAAGGCATTATTCATGGAGAAAAGAAGCAATACTGGAAAGTGCGACTAAGGTCCACCAATTCAACTATCTAGAGTACAATAATGATTCCTCGGTTATCATAGAAGGAAAGTGGATGATACGTAATCTAAATATACTACTAACCCAAAAAATTAGGCTTATACATGAAAATGATACAGGTAGCAGACTAAGATATAGTGCAAAACAATTAAAACATGGAGTGTTGCAACTGTAATTGAAAGCTCTTCGATTGAGATTATTTGGCAGACAATTTTCAACTTTAGGTTATAAAAATCTTTCAAAACTATTCAACATTGCCACCATAAACCTGGATGTATCCATTGTTTCCATTGGTTCTCACTGGGCTTCTATTTAAGTTTTAAAAATAGTTAATATCAACATATTTTGCCTTTAATATTTCAATGCAGAAAAGAAACTCAATGAGTTCATGGTGATCTAAAGAAAAAGTAGACATATAGAGGAGTAGCTTTGATCATAGTCCTTGTAAGCCAAGAGACACTAAACAATGGTCGGAAGTGCAATATTTTTGGCACACCATATAAAGATTAAGCCCAGCAAAGTAGTTCATTAAAACATCTAGCACCTATAGATCCTTAATCCACACAAAATGTGCCTTTAATCCTCACAAAACTGAACATAGAAAACAATCACATAGAAGGTCTGGAAGCCATTCAATCCAGCAAGTACTACAATAGAGGGAGTTGACGGCTCCAGTAACCCCCCCCCCCAACATCCTCCATTTCTGTGCATGGGGAGCTGAAAGTGACTCTTCATTCCAAAATCGAGTTAAATTGATCATTAATAAGTGCCTAGGTATACTCCTCCACTTTAATCATGATCAAATCCAAACCCATCATTATTACCCACCAGGCCACCAGGAAACCAAAATATCAAGAACTCCCAATGCACTACCACAACGCAGCCAATTTGACCACTGTGGTAATAACTAACCAAGTCTTAAGGTCAATGTGTTAAGCTTGCGAGCACACAACAGGTAAGAGGCAAGTGTTACACAAGATAACAACCAAATTTTTACAACCATTAATCTATATAATAATGCAGATCCCAAACTGGAGCAGGTAGAGAATTCAGCACCAATCTTATGATTGTCATAAATACAACTACAATTAAATAAGCTGCATTTAGAAAGAAATGCATTTCTACATGTATAGAGCTTTTAAATCTATCAACTTCCAGTTACAACATGTAAGTTGTGCTTTTAAGATCTAAATTACTGTATTCATTTAAGGACGATTCACTGGCTACATCGCACTTGCATCAGAACAAAAGCTTCTAAGATTGAGTTGAAGAAACACATACCAACATGTATAGAGCTTTTAAATCTATCAACTTCCAGTTAAAACATGTAAGTTGTGCTTTTAAGATCTAAATTACTGTATTCATTTAAGGACGATTCACTGGCTACATCGCACTTGCATCAGAACAAAAGCTTCTAAGATTGAGTTGAAGAAACACATACCAACATGATCCAAAGTTGTTGCTAGCTTTGTTCTCTCCCAAGTTCTCTGTAAAACATCATCAAAACAGGTCAGGAACTGGAATGTGGAAAATTCATCAAGTAAAACAAATGCAACTTCAAATTCAAAAGTGGAAACAGAAAAGGAGCCCCAAAAGCAAAGAAGGAGGCAATTGGTATGTATGTATGAGAGTACCTGGATCATGGGCTTGCCGAGGATGTGAACAAGGGGTTTACCCTGAAAACGAGTGGAAGCGAAGCGGGCAGGAATTATACCGACAACTCGAGTCCGAAACTTGGCGGATCTGCGGAGATAATAAAGGTAGGAGGCATGAGCGCCCACAGTCAGAGCAACCGCGGCTAAGCCGTGCAATAACCATAATTTGGTGGAGCTCGAAGATGTTGAGGATGATTCCGACGAAGAATCTGATGCAATACAGACCGACTTCAGGTTCATGATTGCGCCGACAACTGTATGAATCTAACAATTAGTCTGAAGAGTTAAGAGATAGATTATTGAAGTATTTGTGAAGGCGGGAGAAGATTTTAGGGCTAGAAAGGAAAAATATATACTAGATTATACTCAGGTACGAAAGTTGTGTATATACTAGATTATACTCAGGTACGAAATTCTAGGGCTAGAAAGGAAAAATATAGTCCATGAAAATGAGCTTAAAATTTGGGGAAGCTGTGCTAACATACGCGATTGGGCGCACAATAAGCCTACTCCAGATCGTTGTTAACAACAAGAAAGAAGCGAGAGAGAGAGAGAGAGAATTGTGTATAGTAGTTTTGCCTAGTTGGTGTTAATAGCCTGAAACAAAGTGTATAACTTTGAACAGAGTAAAATTTGAAGAGTGGTGCTAAATATAACAGCCCACCCTTTTATGTAAAATACAACACTTCCTTGTAAATTGATTATTTTGCTTATGTTATAAAAAAAAAAAAATAAAGACAAATTCGCCACCTCTAGGTGAATAAAATTCAAAAATCCACCTAAACTAGGCTGATCTCAATTTTATCCATTATTTTATCAAATTTTTTTTTACACTTTTAGCCCCTAAAATTAACATTTTCGTTAAAAAGTTAACAGAATCGTTAATTATTTAACGGAACTTGGTAGATCAGCCTACAATAGGCGGACATATCCCAAAAATCCACTTACACTAGGCGGATCCATGATTCCGTCAGTTTGTATTTTTTTTTTACACTTTCAACCTCTAAAATTAATATTTCTGTTAAAAAATTAACGAAATCGTTAAAGTTTTAACGGAACATGGTGATCCACCACCCCTAGGTGGATTTCTTCCTCGAGATCCACCACCCCGAGGTGGATTCTTCCTAGAGATCCGCCTCCTTGAGGTGGATTTTATTTTTTTTTTATAATTAAATGATAGGCAAAATAGTATTTTTTCGAGAGGGAGTGTTGTATTTAGCATAAAAAGTGTGTTGTATTTAGCATCTACGAATTTAAATATGGTGAAATAGATTAGTGTAGAGGACAGAATGAAAACAAATGGACCTATAGAAAGGAGGTTGTTAATTATCCACTTATGACTAATCCCGCGTTAACCCTTTTTGATTCATGGCCCACTTATACTGACATGGAATACATCCCCCATTTCCAAATGCCCAGCCAAGAAAAGGAATTTGGGCCTATGAAATTTCAAGTGATTAAAGAATGATTAGCCCAACATCCCATGTGCTTCCAGTTCCAGCATGGGCAATAAAGGGTCTTGGGCCTCAGACTAGTATTTTGTTCGGAGAAATTCAGGCCGATACCTTTTAGCGAATTTTCAACCGCTTTAATTTCTTATAATTGTTTCAAACCGAAAAATGACACTTTTGTTTCGAAATGTCGTTTATACCTTTAAAAAACACGAAACAACATATAAATTTGTGCATCGGGTGAACGGTCCTGAAGAGAGGATTTGTGCCCAGTCTGTCAAAGCAGGATTTGATGGCTGGCCCGGACGTAGGTGGGATGGAAGGAGGCGCTCTTGCTGAGATCTTTGGCGAGTGCACTATCCAAGAGATCGAAGGGAAGGGTGAAGGAAGGAGGGAGATCTACTCCCGATTTTTTTGACTAAAATATGTATGAAGTGAGAAGTGCCGTCAGAAGGTGATAAGGCTAGGGGATAGCATCTTTCTGGGAGAGAAAAGGACTGTGCATGCCCTTTTTCCCTTTCACACGAGTTGTCACAAAGAAGTGTGCTAGGGTCACTGCCCAATTTCACTTTGTTGAGAAGGTCAGGCTTGTGAACCAAAGATAGAACTTGGCTTTGCTTCCAGAACTGCGCTTCTAGCTTTGAATTGTCTTTGAGACTTGCATCGATCTCTGCTGCCGAAGAAGACAATCTCAATTTCTTTGGAGTTGCTGTTTGGGGGTATTTTAGGAACAATTTATACATTTATCCACAAAAGTGGACTTTAGTAATTTGAAACAAATATAGTTGACTTTAGCGGTTGAATATCCAAGAAAGTGTACCGGCCCACAATTTTTCCTATTTTGTTTGGAGAGACCTTAAAGCTTTTGTCCAATCACAGTACTATGAAGTATTTTCTTTTATAATGTGAAAACTATCCTTAATTCTATACTATTATAAAGCTAGAAATCTCAAAATAAAATCATGACATATTTTTTTCATCTTGTCAAAATACCCTTAATTGTAAATAATAACAATTACTTTATTACTTTCAAATTATAAATAATTACCCACCATCTCTAGTGATTCTCAACTACTCTATATTGAACTACCTTAAACTATTTTTTGAGTATTTTTTCATAAAATGAGAAAACAATATCGTATATAAAAAAAGATATATATGCATTTTGCATGTGCATTATTCTATAGTTTAACTAAAGAGGGGCCCTTGTTCCTCCAACAATCCTTGGGGCCCACTAGTTGTACCTAGTACCAAAACTAAGTATGCCCAGGCATCGCATAGGGGTCAAAAAGCACTTGGAACTATCCAACTTACTTGAGTCCTTAGGCCCATATAAAGGCCCAATGAGACCGAAACCATGTATGCCCACAGACTCGTCAAGACAGGAACCATGTATGCCTTGGCAATGGGCTCAAAGAGTGCTAGGTCCATCAACACATGCTCTGTCTATAATTTCATGCATAAGTTGGTGTAATGAACCACGGGAGTAGGTGACCATATATAAAACATACTTATTCTTTTTCAGATTTATTATCGGATGTGAGATTGAGGTATCTAAACTTTGGGCCCACTTAACACCCTCTCTCCTTCTCAAAAAAAAAAAATAATAATAATAATAATAAAATAGGAAGAAAGTAATTAAATATTAGGTCTCATTTGGTTTAATTTCGAGAAAACCCTTAAAAATTAAAGAGAATATTAGAGGGTTTAGGGGGATGCTTGTTTCGAGAAGGAACAGGGAGAGATCCTGAGAGACTTTTTCCAAGTTAGGAATTACGAAAATTGAAGACTTGTGTTAATAATTTGATATTGAAAATTGAAGACTTGTGTTTATGATTTGATATTGGTTTCTGTAGCTTTATCTGGGGATATATGTACTTAATTAGTTATGCAGACACAGTCAGTTAATTCGGATAGTCAAATATAGTACAGTATCTTGCTTTTTTTTTTTATCAATTCGATCTTCGTTCACATTCATAAGTTTCTTCATTTTCACATTAAATGAGAGAGAGTTTTCAATGGTTACTACATCTCTCTAACCATTCCATTGATGGTTACTCGTATTATTATCCATAAGATAAAAAATTAAAGGTTAAGATTAAATGGTTAGTTGAAAAATGCAATTAATGCAAGTAGGTAAGTCATTTAATACAATTAATCTTAACATTTAATTTTTAATCCGATATATAGTTGATATAACAGTAACCGACCATTGATTGTTGCAAAAGAGGAAGTATATAATTTAGTTGGATCATAGATGGTCATATCACAGATCAGCTTATATGGTGTTTCTGAATCAATCATCAATGACTTTGAAACCATTGAGAAGCTAAAGGGGTTCAAATTTTGTTGAAGTTGTACAATTGTAAGTGCATGGTGTACGTACGTACGTGCTACATCAGCACTTACTACTAATTGGTTCTAAAACACTAATTAATACTAACATAATACTCTATGACCGCTAAATATCTTTTCATGCATGCAACTTAACCATACATTACAACCCAAAACTTGGTGACAAATTTCACATGCTTCAAACTATATATGTTGACTAAGGCCCATTCTTTTACTAATTTTTTTTATCTTTTTTTTCTTTTAGTGGTTAGTAGATGAAAGATGCACTCTTTCATGTAGGGCCAGTAGGGGCACACACACACACATATATATATATATATATATATATATATATATATGAAATCATAAATAACACTTTATATTTTTCAAACGCACCAGTCCTCTACATGCAAGATGTTGAATAGTAAAAACAAACAAAAGACAATAATAATAAAGCAAGTACAGTAATTGAAAGCTAAAGTTTTAATAGCGACTCTCCTTCAATTCAATTCAATTCAATTCAATTCAATTCGTTAACTCCCATTACAAGTATATTCTCTATCATTCCATGCAATGAGGACATGAGCTGCAGAAGCTGTGGTGTTCCCGAGGGTACCCTAATTAAAAAAAAGGATAATGTAGGTCTTTTTTTCCTCTCTTTAAGAAAGATTCGGCCAATATATTTTAATTTCTTTCTTCTATCCTAAGTTTTCTCTTTTTTCTGATGAATGTTTTAATAGCTCCAATGAACCGGATAAATGTAGAGTTTGTGTGTATCATAATTAAGTGGCCACCTACTACGATTAGATACAAATATTATTCATGAATTTTTTTTTGGTAGGCTTGTGGTTGACTCAGGTACTTAGTGGGTCAGTGCATAAGTCATGTGTAGCAAAGCAAACATTTTAGTTCGAGTCGTTTAATGACAAATGTTTTACATAACTTATCAAAAATTCTAAAATTCATACAACATTAAAAAAAAATTCCTCTAAACAAGAGTCGAACCTAATTGACTACACATAAAAAATATTTCCTCTGAACAGTAACGAGCTATATAGTCAACCCTAATTGACTATACATATGAACATTTTTTTTTTTGAATTTGTCCCTTTTTGAATATATTTAAATTAATTTATTTATAGCTTAATTTGAAAAAAAGTTTATCGTTGATAACTAGTTAAAGTTTTGGGGTACGTATTGTATAGCCACTTAATAACAAATGTTGTGTACATAATAACGGATATCCGCGTTAAGTTGCGTTGATAACATCTTTTGCTTTCTGGAAAGTTTTTTCTTTATAAAAAATCAATTGGCTTTTCATAGAAATGGGGAAAAGGAGGGACCAAAGTCTAAACAGAGTGGCAGAAAGTCATAAAAGAAAAGAGATGTTTCTGATTTCCCGCAACAGAAAAACCTAACTCAATACTATGTTATAGTATAAACAAACCTTAAACGACACGCTTAACTCCGGCTCATAATTACAGAAATTGCCATTGCCATTGCCAATGACCTAAGTTTATTATTTGAAATTTTTATGTATTTCAATTGTAAGCATCCTTTTCATCTTCGAATATAACAATAGTAATTATAATTACATGTCCTGCCAAAATAAATAATAATACTCCATTCGTTCCTAAATAAATGTCTTAAATTTAAATATTTTTCACTTGAAATGTATTTTTTTTCAAAATCATAAATTACGTAATTCACAGTACAAAAAAACTACTATGAATAACGTGTTTTTATGATTTAAAAAATGTATATATACGTCAAATTTTTATTTAAAAAATAATCAATTAGACTTTAAAAAGTCAAAACATAACACCTATTTAGAAAACGAAGGGAATATCTTTTTACAAAACAATGCCCCCGTACGTAGTTTATTTTTTTGAAACCAAAGAACAAAATCAATGAAAATATATATATATTTACCAAACATGAATAATTTAACGTACTAAAAAAAAAAATCATAATAATATTCATTGAAGACAAAACAGCAAGTAATATGCAAGTGGGAGACATTAAGGATCAATAATTATAGATATTGGAGGAAATTAAAATAAAATAAATAAGATTTTGGTAAGCGGCTACTAAAAATAATTAGTGTTTTGTTTCCATATTTCCCAACACATATTCCAATTGATATAATTGAAGAATGTCTAATGCCATAACATAATTAACACCATTTTGTTAATAAGGGCTGGGCATCCCATCATCCCCCATGTCCGGACCCGCGAATTTTTGATATTTGACCGCATCTTCGTCTCCATCTCCCCATGTGCATTCTAGTGCGCAATTGACTTCATTTGTGTTTTTTGGTTTTTATCAACAATGGATACCTCTTTTTTTTTTTTCTTTTTTTTTAAATTTCTTTACTTATTTACTACCTCCGTTCCTAAGAAAAATATCATACTCCAATTTTTTTCTTTTCAGATTCCAGAAGAATAGTCAAACTTCAAATTTTAAGCATAATTTTTGTTATTTTCAGAAGAAAATTTTTTTTTTGCTCCATCGAAAACATGAGGTTTCTATATATATCATGTCACATAAAAGAAAATATAACTTTAATGCATTTCAATGATATATAGAGAAGTAGAGATGTTAAAAGGCACTACAGTAGGGGGCGTTTAAACCGAAAAAATAGGGTTAGGCCCAATATTTTTGGCCGTTTAAAATCGGGCCCGTTAGGGCTGCCCGTAGGTTTCGGGGTTGGCCCGCCACCTGCGTAATATTAATTAGGTAGTAAAAGTTTAGGAGATACGTAAAACAACCACCATGAGAATAAAACTAACAACCTTTTAATCCAAAGTCAAACACATTTATCATTTGCACTACAGGTCTTCTTTGTGTACTTGTGAATAAATACTGAAATATAAAATTTTTTTTTGGAAAGAACTGCTAAGTAGAGCTATTACATTATTTATTTTGAGAAAAACAAGTTGAAAATTATAACACATCGATGTAAAAAAATGTCTAGTTTATATTTCTTTTGAAAAACATAAAAAACTATCAAAGTTATGAATGATTTATCGATTCACTATTTAAAAATATTGTTATATCATATCTTTAATCGTGGCCCGATAGTGGCCCGTTTAGCCCGAAACCCGCTAGGGTTAGGGTTAGGTCGCAATATTAGTGGCGAAAAATTGGACCGTTAGTGCCGTTAGGCCACAACCCGTAGTGGCCGAAACCGATAGGACTAGCCCGTTTAACATCTCTATAGAGAAGTAAGAATATTAAATTAAAATATTTGGCTTGTTAAATACGAGTATTGTTTGTTAATACAAGTATTTTTTATTGAATACAGTACTTTTGTTAGACAGTCTGTCACACGTTTACGAGTAAAAGAGTTGCCAAAAAGTGGCATTTAGAACATGTATAATTAACACGGGTACCAAAGGTTTAGCCATATATGAGAGAGAGAGAGAGAGAGAGAGAGAGAGAGAGAGAGAGAGAGAGAGAGAGGTTTAGCTATATATGAGAGAGAGAGAGAGATGTAAATAGTCGTACTAAATAGAGCCGAGGACACCAAGTTAATGGAGATTAACATTCACATGAGCTACCCAACATTTGGTCCGGTTCGGGACCTCATCATTCAATTCATTTAGTATTTGGTTACCGGCTGTCAAGCTGTGTAGTTGGCTTAGCCATCACCTCTCCTTTCTTTTCTTTTTAATTTTCCCCCATTTTTTCATTTTGATCACAATTATTATCACTTAAACGTTTGTAATTGTGATCATGATAGTTAACTCACTCGTCTTCAAAATATAATAAACTATTATATTGTGTGTATTCGTTAAAAAATTAAAGACAATAATTTAGAAAAAATCGTCTTATGAGTATTTACTGTAAGACGGATATCTCATACTTAATCTACCTTGTGTTGGTGGGCTAAACTGTAAAAAAATGAAGCTATATTTTACGAATTAGGATCGGTAACACAGTCTCACAGGAGACGACTTACTGATCAGAATTAAAATGCTACTAGTACAATTTTCTCAAATATATTTCTTTTCAAAATGAAGAGAAATTGCTGGATTTGCTCGGTACACATTCCACCCAAATTTGATTGATTGTTATAGCCAACACTGGGGTGTACTCTTAGACTCGATTGAAGAGGTGAAATAAGTTAAACTTGACACAAGATAGTCTAAACAAATTTCTTTATATATAAAGAAAAGAAAAGAAAAGAAAAGAAGAGAAAACAAAAAATAGTACTAGCTCCTACACAGGACAATAAGAGAGGAAATTAAAGTGGGGAGAGGCAGAGGCACAATAATGGACATGAAATGAAGGGCCAATTCATCATCATAGTACAAAGTACTGGGTAACAAAAGAACCAACTATGGTACTATAATGATATGTTTTTTTTTTTATTTTTTAAGTACGGATAAAAGGTTTGTACCTTGTTGTATTAGGACTAACATTTTTCAACAAGTTAAAATGTTACTTTGAGGAAATATTATTGCTTAACTAATTATCATATAACACTGTGCACATTTCTTGAAATATATATTAATAGTTTATGATATATTATGAGATATTCTCTCTATCTCTAAAAAAATTTCATTTGAAAAGACAAACTTTTTATAGCTTTACATTTGGACATTTTTTGAATTGCACTATAAATTTATTCTAATTTAAAAATAAGACTATTTTTCTGAAACATACAAAAAAAAAAATAATAATAATAATTTTTTTTTTTGAATAGATGAAGGGAGTATAAGGAATAAACTAAGAGAGTGGTACTCCATTCATCCCCAATTGATTTTTATAGATGGAGGGGGGAATAGTGAGTGAGTGTATAGTATGGTCATAGTCATAGACACATAGTGATGGATGGGGTGGGGGTGGAAATGGAATGTGATTGGATAACTAAAAGCATGAGTATTTATTTAGGTCTCTGCTAAAGGACAGCATTGTCCTTATTTCCCAATCTCTTTCCACCTGGGTGCTATCAATTACTTCTAGTATTCCACATTCTTCTCTGTCTATTATCTATCTCCTTATTTTCATCAAAACTTTTGTTCACACCTGGCAACCAATAACTACCTTCTCTTACCTCAAATATCCCCCCAACCCTCTCCCCCCTTCCTCACTTTTACAAATCTCTAATTGCTTATTACTATGATTAAAACTATACTCTACTCCCTTTCTTCTTTATAAAAATAAATAAAATTTATTTCACTCTATACACAGTCACAAAAAAATAAAATAGTTTTTCTAATAATATGATGATGTTGCATATTTTCTTATAATGAGACCCAATAGTTAGAATAACTAATAAATCAATAATAAATAATAACAATAACATCAACAACAAAAAAAGAAAGAAAGTGAACAGTTTTATTTAATTTGGGATAGCTTAAAACGATATTTTATTTTTATTTTTTAGAATGAGGAGATAATACATGCATGGTTCCATCTTAGCAGTAATTGATTTGTGAGTAGTTTGGTTCTAGGATTTAACCAACTTAAGAGTTTACTATAATTTTAATTAGCATGCCTTGTGCTTGAGGTTTCAAACGTATGCTTATAATATTAATTAGGTGACGTGGGTAAGAACGTAAGCTGACACGTGTAACTGAATTCGTCTTACGTCATATTAAATATGAAAGTCAAGCTTGAAACTAATTTGCTTACTTGTGATTTTGGACTCATAATCTTATATATGTGTTTGACATTAAGATTCGGGGACTTAATTTTGAGGTGAAGGTAAAGTAAGAGAGAAATAGAGAGAATGTTGGTGAGACCAAAGAGAGCGAAAGTTTAAAATCACAAAGGAGAACAAACGGTATATAATGTGAATATATTTTCTAATTTATTTTTGTATTATTATTCAAAATATAATGGCTTAAATATAAAATTAAAAAAAAAAATCTCCATTCAAGTAAAGAGTTTATAGACATGAGTTAGGGCATAGGTATTTCAAAAATAGAAAAATATAAAGTAAAGATATGGACGGAACTGCAAGTAATTGCACCAATTTAATGAATTGAGTGACTCGTATAAGTAATGCTTGAGGCATAGAAAAATTATGGAGTAAAATTTTAGCAACAAAATAGATATTATCAATTGTTAATTAGTTTTTTATTAATTAGTGACGAATTACAAATTATACAACTAATTAATAATTGCGAAATCATAACCTTTCTAATCCTAAAGCTAAAACCGGACAGAAGGGAGGGAAAGAAACCCAATAGAAAGGGCATCATTCCTTACAATAATTGCAGACTTTCCTATCCCACACAACTTGAATATGCCAAAATAATTTTCCATATATGCATATAAAAAAGTCAAATTGGATCAAAGTAGTGTGTGTGTGTCTTTAATTTGTGCGTGTGAAAAGAGAGAGAGAGAGAGAGAGGACCCATTTCCTTTTACTTAATGGTGGGGTGCTTGAGTTAATTTTTAAAGCCCCCGGCCCTCCTAGTTAAGAAATGTCTCAAACAAACTACTTACTGTACCTGGAAACTGTCATGTCCTTTAATTTTCTTTCTTTTACATCTAACAAACCGTGTTACAGTCTCTCTCTCTCTCAATGCGCATATACTAATTTAAACCAGCAATTTGACTAGGGATAATAAACTGACAAGCCGAGTAGGTGCAGGGGCGCTCGTGTGATTGAGTGCTCAAATAAACGGGTAAGTAAACGTTTAAGTGATAACGCATGCATAAATAGACGGTCTTTAAATGAGCTTAAGCACGGATAAGTTGGGTAGGTACAAGGCGCTCATGTAACTGATCGAGGGCTCAAATAAACGGGTAAGTCAATATTTAATTGATAACACATGTATAAATGGACGGTCTTTAAATGAGCTTGAGCACCCATAAACACCTATTTAACTATTAATATAAAATTATGTATTAAATAAAGTAAACATTATAAAAAAACTATTTCATAATTTTCTCTATAACAAATATTTATGTTATTCATTAGATACATAAGTGATATAAATAGATTTTTTTTAATTATTTGTACATACATAAATTATCTGCGTAATTAATAACTATGGTATTAGTAAATATATAAGTAGAATTTGACGTAAGAGGCATTTAAGAGGCATTTCTCATAAAACTAATACAGATTCTTAAATTTCTATTGGTTAATCCATTTGAACTGCTTGAACATTCGCTTCATTTATTTTGCAGTTATGGTACTGTAAGCCGGAAAAAACTCTATGGGAGTTGTTTGGTAGTTAGGCATGGATAAACATTATTATTAATCTTGGTATTATTAGTGCCCTCGCTATTAATCCTTACTTATATATTGGAGGTAATTTTAAAATTAAAAATGTTAATAACGTATTTGTTTTAGTGAGGATGCTAATAATATCACCCTCTCCCTTGGTATTATTAGTGAGGGGAAAAGACCTTATCCGAATAACTCGTGCTAATAGTCCCAACCGATTATTGCGTACCAAACATCTTACAATTCGACCTATTAATTTTAATCCTATCTGATTTTAATTCTGATCACCAAACGGCTCCTACGTGTATTATTCTACTCGGACTGGACTAAAATATCTCAAAATTTGTAAGGAACAATAAAAAAAAAAGACATGACATAGTCTATTATTATTATTATTATTTCATGGTACTTAAGTAAAGTAAAATGAATTTGAATTTTGACATTATGATAGGCGTCTATGTTTTTTGCCAGCCCATTACGAAAATTGTTTATCTGAGCTCTTGTTTAATAGAGTTAAATAAAATAATTAAATAGTCAAAAATAAAATAATAAAAGTGACACTACAATTTGGGTTTGGGCATACATAGTCATAAATAAGTCAGTCAGTCACACACTACTACCACTATATATTGTATTATTGTATTATTCACAACAAAAGACAAGTCACTATAAGATAGGGCCCACCGCCATTTGAATGGTCTTTTTCAAAATGTCCTACAACTAATTCCCTTTGGAACAGGATGGTCCTATTACATAATTCATCCATGTGAAGGTCCTATTTGCCCCGCACTCTATCTATTTACACTAACATAATTTTGTAAATGATTTTAAAGCTTTTTCCCTTTTTTTTTTTATTTTTTTATATATGTACTTGTTAGAAATGGTAATATAACTCCATAAGATGATTGGCATGGCAAATTAGTTGCTTATAAACAACTCATGCGAAAATGATAGAAACTATCATAAAAACATTAGGTCGTAAATTTTTACGAAAAAATAAAAGATTACGAGAGAACTTGTTATTGGTCATAATAAGATAGTGGAATCCTACTCGAAAGTGTTGGTATTTGCATGTGATGGACCTCAAAGAGTTGAGTCAATGCAGGCTAGATGGGTCCACGTTGGCGGATATATATTTTTATTTTTTTGATGGAATCTACAGATTATGCAAGTTAAATTAGTATAGTCAAGAAATTGAGTTTTAGAATTGACCACTGACGCTTGTATGAACTATAGTTCTTATGTCTCTATTATAAACTAAGTTATTACCTGTGTGAAGCATGATTTATATAAAAAAGAATTTGCAAAAGTTGTTTATAATATGAGAATTTTATAAACTTGTCATTAGTAATTGAAACTATTTAATTGAAATACTTTGAACAAAACTAAAATATGATAAATATTAAACTTGACATATGAATACAAATCAAAATCACTAATTGAAAAATGTCCATTAAAATTTATTGTAGAATAACTTAAAAGATGTGCATTGAAAATGAAACATCAAATAAGACAACTTATAATTGAGGAGTAAATTACCAAAAGGAACGGTAAATGGGACAACTTATAAAGAGTAGGAGATTAGGTGGGATAAAATGTACATAAAATTGTCACGGGGTAATAGTAGCTTTTGTTGTAGTAATAATTAATAGATTATTTAGACAACGAAACTTCTTATATATATATATATATATATAAGTAATGTTATGTGTATTTAAAGTGTGCACTAAATGTAAATCAAAATTTTAGTTGTCATCTTTTGATTGCTTAAATAATTTGTGAGCCTACCAATTAAAAATTTTCTAACCAACAAAAAGATGCTACAAGTACTTTTGGTGCACATTTGGTACACACTTTAGGTACACATGATATTAGTATATATATATATATATATATATATATATATATATATATAGAGAGAGAGAGAGAGAGAGAGAGAGACAAGATTCAATTCTTGGAGTAACTTGTAAAATATTATGTTGATAAAATAATTTGTTCTTAAAAGCTATACAAATGTTAATAGAGAATATTTATTTTCTAACTACCCGAAATGAGTTCACACTAAGATATCTTAAGACATTTATTTATTTGCACAATTCATAAGAGCAACCACATTGGTCGTAAGAACTCCGTCCGTTTCAAAATAAATGTCATTCTAGAGTTGTGCATACATATTAAGAAATTTTGTAGGTTGACAAATATACTCATATTAAATATCTTTAATTTTTGTACTAAGAGTAGTTAGAAAGATAAATTAGGAAGAGATAACTGTTGGGAGAAGATAAAATATTTAATGAATAGATAATTAAGTGTTGGAACTTGTGAGACGAGAATGGGTAAATTAGACAAAACATGCATTACAAACTTAAAACGATACTTATTTTAGAATAATTTTTTTTAACTAAAACAATACTTAATTTGAAACCGATGGAGTATCTTAAAAAAAAAAATCACTTTAATAAACATCCTATTTACACCCTCTAAAAAAAATTCTCGGATTTAGTATATTATTCAATTAAATATCTATCATCGCAATAATCAACGTTAATTTCGACAGTAATAAGTGAGAGAGAAGAGTGAGATGGGAATAAAGTACTCTCTTCGCCCCTAAATTATGGTCTTAATTTCTTTTTTTATCCGTTCTAATATAATTATCTCGTACAATATTTTTATTATTTTATCATTATTTTTTATTTTTAATTTAATTATGGGCCACGTGTACAAAGACATTAAAAGAACCTACACATTATACAAATATTAATAATCAACTCAATTTTTTTTTAATTCGTGTATCAAATCAAATAAAGTAATAATTTAAGGATGAAGAAAGTACTACATTACTATGGTAAAACACGCACTATATTTAAAGTATTGGATAGAAAAAATTAGAGATAAAAGTGTTAATTAAGTATCCTTAAAATGATCTGGTGGTAGAGTTTGAGTTACACACGTTACGTTACGAGGTATCATGTTCCCTTTAGAAAAAATAAAAAATAAAAAAATAATAATAATAAATGAACTCACGGTAAAGTAGAAGCTGAACAAAGTACACTCTAAATATTTTGAATTGTTTGATGAAATGTACTACTGTAACTGCTCTAAAAAAAATAATAATACTCCCTCCATCCCTAAATTATTGTCTGGGTTGATTCGATACATGGATTAAGAAAACTCAATTGACTTGATTATTAATATTGGAATAGTATTGAAAAAGTGTGTTGTTCCTTTAATGCCCATGTGTATGTGGCTCATAATTAAAGTAGAAAGAAAAAGTAATAGTAAAATAGTAAAAGTGATGTTCTAAAAAAGAAAGTTTCAAACAAAATAATTATTTTGGGACGAACGAAAAAAGAAAGGAAGACAATAAGTTAGGCAACGAGGGAGTAATTCGTTTGTTTTGATTTGTTGGCGACCGAAATAATTTAACAATCATTTATGGCCTGTAACTGCAGCCTGCAAAAATGTAGACTTTCTGTAGTAAAAATTCCGCATATCTTTCAGTAAATCTTTGTTTCTTTTTTTACTACTTTCCACATTAATCACTCACCACAAGTGTAAGAGAAAACACGTGTGGGGCTCTAGATACCATGTAGCGAATGCGTCATAAATCGATAAAGAAAATTATATTATCCTCAAATTTATTAGGAAAATAATAAAAATATTATACTACTAGTTTTAATTTTTTTTTCTTCTTTTTGCTAAACAACGATTTGTGATAATATGCATCCCATGCTCAAAAACCAAATGAGACTCTTTAAGGTGGATTATTGGCAAATATTTAATTAAATAATTACTTTTCAGATATTCCTTCCCTCAGTTTCATATAAAGTCATGGCTTTTTAGGAGTCACACTTCGTGACATCGTGTTGTGTTCATACCGTACTATAGTATTTTTATATTATTTATTTTATTTGATTATAAAAATAATAATAAATATTATTTTAACTAAAATTTTAATTTTGTATCGTGTCTTGTCTTATCGAGTTGTTTCTCTTAGTAATTTGTGTTTATAATCATGTTGTGCTGGTTCGTCCATTCGTATCGTGTCACACATTGCCACCTCTACCTGTTTGTCATTGTAGTCTTATTGTGGTTTATGTTTTTTATTTTTCGTAATTTTTATTTTTTCTTACTTTTGTTCATTCAATTATTACAAAATTCTGAAATTTTTTTTTTTTCACAAACTACCGAACAACCATGAGTCCTAACAGAGCCAAACAATTTACTAGTATTTTATTTTGAAATATTTTACGATTTCACCTATATTATTAATACCTTTTTAATTTTACTCTTTTATGTGTGATACAAACATTTTCACTATGATTAATAATTTTTGTGATTAATATAATCTCCAAGATGCTGCTGATACATTAAGTTCTTAATTATTAAAAAAATTTAAATATGAACTCTTTGATCGGAATATAGGTAATTCTTGTTAAAGAAATTGTCTTGAATATATTCATCAATAAATGATAGACATGTTTGGTTTAGAGATTTATGACTTAATTTTTATATATTTTTTTCAAAATAACTGAAGAAAATATAAGAAAGATAAAGAGAAAGTGTTGAGTTCACAAAGAGAGAAATTAAAAAAAAGAATAGATCAAAAATTGTTCCATGCATATATAAATACATATCCCTCTGTTCCTAAATAAGTTTTTTATTTTGACTTTTGAAAGTCAAATTGATTGTTTTTACATAATTTTTTTTTGTGTATTTTTTAATCATAAAATACTTAATTGTACACAAAAAAATATTACAAATTACTATTTTATAGATTTAAGAACTTAAAAAAAAAAAAAAAAGAACACCAAATTTTAGTATTTGAAAAAAAAATTTAATTTTAGAAAATTTAAATAGAATACTTATTTTGGAACGGACAGGATATAAATTTTTTTATGAGTAATTCTTAAGAAGTGCTATAATTTGTCAGCATCTACTCTTTCTCTTTTTTAAAAAAGAAAAAAGAAATCGAGTACTAACTTTTTTGATTATTTATTGAAATAAAAAATACTAATAAAATTAAATCAGTTGTCATTTCCACCCACACCTTTTCCATTTCCGCCACCCCCTAATTTCCCTCTACTCTACTGCTCTTTTCATTTCACTTTTTTCCGCCGTTCCTGACTTTCTCTCTCTATATCGCCGGCGATCTTTGCACCCTTCACTCCCCCCCGATCGCACATCTTCGCCGTCTTCCCTTACGGCAAGTTCTCTCTCTTCATCTTTGATCCCTCGTTTCGTTGCTGTAACTACTTTCAATTCAATTATTACACAGCAAAAAATAATAGTAAAAGAAATTAAAAAAGCTCTTTCTGTTGTTCGTAGCGAGGGTGGAGTTGAGGGTTTCTCGTTAATTGTCAGCTAAGTTTATTGGGCCAAGTGGGTTTGCTTTGTTTGGATCCATGGATATGTGGGTGAACTGTTCTTACATTTCTGGGTTGATTAGGTGCTGTTTGGATAACCCAATTTCGGATTAGTTACTTGGAGTATGAATTACTTCAATTCCAGGCTATGCAACTCCAGTTTGATACTTCAATTGATTTGGGGTTGTTGAATTGGGTATCTGTTTTTTGGGTACTGAATTGAGTACCTTTATGTAGCCAAATTGAAACCCCCTAGACTTCCATTTTCTTATAATTGTACTGGGTTTTGTGAATTATGATCAGTGTTGGCTAATTTTGGAGAAAGGGTAGATCGTTTATATTTCGGGAAGTTAATTTTGATCTGGGTTTTTAAGTTAGGGTTGTTTTGGATAAATTTATGCAAGGGCCGTGAAATTCAATACTTTTGACTTCTCGACAGTGTTTTATTCTGGTGGTTGTAAATCTGGTGGGTTTAATTTGAGAAATGGAGGCTAAACTGAGAGGGAGGCTCATCATTTCTATGGTCCAGTGATGTCAGATTTGAAAGCGGCTGGGAAGAGAAATTTTGAGTGGGATTTGAATGATTGGAAATGGGATGGTGATCTGTTTACTGCAGCTCCTTTGAACCCTTTACTGTCAGATTGCAGGAGCAGGCAGTTGTTTCCAGTTGGGTCTGAAGTTCAGGCTGATACTGGTTTGTCGAATAGCTCTTCATCTTTCTCTGATGAAATCAATTTGCAGAATGAGAAAGGGAAGAGGGAGTTGGAAAAGCGGAGGAGGGTTGTGGTTATTGAAGACGAAGAGTTGTATGATGAAGCTGGGTCTCTTAATTTGAAGCTCGGTGGGCAAGTTTACCCTATAACTGAAGAAGAGGCTGAAAGATGGGAGGGGAAGAATGGGAAGAAGTCCAAGGTTGTTGGGACTACATCAAACCGTGCTGTTTGTCAGGTGGATGATTGTCGAGCTGATTTGAGCAATGCCAAAGATTATCACCGAAGGCATAAGGTTTGTGTTATGCATTCCAAGGCCACCAAGGCATTGGTGGGAAATGTGATGCAAAGGTTCTGCCAGCAGTGCAGCAGGTCAGATCTTGTGTGATAATTACTCTTCAATGCATTGTCTATTGGATTTTGTTGAGTGAAACCTCGCAGGTTGTGTTGAAAAGCTATTATAGAACTGTTTCATTTCTCCAGTTCAACGCTAAATAATGTATGTATTTTCTGCAGGTTTCATGCTCTTCAAGAGTTCGATGAGGGGAAGAGAAGCTGCCGAAGGCGTTTAGCCGGCCATAACAGAAGGAGAAGGAAAACACATCCTGAAAATGCAGTTAACGGTGCGTCCTTAAATGATGAGCGAGGTAGTAGTTATTTACTCATTAGTCTGCTGAGGATACTCTCCAACATACACTGTAAGTTTCTATCTCAGTGGAATCATATTACCTTCTTCCTTCAACTAGTTTGATATGACTTGTTCCATGTGTTCTATCTTCTGAATGGATTGGTTAATGTACAGTGTATCCGGATTTAAGGGCTTTCAATCTAGGAAGTGTATACGCACTCCAGATGCCAGGGTGATGATGGCAGGCACATGTTTGACATGTAGATAATAATGTCAGATTTTATATTTTTTAAATTTGGTCAAGCTAGGGACATGTAAAGAAAACTTTTGGGGAAGACGTTAAAACGCTTCGAGGTGCTCAGTTTGACTATTGATTTTACATCTTTCAGTGTGTTCTTTATATGTCTTTCACCTAGTAGCTCCCAGCCAATGCATCAAGCATTGAGCTCTCTTGTTCGAAGGAAAAAGAAAGTTGTAGAAGCTTTTTAGCTTGGGAAATTGGTGTTCCCAGTGGAAAGATAGAGAAGTGGAGGTGTACAAGCCTCTTCTCTAAGTCCACGAGTGAAAATGGAGAAAAAAATAAGAGACTGAAGCAACTTTGTTAAAGAATGTTAGAATGGCCTACTCCAGAGGTGCGCACTGCGGAGTGTAATAAATTTGAACATGTGCAGCCTTATCCTTTGCAGTATAGAGGCTATGTGCGTAGTTGAATTTGTTACCTGCAGGTAACAGTGGAGCAAACATATTGTCGGATGAAGGCTCACCCTCCCAGATTACAAACTATTAGACATTGATGGAGTTTTTATCCTTCTTTAATATGGTGGTCTTTGGATAACCTTGTAACAGTTGAAATGGTTGCTTGTAAATTGATTTGGTGTCTTCACAGTTTGGACAACTCTATGCAATCACACATGGTAGTATCTTTGTGGGAGCTGAATGAATGGTCCTACTGTTATCTCATCCCTTGTAAATTTTTCCTTTTCTTATTGAAGTGAAAGTGACAGTAAGTTAAATAAGGGGTTAATGACCTGGAAGGCTAGCGTACTTTTAATTTTTTTACACAAATTGTTAACATTCTTCATATGGCTGTATGGAGTAGAGAAGCGGATTGTAAGAGTGGATTGATAGCAAAAGGGTCTTACCACCAATATCCGTTGCTAACTTCTCTTACAAACTTCTGTGTTACAATACAAGTTTTATAATGAATTGAGGGAGATTATTGAGATAATGAGTTGATCACCAGGGAACTCAAAGTTACTGAGAGATATACGAAAGTGCATGTGAATAGGAAGTCTTGATGTACAATTTAGAAGGTTTTGAAATGTCAACTAGGGTTGAGATCTGGTGCCCTTCTGAAGTGAAGTTAGTCCATCAAATTATTGGAAAATTGTAGACTTTGAAACAAAGATGGTAATTGCAACTTCAAGAATGAGATTTAGGGTTTAGAGAACTGAATAAATTTAACTCCAGGGATATGGTGTGGCTGGTAAGGGACATTAAGTACTTCAATTTCAGTTGTTGCTGGCAAACTCTTTTTCAGTGAGTTTCTTCATTCCTAAGTTTCTTCAGATGATGAGAAAGGTTAGATGTGTATCTGATACTTGGTAAACCCTATGTCAACTTCTTTAATGGGAATGAGCAGGACAAAACCTAAATTAGCATGGAAACACTTTATATCAAAGTGAAGCATGTGTAATTGAGGCTTTAGTCGCTCCTTACGCCATTCCACTTTCTATGAATGCAGAGAATATCATACACGTGGAAATATATTTGTAGGTGAGTCGGCCACTACAAAGAAGAATTCGTTAAAATATGATGGCAGGAGGGATAATTAGTTTAATTAATGCAACTTGGGTTGCAATAAGAGTTGAAGAAAGTTGACCCCATAGATTGTTAGTCAGTTGTTTGGTGGCAGGGTGAGTAATGATTTAGATTTCAATTCTAAACTATTGGCAGGCCATGAATAGAACAGTCAATAATGTAGGATGCAATCATCTGGTCATTCTTACCTTAACATTCTTAGCTGAACACTTGGTTATTTTTGCTTTCAGAATATAAAAATATTTTCTTCGGCACTCAAATGAGTTATTTGTTGGCATTTTGGAAGTGATGTTGATTGCATTGCACTCCTCCTATTAGTGTTGCTCTTATTTTGATGGAATTGTCTAGCATGCAGTGACTTCGTCAGCCTTCTCGCTAACAAAAAGCCATTCACTGATCAATTGCATGTTTTGTTTGCCATAATCAGTGGCTTAATTCTAATATAGTATAGTGATCTTATGAATTCATAAAGAGCTATATGGAGTGGGACATTTTCTTTGAAATGTTTCAGATGGGGGTTGGACTAATAGTATATGCTACTGTTTGCAGTACTATCTGGAAAAAAAGGAAAAAGAGGGGGAGAAAGTGCATCGTTTGATTTGTCCCTGAAATCTTGTTTAACACTGGTGGCCCACTGAGGCTTTAGTTTTCTGCATGTCCTTTTTCTTCCTCTTACCCCGCTGATAAGGTACCACTCTGGTGCACCTTCTTTAAACAAGATGTCCTTTTTCTTCCTTACCCCGATGATAAGGTGCCACTCTGGTGCACCTTCTTTAAACCAGACGTTTATGGCATATCCAATCGATAATTAGCCAGTGGTTCATGCTCAACATATGTAAAATGCATGTGAAGCTCCAGAAAATGTGAATACATCTTGATGAAGTAAAAGATGATAATATTTAATTTTTGGTTGTTATGTTTTAATCTTTTGTTGTTTATCCATCTCAATTGTTATTGGCATACTTCTTTACTCAAAATTTTCCTCTTTGCGAATTGTAGCTAATAGCTCGGATCAAATAAAGGATCAGGATCTTCTTTCTCATCTATTGAGAAATCTCTCCAGCCTCGCTGGTACAGTCAGTGAAAGAAACTTATCTGGGTTACTGGCTGGATCTCAAGATTTGCAGAATGCTGGGACATCCATTGCAACTCTAGAAAAGGTAAATTTGATTTCAAAGTGGTCATAAATGCACCAAGATTATTTGGTTCAACTTCTAAGATGGGTGAATACATTTATTTTCAGGAGCCTGCACGGTCCACAAGACAGAAATTGGATGCTTCTGAAGATGAATTGGTACAGAAGAGAACATCTGCAGATTTTAATCAGGGTGGAACTCTATGTACTCCATCTCCTTCGCAGTGCACTGTTCCATTCCACGCAAAAGATATGCCAAATAATGGTGGAAATCCCTTGGGACCTACAGTTGGAAGGATAAAATTGAATAATTTTGACTTGAATAATGCTTATGATGATTCTCAAGATTGCATGGAAACGGTGGAGAGTTTTGATGCCCCTTCAAATCTAGGGACCGCCGCTGGCGGTTGTCCTTTATGGTTACGTCAAGATTCTCACAAGTCAAGCCCACCTCAGACAAGTGGGAACTCGGGTTCCACGGCAACCCAGTCTCCATCTAGTTCCAGTGGAGAGGCTCAGGTACAATAATGTGAATAGAAAATTAGTGCCTCAAATATGTCTTCTACTAATAGTTGTTTCCTTTTTCTACCATTTCTCAGAGCCGTACAGATCGAATCGTAATCAAGCTTTTTGGAAAAGATCCCAGCGAGTTCCCTCTTGTCCTCCGGAACCAGGTTTTCCTTCTTTTCTATTCCTCAGTAGATCGTTTGATTGCTTCTATTTGCTTTCGACCCATAGCTTGATTTTGTAAATCTGTATGAATCTTCAGATCCTTGACTGGTTGTCACACAGTCCAACGGACATTGAAAGCTACATCAGACCTGGATGTATCATACTAACAATATATCTTCGAATGGAGAATTCCTCATGGGAGGAGGTAACTTTCTGTCTTCAGGAAAACAAGGCTGCATTGAAAACATGAGTGAAGTATTAGCTTTGCTGGGCTCTGATGGCAATAGCTAATTTAAGCTCAGAGCACATGCTTGTGCTCGACCTTAACCTTCTTTTGAAAGTTGAGGCTCACGCTTGGATTCTGTTGCTTGAAACTGAACCAGAGGTCTGGCTCAGTTCATTGGACGATTGAACTAGCAGGGATGAACCAATCTGAGCCTTATCTTTTTTAATGAAAGCCTTGGTTGACCTCTTGCCTTATTAGGGAACTAACATCTAATTTCTGAACTTTCTGTTATGCAGCTTTGCTTTGATTTGAGCAGTAGTTTAAGAAAGCTCGTGGATGCATCCAGTGATTCTTTCTGGAGAAAGGGATGGGTTTATGCTAGGGTGCTGCATCATGTTGCGTTTGTCTGTGATGGTTTGTTCTTGTTCTTTTTGTAGTTTTGCTAAATTTGTAGATGTTCCCCTTTATACCCTAGTGCTATTTAATAAACCGACCCATCTCGTGCTCGGCTCATTTAAATTTCAATCTTGTGTTGGCTTCAAGTCGAGCTTGAGGTATAAATGAGTGGGGCTTGGCTTGTCTCAAATAAACTCACTAATCACAAAAAGATACAATTTTATATATCTTTTGTAGTATATATTCTTCTTGGACTTGAGTAAAGCTCAAGCTCGTCTCGTCTATACCTCTTTTGCGAAGCAAATGAGTCGCTCGAATATGGGTTCCTTACTCAAGCACAGTTATAATAAATGAGGTGATCTCCTTATCAAAAAAAAAAAGAATAAATAGATAAATGAGGTGACCTCGAGCACTCAAAGCTCAGCTCAGCTTGGTTCCTTTACAGCCCTGGTCCTCCTCTTATTCATGTAGCGAGACATACCACTTTTATTAGGTTGGCAACTAATCTTGGTTCCTTAATATTACAGGTCAGATTGTTTTGAACACACCTTTGCCTCTTAGAAGGAATACAACATGCAGGATCTTGAGCATCAAACCAATTGCAGTTCCTGTTTCTGAGAGAGCTCAATTTTCAGTTAAAGGCTTCAACCTTTCTCGATCCACCTCAAGGTATCCAACAACTTGTTCGTCTTTATATTTATTTTGAGTCTTCATGTTGCCTTATGTATGGTCCACTCATTGAATATCAAGTTGAAAATTCTTACCTTTTGTAGGTTACTCTGTGCACTAGAAGGGAAGTATCTAGTCCAGAGAAGTTGTTCAGATGTAATGGAGGGAGCAGGCTCATCAGTTAAGCATGAGGATGCTCAGCTCCTTAGCTTCTCTTGTTCTATACCTAATGTTTCTGGGCGAGGATTTATTGAGGTGATGTGATCCTGCTCAGTTTTACATCTCTCAAAGTATCTTATTGTTTTCATTACCAGTGCCACACCTATGGCTGGAGTATTCGTTCATTTCTTTCTAACCCACCAACCAAGATGATAGAAATAGTGTAATGTTGTCTTTTGTGGCTGTTTGATAAATCAACCCAGCACGGGCTAAAGTTGGCTCAACTCGTGCTGGTTAACGTGAGCTCGAACATGATTTTGAGGACTTAACGTATAAATGAGCTGGCTCAGCTCTGCTTGAATTAGCTTGCTGATCGCAAAATGTACACAATTTATGTATAGGTCTTTTTAATGATTTATAGTTGCTCTTTGAGTTGGCCTTTGGGTAAAGCTCAAGCTCGCCTCGTTTATAGCTCGATCGATCACAATTAAAATTAAAAGAGCTGATCTCAAACACTCAAAGTTTGCTTAGATTGGCTCATTTAGAGCCCCGTGGTGTCTTCTGTAAGTCATATAGACCATGTTTACTGTTTATATCAATGAATTTAACTCAAGTTAACTTCAAGAATGCCTACTTTGGTCAACTCGTCTACCTACTATTAGTAGATATGTAAACTTCCTACTGATTTCCTCTATGTTCATGTATGCAGAGTTAGCTGGTCTTCATTATTTTATCAAAACCCGTCCATATATGCAATCAAAGTCAATTGAAATCATGCAGTATAGCAATTTGACTTGGTCCAGTTCAAGAATATCTTGATTATTAATTCTTGAAAAAACTGTGTTCTTCTCATAAACCTTGTAATGAATCTAGTGTCTGGTTAAATTTGGTGACTTTTAAAAGTGTATTATATACCTTATAAGAGTGCTTTGAAGAATTTTTAGATCTTTCCCTATTTCCTTGTGGTACTCTTCTTCCCTTTTTGGCCATTACTTCTTGTGCATGTGGCCCTTGAGGCCCCAATCCTTCCAACTCATAAAGTGAAAGTGGCTTTTAATCATGATTTAGCTACTTATAAAAAAAAAAAATTTAATAATAATAATAATATAAATCATGTTTTAGTTATGTGAAAAAGTTTCTTTAGTTGTTTAAGCAATGCAATTATTTTCATGGTATATGATGAGCAAAAGGAGATCTCCTTTTGTCTTATTACTGAAATGTTGGTGTTGTTTATTTGTTTAGATTGAAGATGATAGTCTCAGCAGCAGCTTCTTTCCATTTATAGTTGCAGAGTCAGATGTTTGTACAGAAATTTGTACACTTGAGAGTGCTTTAGAGGTGGCTGGAACTGCTGATGACATACAAGAGGCTGAGAAAATGGAACCAAGAAACCTAGCTTTGGACTTCATAAATGAGTTTGGTTGGCTTCTTCATCGAAAACGCTTGAAATTCAGATTGGTTCACATGGACCCGACCTCGGATTTGTTCTCCTTCAAACGGTTCAGGTGGCTCATGGAGTTTTCCATTGATCATGATTGGTGTGCTGTAGTTAAGAAACTCTTGGGCATTCTTTTCAGCGGTACGGTAGACTTAGGTGAGTACCCTTCAATCGAACTCGCATTGGGGGAGATTGGCCTACTCCATCGAGCTGTGCGGAGAAACTGCCGACCCATGGTAGAGTTCCTCCTGAATTACTATCCAGAAACGGTTTTGGATAACTCAGGATCAGAAGAGAAGGAACTTTTGAAGGAAGGTTTTATTTTATTTAGACCGGATGCAGTTGGTCCTGGGAATTTAACACCCCTTCATGTGGCAGCTAGTAGGGATGGCTCTGAGAACGTATTGGACGCGCTGACAGATGATCCTCAACTGGTATCTTCGACTCTTATTTGTCCATTCCAGTTTATCTGGTTTCTGATTCTTCTAAGTTTTTTTTTACGGAAAATGATTTACAAAAAACCTTTTCCTTATTTTCCAGTGCTTGGTAGTTTATGGAAATAAGCAACTGTAGAATACTCTACAAGTAAACATAAAATCACCTGTTTACCAAGGAAAATGACTTATGGTTTAACTTCGTAAGTCTTTCCTGGAAAATGGAGATACTCTTGCACATTTTTCTCTAATTACCTAAGTTGAAAGCCATTCTCCTCTGTATGTTTCAATGGAAATGAATTAAGGTAATTTTGGGGCAATTTTCCATGTATTAACCAAACACAAGAATATGAGGTATGTTTACATGAAAATGATCTCCATGAAAACAATTTCGCCAAATCATTTTGTGCAAGTTATTTTCTGTGTAAGAAAAGGAGCCGTAGTTAAAATCTGGATGCTGATAATGACTTCCCTTTTCAGGTGGGAATTGAAGCATGGAGAAATGCACGTGACAGTGCAGGTCTAACTCCAAATGACTATGCATCCCTTCGAGGCCACTATACTTACATCCACCTAATTCAAAGAAAGTTCAACAAGAAATCAGGAAGTGGACATGTAGTTGTTGACATCCCTACAAATAACCTTGTAAACCCTAACAAGCAGAAAGCTGTGGCAGATAAATCTGCGAAAGTTGCTAGCTTTCAAACTGAGAAGACTGTTATAAAACCAATCCCGAGACCCTGCAATCTATGCGAGCAGAAGCTGGCTTTTGGCAGGGGGAGAACGTCACTGGCAATTTATAGGCCAGCAATGCTCTCAATGGTTGCAATAGCTGCAGTCTGTGTTTGTGTGGCTCTGCTCTTCAAAAGCTCACCTGAGGTTCTTTATGTGTTCCAGCCCTTCAGGTGGGAACGACTAAAATATGGATCAAGTTAGAATAGTAGTAGATACTTGCATGAAGTCTATATGTTCTTTTTCCTTATTATTTTTTTTCTTTATCCAGAAGAAGATAAGTTATGAGAGTGGTAACCAGTGTATGGATCTAGATTTCAATTGGGTATCTGAAAAATCCCTGTATGTATATTTATATGTTCATGATATTCTCTTATATGGAAAAAAAAAGAGAGGGTATTTGTATGGGACTGTAGCTTTGAGCAAGGAACAGAGTAAGAAACTTGAGGGAGATAGAAGTGAATTTGGAGAGGGGGTGCTTTGCATTGTGCTCCAGTGTTGTTTGCTCTTTTTGTGATCATCAATGTCTGCTTAATAATAACCGTAAGCAAGCGGGGAGAAACTTTGTTTCAGGAGGCCACTGAGAAGATCTCTTTGGTTCATGGATTCGTCTAGTCTTTTTCTCCGTAGGGTTCTACATTTTGTATGGATTGAGTTCCTTGGTGGTGGAGAGACTCTATATATCAGAATCTTGTAGAATTCGCTTCTTGAAAAGATCAAGCATACATTCCGTTCTGTTTGGCAACAATTGATGACCGGAGTAATCAAAAGATTTCGTGAATGAAAATTTGTTTTGATGGAATTATTCTTCTTCCGATCATACGAGGGTTGTGAAAGTGAGTGTGTAACGCATTTCCAAAGGGATGATTAGTTCATTTCAATCCAAAACTCTCTTCAAGCATTTGAAAATGAAAAAGAAAAAAACTCCCCACTTGGATCGCGAACAAGAAATTGTATGTCAATATTCACGCCAATTAAACTACAACTTACAACAAAATAACTAACACAGCCAGAGATATGCTGATGCTTACGTGTCAGATGATTATCACACTGAAAAGCATCACAAATGGTCCAAAGTTCAAGATCAAATTCGGTACCCACGGTATCGAGATATTTTGGCATCTTCAGTTATATTTTTTCACCACTCTAAAGAAATTTCACTCTATACAACCCTCTAAAAACTTTGATTTTTGTACCGTCCAATTAAATCTCTCTCATCTCAACTAACAAACCTTGATTTCCGTCTTGGTGGAGGGAGGGGGGGAGAGGGGGGAGAAAGAAGAATGTGATGGGATGAAAGTGGCTGCTATTCAGGGTAAAACATACTCTAGATATAGAGATAGAGAGTTGAATAGGAGAATTTAGAGATAGATTGTCATTAAAAGATGGATTTGGTTTGCATAGCTCCTATCCAAAATGTGAGATGTGGTATTTCTCTTGAGGCAATCAGCAGGCCTTTGAGAAACAAAATATTAAGCTTTATCACCCAAAGTGAGTTCTCATTACACAGAAGTTTCCAGCCCATTTTGGCTTGCTTTTAGTACACGTGATGTCAAGGCCCCTTCATAGTAGATGTGATCAAGGTCCCCTTCATGGTTCCTTTTGCAAATTTGATTCCAGTTCACCAGGTGGACTTTCTTTTTATCAGGAAGGTCACCCCACAAGAAATCTTGATTGATTCTTTTCACATGATTAATCACAGAACTAGGCTGTAAATTGGTTTGAATCGTGTACAAAATGTAAGGTCTCAGGTTTGATCCATTTTTACGCCCTATTAGGACATAAAAAAAATATATATATATATTTGTGTACAGGAATAGCTGTTGTAGTCGAGAGCGTTTTGGCCTTTCAGTCAGACAAGTTATTTTGCAATGACTATAACGCTCTTTTCCTATTCTTTTATGTATGTATGTATCATAGGAATGTCAAGATAAATTTTGAGATTCTTAGTGACGGCACGGGGATACCACAAATTGGATGCAACTAGTGTGTTCGTTCACACTCAGTCGGAGTCCCTTAACCATAACATATGAGTGCACTTCATCCATCCAATCCTTCCACTTTAGTATTCCCGAGACTCTACATAATGAGTGTATTGCTTCGGGTACCTCACCAAAGAAGGGACTTTCTACATTTATCCATCTTTCTTCCCCCAGCACCGCTTAATGATTGATTCATTTACATTAGAAAAAGATCAAAAGTTCGATCTACTCTAAGACAGACTAGCTAAAAGACCAATCACATCAGACAAAATCACATTTGATAAGCTCTTTGTAAGGACTTGATTTTCTTTGCTATTAGGAGAAAAAATGAACATGAGAATTACCCTAAATAGGAAATAGTAGGAGACAATAAAATGAAGAGAGAGAAGGGAAAACACGTGTAGAGAGAGAGAGAGAGAGAGAGAGAGAGAGAGAGAGAGTAATAGTATAGTTCTAGAATAGGAAAAGGGAAATGAGGGTTTTTGAAAGCAACAATATCCGGACCTATTATGACGACCCGAAGTCATCACCTGCTTTCTCAATACAACAAAATCCATTCTTAACTATGTAAAGAATTAACAAGGATATTTCTTTAAAAACACCAATTCTCACTTATCTAAACCCAATTTCATGTGCCTAAACACACTTCCGACCGGACCAAGCTCTGATACCAACTGACAACCGTGACGACCCAAAGTCACCACCTATTTAACACATCACAATTGCTAAAATCGAAATATGGCGACATGCCATTCAACTTTATAGACTAAAAAATATACAACTAATGATATAGTATTAAGTGATGATTTTGTTTGAGAAATAGAATTAAATTGAATTCGAGGACGAATTCTTTTTAAGGAGGAGAGGGTGTGAGACCCCGTTCCCATTTCTGTCCTATTTCACTTATGGATACTTTGAATAAGTTTAATTACTTTTACGGTTGTGTTTTAAATCACCTTGAGATAAAAAAAGATGCACACAAAAGCATGAATATATGCTTAAACTTGAAATTCTGCCCATCCGAACAGGTTGTAGTGATTTGGCCATAACTTTATGTAGAAAACTCGAATTTCAAATCTGTTTGATGCTGTGTAAACTAGACAGTTAGGGATTTCCACCATACTTTATTTGTTAAATTTGAACTTCTATTATGTTCCAAGCAAGTTTTTGAAGTCGACCTAAAAATCTGTCAATCTTATTATAACACCTCAAAATAGACCCTTTCCTTGAGTGACACCTATAAATTTGACTTTTGACCAAGGAAATCAGATTTGTTGCTGGAAAGACTTGGTCTCTTTTCATACAAAAACAACAAAATATCCTCTTTTCTTCCTTGCCAAGAGGAGACATGTGCAGCCGTCTTTTAAACCAATCAAAGTCATGTTAATCAATGTGCTTTGCATGACCGACCTTGGCTGGGATTTTCTTCATTATTTTAACTAGGCTGAGTATAATATACTAGAGACATGCTAAACCACACCCCCCAAAAATACTAAATGACACTTCCTCGGGCAAATTTACTATTTTGCCCATGTTTTTAATGAAAAAAAATTGAAAAAAAAAAGAAAAAAGAAAAATGGCAAGACTCCTAGCAGTGGGCGGTCTTCTTGGGGAAGACTCCCAACAGTGGGCGGTCCTCATGGATTCCGTTAAAAAGTTAACGATTTCGTTAACTTTTTAACGGAAATGTTAACTTTATTAAAAAAAAAAAAAACTCCCAACAGTGGGCGGTCCTATTGAAGAAGACTCCCAGGAGTGGGCGGTCTCTTGGAGGAAGAATCCCAACAGTGGGCGGTCCTCATGAAGTTCCGTTAAAAAGTTAACGATTCCGTTAAAAAAGACCTACTGTTGGGGGTCTTTTTTTTTTAATTGAATTAGGGGGCAAAAGAGTCTTTTCTTAAGGGAGGGGGGTGTGATTTAGCATTTTTGGGGGGGGGTGTGGTTTAGCATCTATGATATACTATGTGAGCGACTCATCCTTGTTCATCCAAAGACTCATTTCAGCCATCTCTCTCATCTCTCATCTCTCATCTCTCTTCTGTATTCTCTCTCTCTCTCCCGCAACTCAAACAAACTTCGTACGAAACCCTTGTTCGAAATCAATTGGCGATTATTTTCGTAATTTCTACAAACCGACTCCGTAGAATATTCGACATGCTATAATGTTGCACCGATTATTTTTTGTATTGAATTTTATCTCAATTTGAGGTAAGAGAAACTATGCAGTACTGATTCCGTGTCAGTTTGATCACGTGATCGTTTTAAAAATATTTTGGGTCAACTTGAAATATAATTTATTGCTATTATTTCATCTTGTTTATGAAAATGGATTTCATAATGCATTTATATTGATTTACCGTGATTTATCTTATTTTGGTTAAAAGCATGATTATGTGAAATAGTTTAGTTATACTAGTCGGTGTGTCAGTCTCAGTGAGCTCAGTTATTGTTGTAGTCAGAGATATGAGCTCAGTTATTATTGTTATGGTCGTTTAATCTACTACTGGTCGGTTTAGTGGTCGGTTAGTGGTCGATTAATCTACCACTGGTCGTTTTATTGGTCGATTAATCTACCACTGGTCGGTTTTAGTGGTCGTTTGTAATGGTCGATTAATCTACCACTGGTCGGTTGTAATGGTCGGTTTTAATGGTCGATTAATCCACCACTAGTCGATTTAATGGTCAGTTTTAATGGTCGATTAATCTACTGGTCGGTTTTAATGGTCGGTTAGGCTCGATTAATCTACCACTGGTCGTTTTAATGGTCGATTAATCTACCACTGGTCAATTTTAATGGTCGTTTGTAATGGTCGATTTTAATGAACGATTAATCTACCACTGGTCGGTTGTAATGGTCGGTTTTAATAGTCGTTTAATCTACCACTGGTCGTTTTAATGGTCAGTTTTAATGGTCGGTTAATGGTCGATTAATCTACCACTGGTCGGTTGTAATGGTCGGTTTTAATGGTCGTTTAATCTACCACTAGTCGTTTTAATGGTCGATTTTAATGGTCGGTTAATGGTCGATTAATCTACCACAATTAGTTTTACCACTGGTAGTTTTAATGGTCGATTAATGGTCGGTTAATCTACCACAATTACTTTAAGATCGATTTTAATGGTCGGCTAATGGTCGGTTAATCTACTGGTCGGTTTTAATGGTCGATTAATGGTCGGTTAATCTACCACAATTACTTTAAGAAGGGTATTTTTGGAAGTTTATGTCTTCCGGTTCTTTGACGTAGTCAAAGGCCATATAACATAAATTTTCGGGTCTAAAGGCCATTCTTGACTATTACCACTTTCCTTCTCCAAAACCTCACTATGTTTGCTAATGATAGCCCTTTAATGTGCTGGGATTTCTCGATCTCTCACGTCGTACTACTTTGGATGGAGCATCTGATACTGCTGAAACACTCCAGCCATCTAAGGGTTCGATAATTAATATGTGCCTTCTTGTGGGCAATGACGGAGGGGGAGGGATAATGGATTCGGACCTCTATTCTTTGTCAGGCATGAGAGGAGAATTTAACTGGGACAAGAAAGCATTTAGATTTGATGATGATCATCCTCGCTTTCCGGTTCATGTAATGGTCGGTTTTAATGGTCGATTAATCAACCACTGGTCGTTTGTAATGGTCGATTAATCTACAACTTGTCGTTTTAATGGTCGATTAATCAACCACTGGTCATTTTAATGGTCGTTTAATGTGGTCGGTTTTAATGGTCGATTAATCTACCACTGGTCGGTTGTAATGGTCGGTTTTAATGGTTGATTAATCCACCACTGGTCAGTTGTAATGGTCGTTTGTAATGGTCGTTTAATGGTCGATTAATCTACTGGTCGGTTTTAATGGTCGTTTAATCTACTACTGGTCGGTTTAGTGGTCGGTTAGTGGTCGATTAATCTACCACTGGTCGTTTTATTGGTCGATTAATCTACCACTGGTCAGTTTTAGTGATCGTTTGTAATGGTCGATTAATCTACCACTGGTCGGTTGTAATGGTCGGTTTTAATGGTCGATTAATCCACCACTGGTCGATTTAATGGTCGGTTTTAATGGTCGATTAATCTACTGGTCGGTTTTAATGGTCGGTTAGGCTCGATTAATCTACCACTGGTCGTTTTAATGGTCGATTAATCTACCACTGGTCGATTTTAATGGTCGTTTGTAATGGTCGGTTTTAATGGTCGATTAATCTACCACTGGTCGGTTGTAATGGTCGTTTAATCTACCACTTGTCGTTTTAATGGTCGGTTTTAATGAACGATTAATCTACCACTGGTCGGTTGTAATGGTCGGTTTTAATGGTCATTTAATCTACCACTGGTCGTTTTAATGGTCGATTAATCTACCACAATTAGTTTTACCACTGGTAGTTTTAATGGTCGATTAATGGTCGGTTAATCTACCACAATTACTTTAAGATCGGTTTTAATGGTCGGCTAATGGTCGGTTAATCTACTGGTCGGTTTTAATGGTCGGTTAATCTACCACAATTACTTTTAAAAAGGTATTTTTAGAAGTTTATGTCTTCCGATTCTTTGACGTAGTCAAAGGCATATAACATAAATTTTCGGGTCTAAAGGTCATACTTGACTATTACCACTTTTCTTCTACAAAACCTCACTCTGTTTCCCCCTAAACCCTGACGAATCAAAAACCCTAGAACTAGATTTCCTTTTTTCCTCACTGTTTCCCCCCTAAACCTCACTATGTTTGCTAATGATAGCCCTTTAATGTGCTAGGATTTCTCGATCTCTCACGTCGTACTACTTTGGATGGAGCATCTGAAACTGCTGGAACACTCCAGCCGTCTAAGGGTTCTATAATTAATATGTGCCTTCCTGTGGGCAATGGCGGAGGGGGAGGGATAATCGATTCGGACCTCTATTCTTTGTCAGGCATGAGAGGAGAATTTAATTGGGACAAGAAAGCCTTTAGATTTAATGATGATCATCGTCGCTTTCCGGTTCATGTAATGGTCGATTTTAATGGTCGATTAATCAACCGCTGGTCGTTTGTAATGGTCGATTAATCTACAACTGGTCGTTTTAATGGTCGATTAATCTACCACTGGTCGTTTTAATGGTCGTTTAATATGGTCGGTTTTAATGGTCGACTAATCTACCAATGGTCGGTTGTAATGGTCGGTTTTAATGGTCGATTAATCTACCACTGGTCGTTTTAATGGTCAGTTTTAATGGTCGATTAATCTACCACAATTAGTTTTACCACTAGTAGTTTTAATGGTTGATTAATGGTCAGTTAATCTACCACAATTACTTTAAGATCGATTTTAATGGTCGGCTACGGGTCGGTTACTCTACTGGTTGGTTTTAATGGTCGATTAATGGTCGGTTAATCCACCACAATTACTTTAAGAAGGGTATTTTTGGAAGTTTATGTCTTCCGGTTCTTTGACGTAGTCAAAGGCCATATAACATAAATTTTCGAGTCTAAAGGCCATACTTAACTATTACCACTTTCCTTCTCCAAAACCTTACTCTGTTTCCCCCTAAACCCTGACGAATCAAAAACCCTAGAACTAGATTTCCTCTTTTCCTCACTGTTTCCCCCTAAACCTCACTATGTTTGCTAATGATAGCCCTTTAATGTGCTGAGATTTCTCGATCTCTCACGTCGTACTACTTTGGATGGAGCATGTGAAATTGCTGAAGCACTCCAGCCATCTAAGGGTTCTATAATTAATATGTGCCTTCCTGTGGGCAAGGGCGGAGGGGGAGGGATAATCGATTCGGACCTCTATTCTTTGTCAGGCATGAGAGGAGAATTTAACTGGGACAAGAAAGCCTTTAGATTTGATGATGATCATCCTCGCTTTTCGGTTCATGTAATGGTTGGTTTTAATGGTCGATTAATCAACCACTGGTCGTTTGTAATGGTCGATTAGTGGTCGATTAATCTACAACTGGTCGTTTTAATGGTCGATTAATCTACCACTGGTCGTTTTAATAGTCGTTTAATATGGTCGGTTTTAATGGTCGACTAATCTACCAATGGTCGGTTGTAATGGTCGGTTTTAATGGTCGATTAATCTACCACAATTAGTTTTACCACTGGTAGTTTTAATGGTCGATTAATGGTCGGTTAATCTACCACAATTACTTTAAGATCGGTTTTAATGGTCGGCTAATGATCGGTTATTCTACTGGTTGGTTTTAATGGTCGATTAATGGTCGGTTAATCTACCACAATTACTTTAAGATGGGTATTTTTGGAAGTTTATGTCTTCCGGTTTTTTGACGTAGTCAAAGGCCATATAACATAAATTTTCGGGTCTAGAGACCATACTTGACTATTACCACTTTCCTTCTCCAAAACCTCACTCTGTTTTCCCCTAAACCCTGACGAATCAAAAACCCTAGAACTAGATTTCCTCTTTTCCTCACTGTTTCCCCCTAAACCTCACTATGTTTGCTAATGATAGCCCTTTAATGTGCTGGGATTTCTCGATCTCTCACGTCGTACTACTTTGGATGGAGCATCTGAAACTGCTGGAACACTCCAGCCATCTAAGGGTTCTATAATTAATATCTGCCTTCTTGTGGGCAATGGCGGAGGGGGAGGGATAATGGATTCGGACCTCTATTCTTTGTCAGGCATGAGAGGAGAATTTAACTGGGACAAGAAAGCATTTAGATTTGATGATGATCATCCTCGCTCTCCGGTTCATGTAATGGTCGGTTTTAATGCTCGATTAATCAACCACTAGTCGTTTGTAATGGTCGATTATTGGTCGATTAATCTACAACTGGTCGTTTTAATGGTCGATTAATCAACAACAGTTCATTTTAATGGTCGTTTAATATGGTCGGTTTTAATGGTCGATTAATCTACCACTGGTCGGTTGTAATGGTCGGTTTTAATGGTCGATTAATCCACCACTGGTCAGTTGTAATGGTCGTTTGTAATGGTCGTTTAATGGTCGATTAATCTACTGGTCGGCTTTAATGGTCGTTTAATCTACTACTCGTCGGTTTAGTGGTCGGTTAGTGGTCGATTAATCTACCACTGGTCATTTTATTGGTCGATTAATCTACCACTGGTCGGTTTTAGTGGTCGTTTGTAATGGTCGATTAATCTACCACTGGTCGGTTTTAATGGTCGGTTAATGGTCGATTAATCTACCACTGGTCGGTTGTAATGGTCGGTTTTAATGGTCATTTAATCTACCACTGGTCGTTTTAATGGTCGGTTAATGGTCGATTAAACTACCACAATTAGTTTTACCACTGGTAGTTTTAATGGTCGATTAATGGTCGGTTAATCTACCACAATTACTTTAAGATCGGTTTTAATGGTCAGCTAATGGTCGGTTAATCTACTGGTCGGTTTTAATGGTCGGTTAATCTACCACAATTACTTTTAAAAAGGTATTTTTGGAAGTTTATGTCTTCCGGTTCTTTGACGTAGTCAAAGGCCATATAACATAAATTTTCGGGTCTAAAGGCCATACTTGACTATTACCACTTTCCTTCTCCAAAACCTCACTCTGTTTCCCCCTAAACCCTGGCGAATCAAAAACCCTAGAACTAGATTTCCTCTTTTCCTCATTGTTTCCCCCTAAACCTCACTATGTTTGCTAATGATAGCCCTTTAATGTGCTAGGTTTTCTCGATCTCTCACGTCGTACTACTTTGGATGGAGCATCTGAAACTGCTGGAACACTCCAGCCGTCTAAGGGTTCTATAATTAATATGTGCCTTCCTGTGGGCAATGGCGGAGGGGGAGGGATAATCAATTCGGACCTCTATTCTTTGTCAGGCATGAGAGGAGAATTTGACTGGGACAAGAAAGCCTTTAGATTTGATGATGATCATCGTCGCTTTTCGGTTCATGTAATGGTCGATTTTAATGGTCGATTAATCAACCGATGGTCATTTGTAATGGTCGATTATTGGTCGATTAATTTACAACTGGTCGTTTTAATGGTCGATTAATCTACCACTGGTCGTTTTAATGGTCGTTTAATATGGTCGGTTTTAATGGTCGACTAATCTACCAATGGTCGGTTGTAATGGTCGGTTTTAATGGTCGATTAATCTACCACTGGTCGTTTTAATGGTCGGTTTTAATGGTCAATTAATCTACCACAATTAGTTTTACCACTAGTAGTTTTAATGGTCGATTAATGGTCGGTTAATCTACCACAATTACTTTAAGATCGATTTTAATGGTCGGCTAATGGTCGGTTAATCTACTGGTTGGTTTTAATGGTCGATTAATGGTCGGTTAATCCACCACAATTACTTTAAGAAGGGTATTTTTGGAAGTTTATGTCTTCCGGTTCTTTGACGTAGTCAAAGGCCATATAACATAAATTTTCGAGTCTAAAGGCCATACCTGACTATTACCATTTTCCTTCTCCAAAGCCTTACTCTGCTTCCCCCTAAACCCTGACGAATCAAAAACCCTAGAACTAGATTTCCTCTTTTCCTCACTGTTTCCCCCTAAACCTCACTATGTTTGCTAATGATAGCCCTTTAATGTGCTGGGATTTCTCGATCTCTCACGTCGTACTACTTTGGATGGAGCATGTGAAATTGCTGAAGCACTCCAGCCATCTAAGGGTTCTATAATTAATATGTGCCTTCCTGTTGGCAATGGCGGAGGGGGAGGGATAATCGATTCGGACCTCTATTCTTTGTCAGGCATGAGAGGAGAATTTAACTGGGACAAGAAAGCCTTTAGATTTGATGATGATCATCCTCGCTTTTCGGTTCATGTAATGGTCGGTTTTAATGGTCGATTAATCAACCACTGGTCGTTTGTAATGGTCGATTAGTGGTCGATTAATCTACAACTGGTCGTTTTAATGGTCGATTAATCTACCACTGGTCGTTTTAATGGTCGTTTAATGTGATCGGTTTTAATGGTCGACTAATCTACCAATGGTCGGTTGTAATGGTCGATTAATCTACCACTGATCGTTTTAATGGTCGGTTTTAATGGTCGATTAATCTACCACAATTAGTTTTACCACTGGTTGTTTTAATGGTCGATTAATGGGGTTAATCTACCACAATTACTTTAAGATCGGTTTTAATGGTCGGCTAATGATCGGTTATTCTACTGGTTGATTTTAATGGTCGATTAATGGTCGGTTAATCTACCACAATTACTTTAAGAAGGGTATTTTTGGAAGTTTATGTCTTCCGGTTTTTTAACGTAGTCAAAGGCCATATAACATAAATTTTCGGGTCTAAAGACCATACTTGACTATTACCACTTTCTTTCTCCAAAACCTGACTCTGTTTTCCCCTAAACCCTGACGAATCGAAAACCCTAGAACTAGATTTCCTCTTTTCCTCTCTGTTTCCCCCTAAACTTCACTATGTTTGCTAATGATAGCCCTTTAATGTGCTGAGATTTCTCGATCTCTCACGTCGTACTAATTTGGATGGAGCATCTGAAACTGCTGGAACACTCCAGCCATCTAAGGGTTCTATAATTAATATCTGCCTTCTTCTGGGCAATGGCGGAGGGGGAGGAATAATGGATTCGGACCTCTATTCTTTGTCAGGCATGAGAGGAGAATTTAACTGGGACAAGAAAGCATTTAGATTTGATGATGATCATCCTCGCTCTCCGGTTCATGTAATGGTCGGTTTTAATGGTCGATTGATCAACCGATGGTCATTTGTAATGGTCGATTATTGGTCGATTAATTTACAACTGGTCGTTTTAATGGTCGATTAATCTACCACTGGTCGTTTTAATGGTCGTTTAATATGGTCGGTTTTAATGGTCGACTAATCTACCAATGGTCGGTTGTAATGGTCGGTTTTAATGGTCGATTAATCTACCACTGGTCGTTTTAATGGTCGGTTTTAATGGTCAATTAATCTACCACAATTAGTTTTACCACTAGTAGTTTTAATGGTCGATTAATGGTCGGTTAATCTACCACAATTACTTTAAGATCGATTTTAATGGTCGGCTAATGGTCGGTTAATCTACTGGTTGGTTTTAATGGTCGATTAATGGTCGGTTAATCCACCACAATTACTTTAAGAAGGGTATTTTTGGAAGTTTATGTCTTCCGGTTCTTTGACGTAGTCAAAGGCCATATAACATAAATTTTCGAGTCTAAAGGCCATACCTGACTATTACCATTTTCCTTCTCCAAAGCCTTACTCTGCTTCCCCCTAAACCCTGACGAATCAAAAACCCTAGAACTAGATTTCCTCTTTTCCTCACTGTTTCCCCCTAAACCTCACTATGTTTGCTAATGATAGCCCTTTAATGTGCTGGGATTTCTCGATCTCTCACGTCGTACTACTTTGGATGGAGCATGTGAAATTGCTGAAGCACTCCAGCCATCTAAGGGTTCTATAATTAATATGTGCCTTCCTGTTGGCAATGGCGGAGGGGGAGGGATAATCGATTCGGACCTCTATTCTTTGTCAGGCATGAGAGGAGAATTTAACTGGGATAAGAAAGCCTTTAGATTTGATGATGATCATCCTCGCTTTTCGGTTCATGTAATGGTCGGTTTTAATGGTCGATTAATCAACCACTGGTCGTTTGTAATGGTCGATTAGTGGTCGATTAATCTACAACTGGTCGTTTTAATGGTCGATTAATCTACCACTGGTCGTTTTAATGGTCGTTTAATGTGATCGGTTTTAATGGTCGACTAATCTACCAATGGTCGGTTGTAATGGTCGATTAATCTACCACTGATCGTTTTAATGGTCGGTTTTAATGGTCGATTAATCTACCACAATTAGTTTTACCACTGGTTGTTTTAATGGTCGATTAATGGTCGGTTAATCTACCACAATTACTTTAAGATCGGTTTTAATGGTCGGCTAATGATCGGTTATTCTACTGGTTGATTTTAATGGTCGATTAATGGTCGGTTAATCTACCACAATTACTTTAAGAAGGGTATTTTTGGAAGTTTATGTCTTCCGGTTTTTTAACGTAGTCAAAGGCCATATAACATAAATTTTCGGGTCTAAAGACCATACTTGACTATTACCACTTTCTTTCTCCAAAACCTGACTCTGTTTTCCCCTAAACCCTGACGAATCGAAAACCCTAGAACTAGATTTCCTCTTTTCCTCTCTGTTTCCCCCTAAACTTCACTATGTTTGCTAATGATAGCCCTTTAATGTGCTGAGATTTCTCGATCTCTCACGTCGTACTAATTTGGATGGAGCATCTGAAACTGCTGGAACACTCCAGCCATCTAAGGGTTCTATAATTAATATTTGCCTTCTTCTGGGCAATGGCGGAGGGGGAGGAATAATGGATTCGGACCTCTATTCTTTGTCAGGCATGAGAGGAGAATTTAACTGGGACAAGAAAGCATTTAGATTTGATGATGATCATCCTCGCTCTCCGGTTCATGTAATGGTCGGTTTTAATGCTCGATTAATCAACCACTGGTCGTTTGTAATGGTCGATTAATCTACAACTGGTCGTTTTAATGGTCGATTAATCAACAACAGTTCATTTTAATGGTCGTTTAATATGGTCGGTTTTAATGGTCGATTAATCTACCACTGGTCGGTTGTAATGGTCGATTTTAATGGTCGATTAATCCACCACTAGTCAGTTGTAATGGTCGTTTAATGGTCGATTAATCTACTGGTCGGTTTTAATGGTCGTTTAATCTACTACTGGTCGGTTTAGTGGTCGGTTAGTGGTCGATTAATCTACCACTGGTCGTTTTATTGGTCGATTAATCTACCACTGGTCGGTTTTAGTGGTCGTTTGTAATGGTCGATTAATCTACCACTGGTCGGTTGTAATGGTCGGTTTTAATGGTCGATTAATCCACCACTGGTCGATTTAATGGTCGGTTTTAATGGTCGATTTATCTACTGGTCGGTTTTAATGGTCGGTTAGGCTCGATTAATCTACCACTGGTCGTTTTAATGGTCGATTAATCTACCACTGGTCGATTTTAATGGTCGTTTGTAATGGTCGGTTTTAATGGTCGATTAATCTACCACTGGTAGGTTGTAATGGTCGTTTAATCTACCACTTGTCGTTTTAATGGTCGGTTTTAATGGTCGATTAATCTACCACTGGTCGGTTGTAATGGTCGGTTTTAATGGTCATTTAATCTACCACTGGTCGTTTTAATGGTCGGTTAATGGTCGATTAATCTACCACAATTAGTTTTACTACTGGTAGTTTTAATGGTCGATTAATCTACCACAATTACTTTAAGATCGATTTTAATGGTCGGCTAATGGTCGGTTAATCTACTTGTCAGTTTTAATGGTCGATTAATGGTCGGTTAATCTACCACAATTACTTTAAAAAGGGTATTTTTGGAAGTTTATGTCTTCCGGTTCTTTGACGTAGTCAAAGGCCATATAACATAAATTTTCGGGTCTAAAGGCCATACTTGACTATTACCACTTTCCTTCTCCAAAACCTCACTCTGTTTCCCCTAAACCCTGACGAATCAAAAACCCTAGAACTAGATTTCCTCTTTTCCTCACTGTTTCCCCCTAAACCTCACTATGTTTGCTAATGATAGCCCTTTAATGTGCTAGGATTTCTCGATCTCTCACGTCGTACTACTTTGGATGGAGCATCTGAAACTGCTGGAACACTCCAGCCGTCTAAGGGTTCTATAATTAATATGTGCCTTCCTGTGGGTAATGGCAGAGGGTGAGGGATAATGGATTCGGACCTCTATTCTTTGTCAGGCATGAGAGGAGAATTTAACTGGGACAAGAAAGCCTTTAGATTTGATGATGATCATCCTCGCTTTTCGGTTCATGTAATGGTCGGTTTTAATGGTCGATTAACCAACCACTGGTCGTTTGTAATGGTCGATTATTGGTCGATTAATCAACAACTGGTCGTTTTAATGGTCGATTAATCTACCACTGGTCGTTTTAATGGTCGTTTAATATGGTCGGTTTTAATGGTCGACTAATCTACCAATGGTCGGTTGTAATGGTCGGTTTTAATGGTCGATTAATCTACCACTGGTCGTTTTAATGGTCGATTTTAATGGTCGATTAATCTACCACAATTAGTTTTACCACTGGTAGTTTTAATGGTCGATTAATGGTCGGTTAATCTACCACCATTACTTTAAGATCGGTTTTAATGGTCGGCTAATGGTCGGTTAATCTACTGGTCTATTTTAATGGTCGATTAATGGTCGGTTAATCTACCACAATTACTTTAAGAAGGGTATTTTTGGAAGTTTATGTCTTCCGGTTCTTTGACGTAGTCAAAGGCCATATAACATAAATTTTTGGGTCTAAAGGCCATACTTGACTATTACCACTTTCCTTCTCCAAAACCTCACTCTGTTTCCCCGTAAACCCTGACGAATCAAAAACCCAAGAACTAGATTTCCTCTTTTCCTCACTGTTTCTAGACATGCCCAAACGGTTCGGAACCGGCGGTTCGAACCGGAACCGAATCCCCAAAAAACTGCATAAACCGGAACCGTGACGAACTGGAACCATCCCTGAACAAGAACCGCCGGTTACACGGTTTGGTTTCGGTTTCCAATTTCTCAAAACCGTGAACCGCCGGTTTGGAACCGGGAACCGGAATCGCCGGTTCCAACCCGTGAAAAATTGCCAAAATTTAAATTTTTTATTTTGAAATTTCATTGTTTACTCTATAATTTCAAAAATAAAAAGTTTACAAAGTTTCAAAAATTTAAAAAATGCTCTGTATAAAAAAAAATTATAAGAAAATATTAAAAAATAATTAAAAATTACGGTTTGGAACCGAAACTGGAACCGGCTTAGCCGGTTTGGAACCGGAACCGTAACCGTGATTTGCCGGTTCGGTTACGGTTTGTTGTCTGACGGTTTTTTGAACCGGCGGTTCGGAACCGGAACCGGCGGTTCGAACCGTTTGGGCATGTCTAACTATTTCCCCCTAAACCTCACTATGTTTGCTAATGATAGCCCTTTAATGTGCTGGGATTTCTCGATCTCTCATGTCGTACTACTTTGGATGGAGCATCTGAAACTGCTAAAACATTCCAGCCATCTAAGGGTTCTATAATTAATATGTGCCTTCTTGTGGGCAATGGCGGAGGGGGAGGGATAATGGATTCGGACCTCTATTCTTTGTCAGGCATGAGAGGAGAATTTAACTGGGACAAGAAAGGATTTAGATTTGATGATGATCATCCTCGCTCTCCGGTTCATGTAATGGTCGGTTTTAATGGTCGATTAATCAACCACTGGTCGTTTGTAATGGTCGATTATTGGTCGATTAATCTACAACTGGTCGTTTTAATGGTCGATTAACCAACAACTGGTCATTTTAATGGTCGTTTAATATGGTCGATTAATCTACCACTGGTCGGTTGTAATGGTCGGTTTTAATGGTCGATTAATCCACCACTGGTCAGTTGTAATGGTCGTTTGTAATGGTCGATTTTAATGGTCGATTAATCTACTGGTCGGTTAGGCTCGATTAATCTACCACTGGTCGTTTTAATGGTCGATTAAACTACCACTGGTCGATTTTAATGGTCGTTTGTAATGGTCGATTTTAATGGTCGATTAATCTACCACTGGTCGGTTGTAATGGTCGTTTAATCTACCACTTGTTGTTTTAATGGTCGGTTAATGGTCGATTAATCTACCACTGGTCGGTTTTAATGGTCATTTAATCTACCACTGGTCGTTTTAATGGTCGATTAATCTACCACAATTAGTTTTACCACTGGTAGTTTTAATGGTCGATTAATAGTCGGTTAATCTACCACAATTACTTTAAGATCGGTTTTAATGGTCGGCTAATGGTCGGTTAATCTACTGGTCGGTTTTAATGGTCGGTTAATCTACCACAATTACTTTTAAAAAGGTATTTTTGGAAGTTTATGTCTTTCGGTTCTTTGACGTAGTCAAAGGCCATATAACATAAATTTTCGGGTCTAAAGGCCATACTTGACTATTGCCACTTTCCTTCTCCAAAACCTCACTCTGTTTCCCCCTAAACCCTGACGAATCAAAAACCCTAGAACTAGATTTCCTCTTTTCCTCACTGTTTCCCCCTAAACCTCACTATGTTTGCTAATGATAGCCCTTTAATGTGCTGGGATTTCTCGATCTCTCACGTCGTACTACTTTGGATGGAGCATCTGAAACTGCTGGAACACTCCAGCCATCTAAGGGTTCTATAATTAATATGTGCCTTCTTGTGGGCAATGGCGGAGGGGGAGGGATAATGGATTCGGACCTCTATTCTTTGTCAGGCATGAGAGGAGAATTTAACTGGGACAAGAAAGCATTTAGATTTGATGATGATCATCCTCGCTTTCCGGTTCATGTAATGGTCGGTTTTAATGGTGGATTAATCAACCACTGGTCGTTTGTAATGGTGCATTATTGGTCGATTAATCTACAACTGGTCATTTTAATGGTCGATTAATCAACCACTGGTCGTTTTAATGGTCGTTTAATATGGTCAGTTTTAATGGTCGATTAATCTAGCACTGGTCGGTTGTAATGGTTGGTTTTAATGGTCGATTAATCCACCACTGGTCAGTTGTAATGGTCGTTTGTAATGGTCATTTAATGGTCGATTAATCTACTAGTCGGTTTTATTGGTCGTTTAATCTACTACTGGTCGGTTTAGTGGTCGGTTAGTGGTCGATTAATCTACCACTGGTCGGTTTTAATGGTCGATTAATCCACCACTGGTCGATTTAATGGTCGGTTTTAATGGTGGATTAATCTACTGGTCGGTTTTAATGGTCGGTTAGGCTCGATTAATCTACCACTGGTCGATTTTAATGGTCGTTTGTAATGGTCGGTTTTAATGGTCGATTAATCTACCACTGGTCGATTGTAATGATCGGTTTTAATGGTCGATTAATCTACCACTGGTCGGTTTTAATGGTCGGTTAATGGTCGATTAATCTACCACTGGTCGTTTTAATGGTCGGTTTTAATGGTCGATTAATGGTCGGTTAATCTACCACAATTACTTTAAAATCGGTTTTAATGGTCGGCTAATGGTCGGTTAATCTACTGGTCGGTTTTAATGGTCGATTAATGGTCGGTTAATCTACCACAATTACTTTAAGAAGGGTATTTTTGGAAGTTTATGTCTTCCGGTTCTTTGACGTAGTCAAAGGCCATATAACATAAATTTTTGGGTCTAAAGGCCATACTTGACTATTACCACTTTCCTTCTCCAAAACCTCACTCTGTTTCCCCTAAACCCTAACGAATCAAAAATCCTAGAACTAGATTTCCTCTTTTCCTCACTGTTTCCCCCTAAACCTCACTATGTTTGCTAATGATAGCCCTTTAATGTGTTGGGATTTTTCGATCTCTCACGTCGTACTACTTTGGATGGAGCATCTGAAACTGCTGGAATACTCCAGCCATCTAAGGGTTCTATAATTAATATGTGCCTTCCTGTGGGCAATGGCGGAGGGGGAGGGATAATAGATTCGGACCTCTATTCTTTGTCAGGCATGAGATGAGAATTTAACTGGGACAAGAAAGCATTTAGATTTGATGATGATCATCCTCGTTTCCGGTTCATGTAATGGTCGGTTTTAATGGTCGATTAATCAACTACTGGTCGTTTGAATGGTCGATTATTGGTCGATTAATCTACAACTGGTCGTTTTAATGGTCGATTAATCTACCACTGGTCGTTTTAATGGTTGTTTAATATGGTCGGTTATAATGGTCGATTAATCTACCACTGATCGGTTGTAATGGTCGGTTTTAATGGTCGATTAATCCACCACTGGTCAGTTGTAATGGTCGTTTGTAATGGTCGATTAATCTACTGGTCGGTTTTAATGGTCGTTTAATAGTCGATTAATCTACTACTGGTCGGTTTAGTGGTCGATTAATCTACCACTGGTCGTTTTATTGGTCGATTAATCTAACACTGGTCGGTTTTAGTGGTCGTTTGTAATGGTCGATTAATCTACCACTGGTCGGTTGTAATGGTTGGTTTTAATGGTCGATTAATCCACCACTGGTCGATTTAATGGTCGGTTTTAATGGTCGATTAATCTACTAGTCGGTTTTAATGGTCGGTTAGGCTCGATTAATCTACCACTGGTCGTTTTAATGGTCGATTAATCTACCACTGGTCAATTTTAATGGTCGTTTGTAACGGTCGGTTTTAATGGTCGATTAATCTACCACTGGTCGGTTTTAATGGTCGTTTAATCTACCACTGGTCGTTTTAATGGTCGATTAATCTACCACTGGTTGGTTGTAATGGTCGGTTTTAATGGTCGTTTAATCTACCACTGGTCGTTTTAATGGTCGGTTAATGGTCGATTAATCTACCACAATTAGTTTTACCACTGGTAGTTTTAATGGTCGATTAATGGTCGGTTAATCTACCACAATTACTTTAAGATCGGTTTTAATGGTCGGCTAATGGTCGGTTAATCTACTGGTCGGTTTTAATGGTCGATTAATGGTCGGTTAATCTACCACAATTACTTTAAGAAGGCTATTTTTGGAAGTGTATGTCTTCCGGTTCTTTGACGTAGTCAAAGGCCATATAACATAGATTTTCGGGTCTAAAGGCCATACTTGACTATTACCACTCTCCTTCTCCAAAACCTCACTCTGTTTCCCCCTAAACCCTGACGAATCAAAAACCCTAGAACTAGATTTCCTCTTTTCCTCACTGTTTCCCCCTAAACCTCACTATGTTTGCTAATGATAGCCCTTTAATGTGTTGGGATTTCTCGATCTCTCACGTCGTACTACTTTGGATGGAGCATCTGAAACTGCTGAAAAACTTCAGCCATCTAAGGGTTCTATAATTAATATCTGCCATCTTGTGGGCAATGACGGAGGGGGAGGGATAATGGATTCGGACCTCTATTCTTTGTCAGGCATGAGATGAGAATTTAACTGGGACAAGAAAGCATTTAGATTTGATGATAATCATCCTCGCTTTCCGGTTCATGTAATGGTCGGTTTTAATGGTCGATTAATCAACCACTGGTCGTTTGTAATGGTCGATTATTGGTCGATTAATCTACAACTGGTCGTTTTAATGGTCGATTAATCTACCACTGGTCGTTTTAATGGTCGTTTAATATGGTCGGTTTTAATGGTCGACTAATCTACCAATGGTCGGTTGTAATGGTCGGTTTTAATGGTCGATTAATCTACCACTGGTCGTTTTAATGGTCGGTTTTAATGGTCGATTAATCTACCACAATTAGTTTTACCACTGGTAGTTTTAATGGTCGATTAATGGTCGGTTAATCTACCACAATTACTTTAAGATCGGTTTTAATGGTCGGCTAATGGTCGGTTAATCTACTGGTCGATTTTAATGGTCGATTAATGATCGGTTAATCTACCACAATTACTTTAAGAAGGGTATTTTTGGAAGTTTATGTCTTCCGGTTCTTTGACGTAGTCAAAGGCCATATAACATAAATTTTCGGGTCTAAAGGCCATACTTGACTATTACCACTTTCCTTCTCCAAAACCTCACTCTGTTTCCCCCTAAACCCTGACGAATCAAAAACCCTAGAACTAGATTTCCTCTTTTCCTCACTATTTCCCCCTAAACCTCACTATGTTTGCTAATGATAGCCCTTTAATGTGCTGGGATTTCTCGATCTCTCACGTCGTACTACTTTGGATGGAGCATCTGAAACTGCTGGAATACTCCAGCCATCTAAGGGTTCTATAATTAATATGTGCCTTCCTGTGGGCAATGGCGGAGGGGGAGGGATAATAGATTCGGACCTCTATTCTTTGTCAGGCATGAGATGAGAATTTAACTGGGACAAGAAAGCATTTAGATTTGATGATGATCATCCTCGCTTTCCGGTTCATGTAATGGTCGGTTTTAATGGTCGATTAATCTACAACTGGTCGTTTTAATGGTCGATTAATCTACCACTGGTCGTTTTAATGGTCGTTTAATATGGTCGGTTTTAATGGTCGATTAATCTACCACTGGTCGGTTGTAATGGTCGGTTTTAATGGTCGATTAATCCACCACTGGTCGGTTGTAATGGTCGTTTAATGGTCGATTAATCTACTGGTCGGTTTTAATGGTCGTTTAATAGTCGATTAATCTACTACTGGTCGGTTTAGTGGTCGGTTAGTGGTCGATTAATCTACCATTGGTCGTTTTATTGGTCGATTAATCTACCACTGGTCGGTTTTAGTGGTCGTTTGTAATGGTCGATTAATCTACCACTGGTCGGTTGTAATGGTCGATTAATCCACCACTGGTCGATTTAATGGTCGGTTTTAATGGTCGATTAATCTACTGATCGGTTTTAATGGTCGGTTAGGCTCGATTAATCTACCACTGGTCGTTTTAATGGTCGATTAATCTACCACTGGTCGATTTTAATGGTCGTTTGTAATGGTCGATTATTCTACCACTGGTCGGTTGTAATGGTCAGTTTTAATGGTTGTTTAATCTACCACTGGTCGTTTTAATGGTCGGTTTTAATGGTCGGTTAATGGTCGATTAATCTACCACTGGTCGATTTTAATGGTCGTTTAATCTACCACTGGTCGTTTTAATGGTCGATTTTATTGGTCGGTTAATGGTCGATTAATCTACCACAATTAGTTTTACCACTGGTAGTTTTAATGGTCGATTAATGGTCGGTTAATCTACCACAATTACTTTAAGATCGGTTTTAATGGTCGGCTAATGGTCGGTTAATCTACTGGTCGGTTTTAATGGTCGGTTAATCTACCACAATTACTTTAAGAAGGGTATTTTTGGAAGTTTATGTCTTCCGGTTCTTTGACGTAGTCAAAGGCCATATAACATAAATTTTCGGGTCTAAAGGCCATACTTGACTATTACCATTTTCCTTCTCCAAAACCTCACTTTGTTTCCCCCTAAACCCTGACGAATCAAAAACCCTAGAACTAGATTTCCTCTTTTCCTCACTGTTTCCCCCTAAACTTCACTATGTTTGCTAATAATAGCCCTTTAATGTGCTGGGATTTCTCGATCTCTCACGTCGTACTACTTTGGATGAAGCATCTGAAACTGCTGAAACACTCAAGCCATCTAAGGGTTCTATAATTAATATGTGCCTTCCTGTGGGCAATGGCGGAGGGGAAGGGATAATGGATTCAGACCTCTATTCTTCGTTAGGCATGAGACGAGGATTTAACTGGGACAAGAAAGCATTTTGATTTGATGATGATCATCCTCGCTTTCCGGTTCATGTAGGTCGATGGTATGATTATATATTTGATAATAAGAAAAAGATTAAAAATATTGTGAAGGAATTGGAGGTTCATGGACCCTTATACGGGGAATTTTGGGTATACGAGAATTATGGCCGAGAAGGGGATAACTGCAATCATAAGCTAGGGGAACCTCACGGGTCATATAGACCTAGTATGGAACTGATTGATTCTTGGAAGGACGAAGTCAAGAAACCTTCAGAAGAGAAGGAGAAGGAACCTTCGGAAGAGAAGGAAAAGGAACCTTGGGATAAGAAGGAAAAGGAACCTTCGGATGAGAAGAAATCTGAAGAACCTCCGGGCCATTCCATTCTCATTGTGGGTATGGGAACCTACTATCCCCATGATGGCTCTAGGGGTGTAAGTTTGAACCGCGGAACCGCTAAATCGAATCGAATCGAACCGAATCGGCCAATTCAGTTCGGTTTTGGGTTAGGACAGTTCGGTTTATGTTTGAAAATTTTATAAACCGAGCGGTTCGATTCGGTTTGCGGTTTTTGGTGCCAAACCGAATCGAATCGAACCACCACCATTTCATTTTTATTTATTTATTTTTATATATATATTATTTAGTAATTAGTAATTAGTAATTGAATTTAATAAGAAAATTATTGTTGTTTGCCTACATTTTGATTGAATTATTGTAATTTTAAAGTTAATTTTTTGACTTTTAATTATTTAGTTTATGTTAAATGTATTTTTTTAATATTTAAAAGTTTTTTCTTTTTTGAAATATTTAAATAATTAAACTGCGGAACCGAACCAAATCGAACCAAACCGATCGGTTCGGTTTGAAGTTTGCGGCGGTTCGGTTCGGTTTGAAATATGTAGAACCGTTAGGGGGTGGTTCGGTTTGCGATTTTGGCTCAAACCGAACCACCTTCACCCCTAGATGGCTCCACACCCAGGAAATATTTCGTTTACAGAAATAGTTGGGGTCTGGGATGCGGAATTGGAGGATATATGAGAATATATATGGATTCCATTGCATTTGTATGGAGTCCATGTGTTCCCCTTATCCCTGCCACCCATGATCCTAAGTCTCCTCCCCCTGCCCTAATCCTAATTCTCCTGCTCCCCCTAGTCCCCCTAGTCCTGAGTCTCGTGAGACCATAGGCACCGGAGAGTCTTCCCAACAGATTAGGGATCAGAGTCACAGGAGCAGGACCAACATTGGGACAGAGTCTTTAGAGGTTTCACATGTGTATATATATATATATATATATATATATATATATATATATAAGAGATTAGATTTTCCATGAGATTACTCTTTTTTTTATATCTTATAAATATCCTGCTCTCATTTTCTCTTTTTATTGGCATTACTATAATGAAGCTCGCGGGCCCCGACTCAAGGTCTTTCCTAGATTCAGGACGACATAATTATTTTTCTTAAATAAGATAGAAATCACCTTCCACTTCTAAGAGGGTTCTTTCATTTATTGTTTTTTAATAAAAGCAGACGATTGAGATTGAGTTGGAAAAACTTCTGGATCACTAATCGGGATCCTGATGCATATAGATACAAATGGTCCTCAAGTGACCTGAGTGAGGATAGGATATTCTTCGATTTGTATAAATCAAGTTGTCCAATCCATGAAAATAGGATGGTAGCTAATCATACATGTAGAGAATCTTTGATTGGGTTATAGCGATGAGACCTCCTTGGAACATACCTGCTACAGAAGGGGAATTCCGCTTCTTTTTCTTTCATTTCAGCACGGGGCTGTTTGTTAAAACTGAAAATTAAGCTCTGAAAACTGATGTCTGAAAAAGTAGAGCTTAAAATATTAAGACATCATCTTTTGACTTAAAATTTTGGCTATTTTTAAGAGATACTTAATTTATTAAGTGATATAATATTGCATTATCAAACAATCTTATTTTTAATATCACTTAAAACTTTCCTAATTAAGCTCTTAATTGGGTTACCAAACATTACCTTTATTCTGGATGAGTCTACTTTCAAATCGTCCGCCCTGCACCCACCTACCCCCCGTCTTTTACAAGCTATGTATGGCTCAAAAAAATTGACTAAAAAAAATCGCTACAACTGCAATAAGAAATGGACGCCCTAGAAGGCTTCTTCAAATAGGAATGATAGTTGCACCCAGTCACAGCACCAACTATCTGAAGAAGACGCTTGGTTAGGTGATCTTCCATGCTCTTAGAATGAAATCTTGACTGAATGGCAAGCTATTAAAAGTACTGAGATGGCAGAAAGGTCTCTCCCCCGCCTCTGCTTTCCCTTGCCGGTGTCCAATTCGAGCAGTCATAGTGAATTTAAAGTATTGTTAAAATCCTTGTACGAGAAGGTTTTATCGAAAATGTGAGAAAGACCGTTGTAGGTTGAAACCTAAGAAAGTCAAAGTCTCGAAGCAGTACAAATATTAATGATCCATAGAAAGATATTCCTGATGAACTTCAAACCCATGTTCCTCTCATAGCTAGGGTAAAGAAAGTGAACAGGATGATCGGAAATAATAGGTTTGGTATCGACAGAGCTAGGTACAGTTTCGTGCTCTCCATTCATCCTTTCATTGATGCTTTGTTCCAGACCTATCTATCGGTAAGCGGATTTCATACAGTCTTGTCTTTTGCTAGAACTATGCAAGCCTGAAGCCTTAAGAAAGACCGAAACCAATGTTCGAAAAATCGGCCTAGGCGCCCCCAAAACGCCGCACCTAGGGCCAAATCGGGTAAAAAATCGCCAATGAAAAAAATCGCCGCCTAGGCGCCCGCCTAGCCGCCTAGCCAAATTGCATTTTTTTTAATTATTTTTTTTTTCAAAAAATAGCATCGTTTTGGTTTAAAAAAAAAATAGGAAAACCTAAGTTAAGTAAGTTTGTTTTCCATAATTTATATGTTGTAGTATTGTTATTTTGTTTTAAAGTTTAAATTTTGAAGTTTGGAGTGATACTATTGAATTTGGTTTTAATTTTTTACTATTAATCTTGTAATGTGATCATTATTTAAGTTTATTTTGTTATATTTAGTTATTTACTATTGTTGCAGCAGGTATTGATTATTGAATTAAATTTTAATTTTAACTTTTGATCTTGTAATGTGACCATTACTTTTAGTTTATTTGGTTATATTTAATTATTAATATTGTTGCAGCAAGTATGGTATAAACTTATAGTGTAATTATGTATCAATTTCTAGACCCCGCCTAGGCCCCTAGGCGCTAGGCCCTGCCCTGGCGCCTAGCGCCCGCCTAGCGATTTTTAGAACATTGACTGAAACTGCAAGTCTTTTTAAAATCTGGGTCTCAAGAAGTTGCTACAATCATGGATAAGTCTTGCCGTTGGCTAGAAATCGGGCACTAGCTTGCTTGACTGGCTGTAAGACTCTCAATCAATGGGGCCCTAAAAAAGGACAGTTTACAAAAAAGCACTTCATACGAAATAAGTTTTGATCTGCCAGAGAGACAATAAGTAGAATTGAAGGGGGACCTGGCTATCTTAAAGGATAGCTGCAAAGGCTTAAATGGCTTTGACCCAATTTGAATTCTTTTTATGCGCAGAAAAAAACTGTTGAAAAATATATAGAAAATATTTAGCTATTAGACAAATTGATGAGTTTCCAGTTTAATCAGAAATTGCGTAGATGATCAACGAAACTCCAGTAAATCTCGATTCCCCATTTCGGTCTCGTCTGCAGACTGTTCCCCGTGGTATAATGGTAGGGTCTTGCCCCGAGAGTTCCCATTCCCCTAAGCTAAAGCGCTTTCTAGTTTGAGAGATGGACCTTACCAGGACTAGGAAATCAGTCAGAACAGTAGAAGGCCTTACTCGGCTTATTCTTAACTAGCAAGTCTCCTGTCCAAGACCTTTGATGAGGTCGATTTATGCCCATGATCCATTTCTACGCTACGATCTTTCTACTCCTTCTATTAAGCCAAATCCAACAAAGAATGGGATAAACCATTAGCAGGAGTAGAAACTGCGGCGGCAGTGGTATCATGTATGTCTGTCAGTTCTTGATCTCGCTCTGGGGCTATTAATAAGAAATTTATAAATGAAGTAGTTAATGGTGGGGTTACCATTATCCTTTTTGCAGGCTGCAACTCGCCTGCATGAAGTCGGAATCGATCTGTCTCATCGTCAAATGTGTAATCTCGAGGGGCGTCGACCTTGAGGTCAAGACCTCGACCGACAACCCGACGCATGAGAAGAAATGCATAAATGTTCAGTAGTTTTTATTGAAAAATCGAAGAAAAATTAGACGTCCGCAAAAATTGTATGCTAACTTGAAGAAGTGTAATTTCTTTACCCAGCAGATAAAGTACATTACATAGTCCGTTTTCGGGATTGGGGCAAAAGGCAGAAAGACTATCCTGTCTGTGTTAGGAAAAAGAATGACATTGTTAAACAAAATGTTAGGACAGGAACAAAAAATGTTAGTAAAAACAGATTGTGAATACGAGAGAAAAGAGAAAGACTAGAATTCCGACACTTCTTCTACTGATCCGACAGATTCCAAGATCCTATATTTCGTTCATTTACAAGATATTGACTCTCAAGTGCGTCTACTACTCGTGAGACCTGAGGCTATTCTGCTAACTAGAATGAGTTAAAGTGATATTGAGAGAATCAGGTCACCGTAGTTCATTTATAAGAAAAGAAATCTAATGGCCATCAAAAAATGGTTCACCGAATTCAGACCATCCCTTTAGTCCCTTGTCTTAGAGCTACTTGCTCGAGGGAAGAGAATGTTGAATACCTAGCAGAAAGACTCATCCAAACCAGCTGCATTCCTTCCCTAAGAAAGAGAAAGGGCGGCAAAAAGCAGTTTTCAGACTCCCAGGACATAGCAGGTTAGCTCTTGGTTCGAATCCCATCTTGCTCTAATATAGGGTTGACATTTTTTGGCCCCACTTTTGCATGGTCTTTTTTGTCTTGGGTCAGCCCACATGTATCATTTGATGAAAGCACTCTAAAATGATTGAAAGAGCAATGCAAGGTACTTTCTAAGCCTTGTCTTCGTTTCAGTGACCTGGAGTCTTCGTTTGGGAAGTCTCAGTGATGAGCATGATGCGTTACCAAATGCCTTATTCTCAGGGGCGGAAGCCCCGAAGATGAGTAGAGAAATTCCTCTGGCACACCCATACCCGATAGTGGCTCCATACGGTGATAAAGATAGGAACATGTAGAAGGTGAGGTACCATGACAGGGAACTAGCATCGGACTTGCCTGAGGTAGACCCTGACCTTGACTCAATACGGATGCGAGTCTTAAAAAAGAAGGATAGGGAGGTCTGATCAGAGTAAAACAAAAGAAATGTATAGAAGATATAGTCTGAAATACCTGACGTGGATATGATATGAAATATTGAAGCAACCCTTTTCTTCTACGGATTCATATACTTCAGACTTTGGATCGCCCGAGCGCATCAAGATCCCGATTAGTGATCCAGAAGTTTTTCCAACTCAATCTCAATCGTCTGCTTTTATTAAAAAACAATAAATGAAAGAACCCTCTTAGAAGTGGAAGGCGCTTTCTATCTTATTTAAAAAAAAAACAATTATGTCGTCCTGAATCTAGGAAGGACCTTGGGTCGGGGCCCGCGAGCTTCACTATAGTAATGCCAATAAAAAGAGAAAATGAGAGCAGGAGATTTATAAGATATATAAAAAAGAGCAATCTCATGGAAAATCTAATCTCATGCCATTCTTTAAGTATGATAGCTTTGATATATATTTTCTTAGTATGTAGTTCATTCTGTTCTAATGATACTGGATATAATATTCCAGTATCTGCTTATGTCGTAGTTGTAGCTTGTTACATACTAATAGGAAATTGAGAGACTGCTAAGGGATTCCAGTTGGGTATGTCGAAAAGATGCTGCAATTAGTTTCTGATCGCGCAAAATTAAAAATCAAAGAGCTGATTTCAAACACTCAAAGTTTACTTAGATTGGTTCATTTAGAGCCGTGGTGTCTTCTATATATCATATAGACCATGTTTACTGTTTGTATTGATGAATTTAACTCAAGTTAACTTCAAGAATACCTACTTTGGTCAATTCGTCTACCTACTATTTAGTAGATATGTAAACTTCTTATGTGAACCGATTTCCTTTATGTTCATGTATGCATAGTTTTCTAGTCGTCATTATTTTATCAAAACTCCGTCCATATATCCAATCAAAGTCAATTGAAATCATGCAGTACAGCAATTTGGCGATTTTTAAGGTGTATTATAGACCTTAAAAGAGTGTTCTGAAGAACTTTTAGATCTTTTCCTATTTCCTTGTGGTATTCTTCTTCCCTTTTTGGTCCTTCTTGTGCCATGTGGCCCTTGGGGCCCCAATCCTTCCAACTCCTAAAGTGAAAGTGGCTTGTAATCATGTTTTAGTTACTTGACACAAATATATATATATATATATATATATATAATAGTGAAAAAAATCATGTTTTAGTTACCTAAAAAAGTTTCTTTAGTTGTTTAAGCAATGCAATTATTTTCATGTGATTTGATGAGCAAAAAGAGATCTCCTTTTGTCTTATTAATGAAATGTTGGTGTTGTTTATTTGTTTAGATTGAAGATGATAGCCTCAGCAGCAGCTTCTTTCCATTTATAGTTGCAGAGTCAGACGTTTGTTCAGAAATTTGTACACTTGAGAGTGCTTTAGAGGTGGCTGGAACTGCTGATGACGTACAAGAGGCTGAGAAAATGGAACCAAGAAACCTAGCTTTGGACTTCATAAATGAGATTGGTTGGCTTCTTCATCGAAGGCACTTGAAATTCAGATTGGCTCACATGGACCCGACCTCAGATTTGTTCTCCTTCAAATGGTTCAGGTGGCTCATGGAGTTCTCCATTGATCATGATTCGTGCGTTGTAGTTAAGAAACTCTTGGGCACTCTTTTCAGCGGTACGGTAGACTTTGGAGAGTACCCTTCAATCGAGCTTGCGTTAGGGGAGATTGGCCTACTCCATCAAGCTGTGCGGAGAAACTGCCTATCCATGGTAGAGTTCCTCTTGAATTTCTATCCAGAAAAGTTTTTGGATAACTCAGGATCAGAAGAGAAGGAAAGTTTTGAAGGGGTTTTTATTTTATTTAGACCGGATGCAGTTGGTCCCAGACATTTGACACCCCTTCATGTAGCAGCTAGTAGGGATGGCTCTGAGAATGTATTGGATGCGCTGACAAACGATCCTCAATTGGTATCTTCTACTCTCATTTGTCCATTCCAGTTTATCTGATTTTTGATTCTTATTAGTTTAGACTCCAGTATTGTTAGCTGAACATCCTTTTCAAGGTTGATCATGGGAATAGGATTAGGCTGTGGTAAGGTGAATGTAATGGTGATACTGTGCCGTGCATGAACTTTTTGGCAGTTTTTTTGCAACTCAACCTCCCCTACACCGACAACTCCAACTACACATATGCCTGCTATATTAGATGATGATATTTGGGAGGATACGAGTTTCGTAGAAGAAGCGATAAGTTTTTTTTATATTTAAATTAATCAACTCTTATACATAAAATATTGTTCAATGAATGTGTCTGACATTTTCTTTGGTTCGTGTGTAGGTAGAAGTAATGAAAAAATGTATTGCATCTCGTTTTTCTAAAACAGACATTGTTGTAAAATAAGAGCCTATAAAAAAGATTAAATTTTTGTTATTAAAAAATAATAAAATAATATTACATTTAATTTTTTTATTACAATATTTCATTATTTATTTTGTTACAAAATAAATAAATTATACTTTATTATTATTTTATTATTTTTGTGTCATTTAATTTTGGGGAATGCTAAACAACGCACCCATTTGTGCTAAACGACGCACCCTTCATGTTAAAATTACCAAGTTACCCTTAAACTAAAAAATTTTAAAAACAAAAACTAACATACACCCCCTCCCCACTTCTCATTTTAACTTAAATTCATTCTCTCTTCACTTTTTCTCTCACTTTCTCACTTTCTCTCATTCTCTCCACTTTTCTAACAAAAATCCTATATTCCTTCAACATTTACTCAAAGAAAAAGGTACGTTTCTTTATAATTTTTGTAATCTTTTATTAAATGTTAATGTTTGAACTAAATGAAAAAAAAAAAAAAAAAACGCATTTTTAGAGGGCCGGACCGGCTATTCATACAAAGAACCGGCTATATACAAGGACAACCGGCCGGCTATAATGCATTTGGGCCGGGCGGCTATATTTGAATAAGGCCGGACCGGCTATATTTAAATATAACCGGCCTTTTTTTTTTTTTTTGAAATAATAATGATGTTCCTATTACATTATTTTTTGCTATATTTTTGTTAGATTAAATTGCTTTATTATTTTAACTTTTAAAATTGCTATATTTTTGTTAGATTAAACTTTATAAAACATAAATTTAAAACATAAAAAAACATATATTGCTATATTACATTATTGATTATTTAAACATAAATTTAAACTTTTAAATTGTTAGCTATATTTAAACATAAATAAGAACATAAATTGCTATATTTAAATATAAATAAAAACATAACTTTTTTTATCGATTATATAAAACATAAATTGATATATGTTTGTTGTTTGATTAAATTTTTGTTTTACGTAAATTTTATAATTCGCTAATTGTTATTGTCATTTATGTATTTTATAATTTTGTTTTAATTAAATTTTGTTAGCTTATTAACTTGTTATTGTTAATTTTAGATGTCGAGTTGGTGGCGTGGCGATGGTGACCAATCGGGACGAGAGCTTATAGCGGAGGTCAAGGATCGCATAGTAGCCGCATCCGCCCGAGCCAAAGCAAGTAAGAGGCGAGGCGGGATAGTCGCCCTAGTCGGCAGCCTCCACCGATAGTTCATCATCCCTAGTGTCACTCGTGAGCGGACTCCACCCTTTTCGACCGGTCATGGATCCTTTCATCTTTGGTGGTCCTTCGCCAATGGCCGAGAGTGATTTGGCGGCCGAACGTGAATTAGAGGTAATGGACCTCAACTGTTCGGCCGGGTCCTTCTCGCAGTAGTCGGCGACAGGTCGAGCATGAGGCCCGGAAGGGAAAGGGTGTGATGAGTGCTTCGCATTTTCGCAGCTTGCATCGCACCTATCGATGCAGATGGGAGACACCGACGATGACTCGATGATGATGATGATGACGACGATGACGACGACGACGATGACGACGAGGATGTTGCTATTGGTCGAGGAGGTCGAGGTCGTGGGCGTGGGCGTGGGCGTGGTCGTGGACGGGGACGAGGAGTTGATACCGATGATGATGAGTGGATGTTATTCGATTCACATCCGGGGGCCCGCCACGCCGACGTGTTGGTTTTCTTGGCCATATTGCGCATGCAATATGGAATGGCGAGGTAAAATAAATTATTTTCACGCATAATTTTGATTATTGTTATCAATATATTTTGTATGAGATTGGTAATGATAATTATTAAATGGGTGATATTTTTTTTAACAGAGCGGCAAGTGTTGATTTGTCATAATGCCGCCGATCGCCTTACTAAATGGGTGATATTGTGCCGACAGACGAACGACCTTATTAAGTGCAGGCTAGGACACTTGAGGCGGTGCATGTTTCAAAGACCTAAACATGCCTTTGATTTTGCGTTTGTCGAGCGATGGCACCGGAAACAAACAGTTTCCATCCGCCATTTGGTGAGATGTCTATCACTCGCACGATGTGCATTACATTCTACGGATTCCCGTGGCGGGAATATTGTCATCCCGAACACATCAATCTCGGGAATCAAGGGTCAGTCGGCCCTATTAGGAATGACAATGTCGAGATCACCAAGAATGAAGTCGAGCGGCGTTAAGTTCAACTTGTTGATGGAACGTCTAAGCCCAAGTAGTTAGTCCAAGAAATAGGGCGATGGGTTATATCATGTGGTTCTGGGTGCAACATTATTTTTGGACAAGACCCGTAATCGATTGATGTGCATTATTTGCCCTTGTTGGCGAGCTTAGCCGACGCTTCGGTTATGCGTGGGGTGCCTACCTTGGCATATTTATACCGCCACGGAATTGCTTCTAGGGCGAATACCGCCCAAATTGCGTGGTGTTTGACGTTTTGCGGTGTGTATAATTAATTATTGAAATTTAATTATGTAATTTTTTGGTAACATATTTAATTGGCACTTGTTTTTAACACATTTAATTGGCACTTTTTCGACTTGGATCTACGAGTACTTTCCGCATTTAGACCGAGCAGAGGCAAGGATGGACGCCGAACTTGCCGTGTTCGTTGAGATGGGCCCCCACCGCGACACCAAGGACGTCACGCATGCTCGCTAGAGTATAGACGTGCACTAGATCGATTATCCGACTTGGTACGTATTTTATTTATTTTCGTAAGCATTTAATAGAATATTTTATTAATGATGTTTAATTATTTTATAATACAGTGACGTGGACCCCATTCCATGTGAATCCGACGAAGTCCCAATTAGTCTTTTCTGGCATAATTCATTCCAAGGATATTACCGAGCCGTACATGCCCGATCGATGCCTACGACGGTTTGGGTATACACAAGTCATACCGTCTCGGATATACGTCCCATCGTGGTGTATAGAGGTCGGAATGCCCATAAGTACAAATGCAAGCACGAGCTTATGAAGAGGGCATGGCAAGAATGACGACTTCTTCGCTCAATTTGAGCGCCATTGGGTCCTCGGTAGCGAGTTACCCACATGAGGCGGTCGACGGTTACATGGCTTGGTATCCGGAGCATTCGCATCCTCGAGTCTCGCCGCGAGCTAGGAGTGCCGATCTTTGGGGGAAGTTGATCCCCACGAGATACCCGAAGCATCTACGGTGAGTAACTATTAATTTTTTATATCGACATTTTTTATCAATCATTACATATTATATTTGATTTTGAGTAACTATTAAATATTAACACTTGCAGCGTCTGCTGGGTTGGACACCAACCGGAGCTTCGAGTCCCGAGGCGGGATGAAACGGACGAAGTTGTCTTTTGGGAGACACTTGATGACTTGTGTAATAAAGTTAGAGAATGGATGTAGATGAACATGTAGGGTGTTTAATTTTACTTTAACCAGGACGAATATATGTATTATTTACTTATGTTTGATACGATATTTTGGTTTCAGTCTTTATGTATGATAAACATTTTCCTGACTTTGCATTCTATAATTGTTGGACATTTCAAATTGATAGAAAAGTGCCTAATTACTTTAACATTACACAATATAGAAAAGTTCATAATTAATAACATTACACAAATGTTTTCTTTTTACACGCATGTTGTTCAAATTGCTGCAATCGTTGCCTCCAAAAAGGAAAATTCGCCCAGTGTGCAATGTTGGGATCACAAATTAGTTCCCAACCGGGTATAATCTTTGGCATTGGAGAGAACCCAGGCATATATAATGCAATGAAGTGGTTTCCATTAACCAAACCGAAGTCTATCTGTTCATTTGGCGGTGCACCTTCTTCGGCCCGAGACTTTAGTGGTAAGTATGTCGTACTCTGCTGAAGTGACCAACATGTGACTATCTTTTGGTACTTGGTCGCAATCACAAGTCCTAAGTCCATGAGATCCAAATAATGCTCTTCGGGAAAATGATGCTCAACAGCACTCATCAAAGCCAGTTCTCGATCAGTAACTATCACATCAGGAGCCGCAGCACTATAAAACATCATCCGCAGCTGAGTCATTGCCCAAAAGAAGCTTGCTTTCCTCTCATTTTTTAAGAAGGCGAATGCTACATGATAGTTTTTGCCCGTCGATGTATCCCAATGATCTCCAACATAGGCATATCGTATTTGTTTGTCCGATACGTACAATCCATACACAAAACATACGGATATAACGTCAGCAGCTCCTGCGCCTTCGGGTGAGCAAACATGACATCGCCCGAACGTTTGTCCCTCCATATGCCTAAACCACGTCGGTATCCCAAATTCTTTAACAAGGAAAAAAATATTGCATCTTTGTCATGTTGCCCATTTTATTCATTCTTATCTTCATTGGGCATTTTGCACTGCGAGCATTAAATAAAATTTACGTCAATAGTGAATCTAAAAAATGTTATCAATTATTTTAAAGATTTCTCACTTAACACATTGATTTTTGTACTGCCTCAAACTGCCGCAATTTTCGGATTTTCTTTCTTTATGGCGTTGAGTATCTGTTTCCCCTTTATGTTTGCATGACTTAATTCTTTGATCATACCGAATTCCTTCTCGGTAAACGCCGTTTCAGATCTATGCCACGGTGATAATCCGACGTTGATGGTTGTGTTTGCCCTTCTCTTTCTTAATGATCACCTTCCACTTACCATGGGTATTTTCCACGGCTATTACTTCGAACGGGCATTCTATTTTCTTTGTGCCTCTCAAATTTCGATCCGCTTCGTCCAACTCTCCGTCATATTTGTAAACCCCACCCCTCTCACATCCAAACCACAACCTTTTACATCCGTTCGCCCTTGTTTTCGCCTTGAATTCTTTAGGTACATATTATGTTCTTTTCCTACGCTCTAATCCAAGCTTCAACTTCTTCTCGACCGGCAAACACATCATCGTCGCAAAAAATGTGACACGTCGGGAAATCTTCCGTATCATCATTAACGATGTGAATACCCCGCAAATAAACATAATGTAGCATTAAAAAAATTAATTATCCATGTATTGAATTAAAGTATGTTACTTCATTTGTATATCACTTATTTGTATATATTGTAATTATATAAAACATAAAAATAAACATAAAATAAAATAAAAATAACCAAGACTTTAATTTACAAAAAAAACAAAAAAATCAAGCCATCACACTTTAATTAAAGTATGTTATATTATTTGTATATATAGTGTAATTATATTTATAGTTATATTTAACATATTTAACATAAAAACAAACATTATATAATAAAATATTAATAACCAAAGACTATTTAATTTATAAATAATAAAAAAACCAATACACTTTAATTAAAGTATGTTATTTTATTTGTATATATAGTGTAATTATATTTATAGTTATATTTAACATATAAAACATAAAAATACAAAACAAAACAACACAATTTTATTTAAAAAAAAAAAAAAGAAAAGGAGTGCCGGCCGGCTTTATTCAATATGGCGGACCGGCTATATAACAAATGGGCCGGGCTTTTTGTTATATAGCCGGCGGCTATATTGAAAGAGGGCCGGACCGGTTGTTTCTATTGAGGGCCGCCCGGCCATTTTAAATAGGGCCGTCCGCTATGAATTCAAAAACCCTAATTTAAATGAAAAATATTAGATTAAATTGAAAACGTCGTAAAATAGCTATCTTCGGTAAAATTGACATTATTGTTGTAATCCATATCTCCGTATATCAAAATTTAGATTGAAAAGAGGGAGAAAGTGAGAGATAAAGTGAGAGATAAAGTGAGAGTGAGAGTGAGAGTGTGAGAGTTAAAGTGAAAGTGAGAGTGAAAGGTGAGAAAAACTATTTATACTTTTTTACCTTAGTTTGTTTTGTAAACAGACATTAAGAAACGATCTTTAGATAAATAGTTTATTAAATTTGTCCGAACAAATAAAATCTAACTGCAATAATATATATTAATTAAGAACTCTAATCATTTTTATCTTTTATACTAATCAAGGGCGTTTTTGTCATATTTTAAAAAATTCATTAAAAAGGGTGCGTTACTTAGCACTATCGGGTGCGTCGTTTAGCGCCCATGTTAATTTTACTTACAACTTATAAAACTTGGAACATGCATTACTTCAAATATAATAATTTAATCTCTACCGTCGTCGTCCACCGTCGCGTGCACAAAATCGTAGTTATTCTAGTAGCGATCATCTCTTGGAAGAAAAATAAAAAGAAGATCGTCTCTCCTTCGAACCATCTCCGGCTAAGTTGGATTTCGTGTCCCCTCTGTTATCAATCAATCAACCAACCAACATATTTTTCCGGTAGAATGCAATGGATGTTCAAGGACGCTTCGAGCATATGAGCATCAGCAGCGCGCCTCGTTATAAGCCGAACGGCGCGCCTATTTATCAGCCAAGCGGCACACATCTTCCTGCGTAAGGGTTTCCTTTCTTTTGTTCATCGATCCGTTTGTTTTATTTGATTCGGTGAGCTTTCTAAGTATATATTTGATCCACTTTTATTGCTTCTACTGGTTTCATTAATTTGATTAGTTCAAAAAAAAAAAAAATTTTTTTTTGGGTGTGTTTACAAATCGATTGGTCTTTTGGTATTGGGTTAGGATTTTCGATAGATTTTAAATTTTAATATTATTGTTTTTTGTTTTTGTTTTTATCTTTCAGTCGCACAATTCCCAAAAGTTACGAGGAGGAATTATTTAGTCTTGCAAGCGCGGCTTTGAATAACTACAATTCCAATCACCAGGTTAGTTCTCTTTCTTTTACTCCCTCCGTCCCTCCGATTTTAAGAGTTACACTTGACTATTTAAAAAAATAAAATAAAATTCACCAATTCTCTTATTAATATTTGCCGAAGATTTTTAATCGTCATTTAAAAAATTATAAATTACAGTGAATTTTAGCATCTTATTGTAGTTTGTAGTGGTTATGCATACCACTAAATAAAAATATGTTCAATGTCTATCTTGAAATTGGTCAAATTTTAGTTTGTTCCTTGTTGCATTATTACTTGGCCCACATTTTCTTTTCATTCTCCCACCCTGTTTGTCTCAAGCAGTGCCATTTTGAGCTTGTGAACCCTTTGTACATGGAAAATATTACTAGAGGTTGCAGTTATCCAATATCCTCGTATCATCACCTGAGCTTTATCGCTAGGAGCAAGGATTCCTCTCGAAAACTCAAACTCTTCTTTGCTGAAGTTTATTCTGGTCAAATTGTGAAGGCTTGTACACCTGTGGAGCCAGGTATGCTTGCTCTGTCCCAAAAAATGAGTAACCATGATCATTTTGGTTCTTGATCACGCATTTTGGGATGGAGGTATTACTTTACACTTGTTTGCCGTTTTCAGTTTATTTTTGTATTTTTTAATTTTTTTTAGTTTCTCTTCTTTTCATTTTCTCTTGACACCTTTCCTGCTCGAAAAGATGTACAAATGCTCCTCTTTAACCATTAGTTGTAGAGCTTCGTATATTAATCAATTGTATGCTTTTTGCATTGTAGGTAATCCCCTTTTTCCTCTTGGTTGTGGAACATGTCACCCTAAAGGTGTCATTTATCACCCTTTTGGAAAATATGAAGCGGGTGATCGTCGGTATTATAATTGTACGATACATCCTTTCTCGTTTTCTTATCATGAGCTGTAGAATTTCTTAGGAGCTTCCTTTTATATACTATACATATGTTATTCTTTGTTCTTGGGGTGGTGATTTATATATTGTAAGTTTTGCCTGTTTCGTCTTTGATGGTTTTTGTGTGGATGTGAGCAGCCCCTCCTCCCTGGAAATTGGAAACTCGTGAAGAATCTGCAAGAAAGTTGCTACGGTAATACCTTCTCCCTACTTTCATTAATCTGGTTGTTTTGAGTTATATTTGGGTTACTAGGGTATTGGAACTTTGTTAGATGCAGCTGATGTACGTGTTTCCGGTCTTGGCCAATGCATTCATTTTATAAAGTCCTTTTGGTTGTGTTATTTGTATGTCGTATCATCAACCCTAAATTGCTATTGAGAAGGGTATAGGGTAAATCTGGCGTCATATAGATTGGGTTAATTCTATATTTGAATATTTTTGTTTTGTTAGTTGTGGATGGGGTTTAGATTATTCACCTGTTGTTCCCCCACCACTTGCATCCCAACACTCCGCCTCTTTGTTGCCCCTTCCACCTCCTAGCGCAAGCAATGATGTTTAACTTAAACTTGATAGTCTTTTTACTCTTAGGTCTATGATTGGTGTTTTTAATGAATTATGAATTTTTTAAATACTGTATGTAGAATGATATATGAATATCTATTTTACTTTTCAGCAAAACGTATATTTTTAAAAATACGGTTCAAGAACTTTATCCTGAGGAGGATGAGGAGTTGAGAAAAATTATTAATGGCTATGCTGTGAAAGCATTAAATTGGTACAGACGAAATGAGGTATGGTAACTCTGTTCTGCTATTTTTCTTCCTCCTATTCCATATTTTATCTCACTCCACATTATTTTTTGTTGTAATATTTGTTTTCTAGAAATGTGTTTTCGAGCTTGTAGAGCCTGTAGCTAGCATTCGCTTTCATGACATCAATGCCCGAACATCTCAGCTAGATGCTTTAGTCTATGTACATGTCACCTTCATGGCTAGGAATAAAGATCCTCTTTGCGTTAGTGCCTCTCCAGAATTGTTTTTTGCGGAACTCAATGTTGATTTTGGCTGGGTCAATACCTGTATCAACATGACACAGGCTGGTTCAGGTATGGTATTTAATAAGCTGTTCAATGTTAATGACCGTGCATTGTGAATCTTTTTGACTTTCTCTCTTTGTTACATTTACTACTGAACTTGCATTACTTCCCCGTGTGTTGATTTACTTATGTGCCATTTACTACCGTAACCTTTGCATGTAAGCAGTGCTTTGCATGTTTTTCCTTGTTTAAACCATTGATGCCCTTGGCAAAATGTATTTATAGTCTCCCAGATGCATTTTTCTCATCTCTTGTCCGTATGGTACATTCCTGTTCATCTTGAAACTCATTGCTTGTTTCAGTTAAAGAAACCCCTCTCACATTCCATCATTCAGGTTGCTTTACTTGGATCTAAATGTGAGCTCTTAGTGACAATTTCTGTATTTTATACTCATTGATGTGTGAGCCGAAATAACATGCTCTAGTTCACTTATGATATAACTGCAAATACATTTTCCCTATCTGATGCTGCAAAACTATATGGTGTGTGGATCAAGATCTTGTTTTCTTTTCTAGCTCATTGAGGATGAATTAAGGTAACTTGTCTAGTGCTGTCTTTTATCACTCATGTTAATAATCGTGCAGGTTCTTTGAATTCTGAAGCTGAAACTAGTTGCGCAGTTTGTCGTAAATTTTGCCCTATGTTTCATCCTGAGGGTGGATATTTTGGTGGTCTTGAAGGAGGAACTTTTGCTGATGCCCTGGTACGAGATGTTACTATTTATTCCCCTTCTCTCTTGAAGAAGGTGTGGTGTATGTTTAGCTTACTGCAAAAACTGAAAAGAAGATGATAGAAAGATAAGAATGGTTCTTTAGTGAGGATGCATGAAGTCCCACAGCATGAAAACGGAAGTTTTATCTTCAAAGCGGAATAATCAAATAATGCTTGACTGTCTTTGTGTAGTTCAGTTTATCGTGCGACAGATATCTTCTCATGTTGGCTCTCTACGTATATAGAAGCCTCTTGTTTCTTTGTGAAACTTGTGCGTAGAAAGTATGTTTCGAACATGAAGAGAGCTGCTACTCCGTACTTAGTCTGATCGACTTAGTAGTGTAGACATGTTATCCTTCTTCGAGTCTATAATAGTTCGCTTACTTTTTGCGAATTGTAAGTAGAGAAAGCTGTATAACGAAGGACAAACATTGCTTATGAGAGGGCTTGGGAATTTTTTCCTTTTTTGTTGTCCTTTTCCTTTTACTTTGTTGGAGGTTGACCCGGCCGAAACCATGGCAAGCAAGTGCAGTGTGCTGCACCTTGAACTTTGTTCAGTATAAATGGGCAAGCTTCTCTATATTGGTGCTTTTTCCCTACTCTGACTCTATGCATCTGTTTTTGATGTTGCAATTGGTGCATCTGATTGCTGAAGGTTAAGGACCGGTCGTGGGGAGCCAAAGTTGAGTTGCAGGAGAAAGTAGGCACTTCTAGCAATGCAGCCGGGTAAGTTCTTCTACTCAGCTCTTTATTGTTTATTTTTTTAATGAATGTATATAGACTCCCGCCGTTGATGATAAGTAGCCTACAGGGGTTTTAAGAGAATTTTGGGCTTCATGTGCTTTTCCCTCGACGCCTTAAGATCTTTTCCTTCAATGCCTTAAGATATTTTCCCTCTATGCCTTAAGATCTCTCTAGTAGTACTTCTTTAAGAAAATGGAAGACACTTATTTTGGGATGTTCCAAGATGGAAAAGCGAAATTTTTTTTGGGACAGAGAGAATACTTTTTCTTGGGACAGAGAGAATACTTTTTCTAATCCATTTTTTCACTTCTATTTGTTTTTTTTTTTTTTTTTTTTTGACGGGGAACTTTGGGTGCTGGTTAACTTTTTGATCCTTCTGTGGAGCTTTGATTTTGTATTATATTTTTCTCTACTCGAGTCGATATTCATATCTTCTATTATTTAGTAACTACCCCTTCTGCATAATCATGCATCTTGCGTCATTAATATGGGATCCTTTTGCCTGTGAAAACAACTCACTTGATAAAACCCTAATCGGTTGAGAACTGCCGAAGCAAGGGTAGAGTGAGGAGAAAGGAAGGGGGAAGGTTGAACAGTTTTCAAAAGTTTTAAAATCTAAAATCTTAGACATGAATTTTCAAGCTTTATGCATAGCTGCCACTGAAGTCCAATATTTTGCAATCTGCCTCCTTTTTGGATTGCTCCTATTTACCCTTTCAGTCGGACAGAACTTATGGAGTAATATATATATATGTAATTTACAAGCTCAATGATAAATATTTTTTTCATCACGGTTAAATATTAAACGGATTCTGGCCAAGAAGATGCCATGTTGAAGTTGAGTAGAGTTTCCTGATCACCTTAAATTCGTGGCATGATTTGCCCTCTAGTGATTATCTTGGAATCCTTGCCTATAAATTTTTTGCAAAAGATTAATGAAGTTGACTTTTTAGGCCATTTTAGTAGTACATATAATAAGTACATAGAATGTCCTTATAGCATTGCAAGTGATTGAAAAATGATACATACTCGTCAAAAGATTTTGGTCATTTCATTAGCTTGTTGTGCCGGTGATGGATTATTCAGAGGTATGCTTTTGATTGCTAGCTAGCTCTTATTTTGATTTAAAGGATTAAAATACATCAAAACCAATTATTAAATTGGTAACAAATTATTCTTGCAGAGTCCAAGTTGGCGAACTGGCTTCGTGCAGTAGCAATGAAAAGTAGTATATGTCGATTTGAAGAAGGAACATCATCCCTGTTTATGTTGTTAGTTCCGAGCAACACTTGTCATGTGCATGTCAAGATATTGTCTCAGATTGAAATTTACAGTGACTTTACCATCTCGTTTTGGAGATATGTATGAATTAAAGAAAGCCACAGAACTACGGTTAACCCATCTACAGACTACAGGGGGTTGGTTTCAAATGGGGCATTTAATGATTTCTTTTATGACGACAATCAAGGAAATTGACATTTAGACAATTTTACAACCTTATACAAGTAAGTGCACATTCTCTTTGTTGTGCACTGCAGAATATGATAATGAACGAAGAGAGTGTAAGATCAAAGGTGTACGTACTATCCCCGAGTACGGTTATGAATGGCAGATACCATAAAACCAATGTTATATATACATAGGTCTAGCTAGGGACTATCCAACTTTTGGTTTCCGAAAACTCATTAGTGTAGTATGAAAGGGGTTTAGTAATATGGTTTATTCGTAAGTAGGCATCTCAAGTAGGCCCACTTCATCTCTCTTTTCCGGTAAATTATTCAGTAACACTTTAACATTATGGGTGTAAATGGTTGGTTTAGTTCGATTTGAGACATAATACGAGCTGAATCACACGTCATCGGTTCATAAAATATCAAATCAAACTGAACCATTCAAAGTGTCGAACCGAATCCATCCAAACCATGACAGTTCAACTTGGTGGTTTAGTTTAGGGCAGTTGACTTGTAGGTTCGGTTTCGTAAAAATAACACTGTATGCGTTTTCATGAGGAACACTGGAAGAGGAGTCGACCAGTGAAGGAGTTGATGGTGAGGAGTCGATAGCATGGAGTGACATTGTGAAGGTTGAAGAAGTAGACAGCGCTGACAAGGTTTTCAGTTCCACTTTTCTATCAAAGCAGTTCCACTTTTCTATCCCTTGTGAGTTGAGAGAACTAGAGCTACGAGAGTAAACACAGTCAAGGCTTCAAGGTTTTATTCGACTTTATATACTATAATCTAAAGAATGATCTAATAATCAAGGGCCAGGAGCATTTGTACGTACATCTATCTTTTCAAACAGAAAATAATTAAAAGGTGTCAAGAGAAAAATGAAATTAAGTAAAATAAACTGAAAAACAGCAAACAAGTAGTGTAGTATGAGTGATTATATATGAGCCAATTAATTAAAATGATGATGATGATTACTCTCATTCTTTGGAACATTGGATATATAGCTACTATAGTATACAACCTCTAGTAATGGAGTATATATTTTCCATGTACAAAGGGTAGGGTCCACAAGCTCATCAATACGGAACGGCACTGATTTAGACCAAAAAAAAAAAAAAAAATTAAGATGATCGAGACTACAATTTGGACGCTGCAGCTGCTGCTTCGACTCATCTCTAGTACTTTTAATCACATAAGAAAAATAAAAGAACAAAACTACTACTACTACTACTACTACTACTACTCTCTTCTTGTCGACCATGCATACCCAATCAAAATGCTCAAGCTGGATTAAGGGTCATATATATATATATATGCCTAATAATTAGCTAGGTTGGTAAATCCTCGCCCATGCGCGCATATCGATTTAATTTGTCCTTACTAGTTTAATGTATACGTTGCTTGCTGCATGAGTTTCTACTTATGTAATAAAACAGATAGACAGACGACAATCTTATATATAGCCAGCCATATATTGTTAATCAGACTGACAGCCTTAATTAGTATATATGTCTCTGAATTTAATTATTGGATTAACTGGCCGGAAATGGTGTTGGCATTCAAAAATAATATTGGGAGAAAGGGTGGGTCCTTTGACTCGAATGAATCCTCAGACAAATATTGCTTGCTTGCAATGTTCCTTTTCTTAATTTGACTGAATAATGATGCGGAAGATTATTAAATTTTTAACTTTTAATTAAAAAATAAAATAATCACTATCAATATTACTCCAACAGTACACCATTCTATATTGGGTAATGCTATGGTACTTAAAAGAGTATTAAATTTTTTGTATTAAATAATGTGTTAGCTGGTTTGATGTATTAATTATAATTTTTAATTTTATTTTCTTATGTTATATCATCTCACACATTATTTGATGAAAAAGTTTGGTACTCTTTAGGTACCCAAAGCATTAACCTTTAATATTACACAGCATTGCCTCATTGGGACCAAACTTGTCATTTTACTTGAACACACACACACACTCCTTCATCCACATCACTGTCGATTACGGGGGTCAGTCAGCTCAGCTCGCAACTCCAGCACTGAGAATGGCTTCCTCATTTTCTCTCTCCTTGTCTTCCTCTTTTCTTGCCTCTTCCCTCCCCGAAGACAAGCACCACAAACACCCGATTCATATCACTCCTCGGCTCGTACTTCGTTGCGCGGCAGCGGCGGCTTCATCGGTGGCTGAGCCGAGGAAGCGACACTGGAAGAAGGGCGAGTATCCAGGTATGTCGGAAAATACGAAACCTTCCCGGAGAACCCCAATTAAGAACATAAAGAAGAAACTGGATCACAAGAACAAAGCCAAGGCCTGGGTCTGCACCGTTACTGAAACCTTATCCGACCTTATCCAGAAGAAAAATTGGCTCGAAGCCCTCGAGGTATAACTATTAGTACTACTCCCTCCCATTTTGACTATTCAAAGTTAACTTGACTTTTTTCTGAATGAAAATTTGATTGGATTTACTTGTTGTTTCAAGAAATTATAAAGCATTATTATATTTATCGATTTTATTGGTGACATTTGTTAAGCTTCCATTACTGGAAATAATTGCAGTGAAAATCATCTCTAATGCATTGGAAGCAATCCCCAATGCATTGCTAATAATTCCCAATGTTAAATTACTAATTGGGTGGGAAACTTTAACAAGTGTAATCCGGGAACTTGTTAGTAAGACCCTATTCTTATTATGTGAAACTAAGTAAAAATATGTTAGTAGGAATCCAAATATAGTCAAATTGACTTTGAAAAATTGAAGTCCGACTCTTTTTGTGTGGGGGTGTTGGGGGGAGGACAGAGGGAGTATTAATATTCCTTCCTTCCATTAAAACTTAAAAGTTTTATGTTTATTTAATCTCTGTGTTGTTTGAAGCTACTGATTATTGATATTGTTTTGATATGTTTGATTACAAACTTGCAGTTTCTTGAATTTTATGATATTTTGAGTTTATAGATTGCTCTTGTGCTCGTATATGCTGGTCAGGTTTTACTTTACTGCATTCCGGTCAAAGAGTCCCCAGTCAAAAATTAAATTGTTTAGTTTTTTGGTATTTACCGTAGAAATAATCTTGATAGTAAACTTTTTGTGTTGCAACTTGTGACCAACTTGTTTACTAGTTTGTATACGAGGTGATGAGTTAGAACATCTTAGGATTCATATGCTTAGTTTTGGTGAAGAGACTTGTTAAATGGTACATCCCAGTAAAGAAAGCAGGGCTCTATGGACACAGAGGGAGTAATATCTTTTACAGGAAAAAATAAAATAAAAGAAAGAACAGAAAGCTTTAGATGCAAATTTCTAGCATTTTTATGTTGGTAGGCGCTTAAATAGTAAATTGCTTGGAAGCTGTTTGTATTCTGTGATGCGTGATCAATATACTGATATCCTACATTTTTATACTATTTTGTATCCCATTTGATAATGTATCATTGCGGTGCAATTCCATAAGGTATGAGTTCCTTATTGTAGCCTATGATAGAGAATTGCTTCTGCTCAGGTTGAACCAACCTGAGTTAGAAATGTAAGATCTTATTTTCATTCCAACAAACTAAGCATGTAAAAGTTGTTTTAAGACCAAGGGGAGGCAACAAATTTAAGTTTGGTTCAAAACTTCAAATCATATGTTACACCGAGAAACCAAGGTTACTTACTATTTTCCATTTTCACAAAATTTCAAAGGTGTCTTTACAGTGCATCAAGTCCAAATCTTGTTATTGTTTAAGTTAACGATCATTGAGGAATGAAGAGCATCTTGACATGCTTGTTATTGCCTCCTATACACTTTGCGAAAGTTTTTAATCTTGGAAATTGAAGACCTAAATATGTTTACTTTCACCTAATACACAGATGTTTTGTATTGCAAACTATGATTCTGAATTTTCTCTTTTTTTTTTTACTTTTTGGTATTATTAACCTTTTTCTAAAGTTCACTCTTGAAATGTGCAATGATAATTAGCAATGACATGAATTGCATTCGTGACCAAAAAATCTTATGATATTATTGGTTAGGTGTTGCATTGTGATTCATTTAACAAGAACATGAATTTGCATTCTAATTTTGCTCAAACTGTATCCAAATGTGTATCATGTCGATGGATCTCCATTAAACTATTAGACATGAAAACCATATTTAGCAGTCTATTATAATTGCTTACTGCGTAAAATTTCTCAAGGTCTATCATTTTGTATGGCTTGATGTAAAATTCATTTGCTTGAAGACATCCAAGTAGACTATGTTGGACATTGAAGATCTAATATCTTTCCTGGTCAGCTGTACCTTTCCTCGTTCGGGTGTAAATTCCCAGGTTCTCAGAGTGGTTATATTCTTTCCTTCCTGTTCATTTATATTCTTTTCAGGTATTTGAGATGCTCAGGGAACAGTCATTTTATCAACCAAGAGAAGGGACTTACATGAAGCTCCTTGTTCTACTTGGAAGATCTGGGCAACCCCAGCGTGCCCGCCAAATTTTTGAGACAATGATCGAAGAGGGATTGGAACCCACAGCTGAACTTTACACAGCATTGCTTGCTTCTTATTGTCGTAGTAATCTTATTGACGAGGCATTCTCAATTCTCGAGCAAATGAAGAACCTCCCTCTTTGCCAGCCTGATGTTTATACGTTCAGTATCCTGATTAAGGCGTGTGTTGATGCTTCTCGATTCGAGCTTGTTGACTCCCTCTACGAACAAATGACTGAACGGTCAATAACCCCAAATACTGTCACCCAAAATACAGTCTTAAGTGGTTATGGAAGGGCGGGGAAATTTGACCAGATGGAGAAAGTGCTTATTGGGATGCTTGAGAGCACTACATGTAAGCCTGATGTATGGACAATGAACACGATTCTAAGCTTGTTTGGCAACGAGGGTCAGGTTGAAATGATGGAGAGATGGTATGAAAAGTTTAGAAACTTTGGTGTCGAGCCAGAAACTCGCACTTTCAATATTCTCATTGGTGCATACGGAAAGAAAAGAATGTATGATAAAATGTCGTCCGTTATGGAGTACATGCGAAAGCTTTCATTTCCATGGACTACATCGACTTATAACAATGTGATAGAGGCATTTGCAGATGCGGGTGATTCAAAGAACATGGAGTACACATTTGACCAAATGCGAGCAGAGGGTATGAGGGCGGACACCAAGACTTTTTGCTGTCTCATTAAAGGGTATGCCAACGCCGACCTTTTCCATAAGGTGATCAGTAGTGTCCAGTTGGCTGGGAAATTGGAGATTAGCGAGAACACTTCTTTTCATAACGCGGTCATTTTCGCGTGTGCAAAGGCAGATGATTTGATGGAGATGGAGAGAGTTTTTAAGAGGATGAAAGAGAAACAGTGTCGACCAGATTCTTTGACTTACTCTATGATGGTGGATGCATACAGAAAGGAAGGCATGAATGATAAGGCTTACGATTTGGAGCTGGAGAAGGAGATGATGATTGTGACTGATCCTAAAGATGAAGAAGATGTTGGAATGGAGACCTTGATTAATGTCCAAAATCAGAGCTAGCTAGTGAAACTTGCTTTTTATGAATGTCCATATCTTTTTAATAGAAGGGAGTAAAGGGAGATTTTGGAAGTTGGCCCTACACTCACTCTCTAGAATGGACAACTGCAATTCTAGTTGCTGTGCCTCGGGAATGCTATGACAAGACCTTTCCCAGGTAGTTAGCACCCTGCTTGCACTTGTGCTGTTGTCGGCAGGCTATACTCAGTAGATTAGAAGCAATCAATCATGCATAGAGCAAAACAAATCCAGGAATATCTTTCAAAGTCTTGTTCCCATGTGCAGTCTGTTGTGGTGCACTAAAGGGAATGCTTGCCTTTACTGTATGAAAGTGCTAGATTCCCAGCTCTTGCTGGGGAGTTGAGGAAATGCTAGAGTCCCAGCTCTGTATGAATACTTCATCTTATTCTTTGTTCTCTATTGTCATTGTTCACATTGCCGTCCATCATCATTCCCCTGCTTCCTTGCCGCTTCTGTAAATTGAGTTTGCCAATGAAAGTTGGAAGAGTAACAGCAGCAACACCTAAACAACACTAATTCCCCCTTGATTACAACTGTCTTTCGTTTCTGTTACTGTGGTGAATCTGAAGCACCGCTGTTTTACTTGCCAATAGATGAACGTTTCCCAGATATATATATATATATATATATATATATATTCGAGCAGCTCCTAACTATTATTTCCACTAGCTTTTGCCAAGGGTCTATCACATTTAGTTTGTACTCTCTCCACTTGTCAAGTACTGTATAAAATTTCAGAATAGCTTTGGTAAGGATTTATCACTTTCAGTTTGAACTGTCTACTTATTTTTGAAGCTTATATCAATCCTTTTCCATGCCCTGAGAATCATGCATTGCATCAACAACAAGCATATTGAGGTGAAAAAGATATAGCAAAAGAAATTAATAAAGCAGATATCTTATTCCCTGACCTTGACTCACCAAACAATTAGGTCATATTTGGTGCTCAAGAATAAATCAAAGCTAAAATAGAAATGAATCTGAATGCTTGAATAAAATTATGGAGTTGTTTTCTCATTTTTATTGTTTGGGTTGGGTGCAAATATATTCTAGAAATGAATCAGATGCCAGCTAGAAGACCCTCTTGGTCTCAAAAGGTTAACTTCATTTTTTTTTGCTTGAACGGATACTACTGACCTTTGAGTTATACCAAGAGAAACATGTGGAAAACACACACAGTCACACAGCTCATTCACGGCTGTCAAAGATAGAGTATTATCGAATCCAACCTGCCACGCCCCCACACACCCCCCCTCCCTCTCTCCCCTCATAGTTGGAGGTTGATATAAAAAATTTTTTTTTTTAATTGTTAAGGTGTTTGGTAGCAAAATAAATACCGAATAAAATTAATAAGTCAAATTGTTCAGTAGGGTGGCCAAAATTTAGGCTGAATATAATTAATAAGTTAAATTATTGAATAAGTGGAATGACTGATAAGCTGAATGAGTCATTCTAAAACTACACAGAATTATTGTTTTAAGTGTTTATCCTAGCTTGGCTACTAAACAAACTAGGGCCGGCCTTGGGCTATGTCCGAGAGGCCGATCGCCATGGGCCCCCAAATTTATATATATAACATTTTATATATAATACATAATATAATATAGTTTTTGCAATTTACTTCATAATCTAATGGATAAGGTGGTAAAATCTAGAATTAGAAATTTTAGGTTCAATACGAAGCAAAGTCATCTAACCTTCCTTTCATTTTATCAAACCTTGTTTGTTTATATTTATAATATATAATGTATTATAGTTGTAACACCATAAATCCTCCTACATGTGATTTGCTTATTTTATGTGTGATTTACATGTTAGACTTATTGTAGTAACATGTTAGTTGAACTATGCTTTAGTTCATATTTTCGTTTCATACTTATAAGAATTGTTAGATTAATTATGCCTTAATATGTGATCCATGATATCGTAGAGATGTGTTATAAGTGTTGTATAATCAAAGCTAGGAGTGGCCAAGTGATCGAACCTAGGAAATAGAGTAAAATAGACTTGGACTGGACTTTTGAACTTGGCACGACCGTGCACCCTTTTTTGGCACGGCCGTACGAGAGTGGATAGAAAGTCCAGAATTGGGCTGTGAAAGTTGGCACGACCGTGCGCCTATTTTTGGCACGGCCGTGCGAAGTTGGCACGACCGCGCGCCTATTTTTGGCATGGCCGTGCGAAGTCGGACAGATTGGTACTCTGTTCGTCCGGTTTTTGTATTTTCTCGGTTTTTCGTATTTTTTAAGTGATTTAAAATGCTCAAACAAGCCCGGGATTGGACCAAACACTTACCCATGGTTTTAATAACATAACCCAACCTTATTTCCTCTCATTATTCTCTTTCAACCCCAGATTTTAGAGAAAGAGAAAGAAGAGAGAGAGTAGAGAGATAAAATCGCGATATCTTGAGCGTTTGAAGTCGGATCGACGATCCGTCTTCGCCATAGCGTAGAGGGCGACGAGGAGCACATTTCTTGCCGAAGGGATCGTCCGATCCGTTGAAGAATCACTACCTCGCCTCTCCTCCCATGTTTTAGAGAGAGAGAGTGAAGTTTTGAAAGGGAGAAGCCTTGATTCGAGCTTGGATCGAGTGTGAGTTTGATGATTGGACTCCATAGAAGTGTAGATCTCGTCAAGAAGAGTATTTCCAATATAAGCCCCTTGTTTTCGTGAAAGATTTGCGGTAAAGGTAAGTAACTATAATGTTTTGTGTGTTTACGAGTTGAATTGGAAGAGTAAAGCATGTAGGATGTGTTAGTGATGAATTTGTGTTATTATCGTGGGAAAATTATATGATTAGTTCCTACAAATGATGTTGGGTTAATGATTGGGAAATAAATAATGACTATTGTTGATTTCGTAAACTCCGAACAATAGAGACTTGTAGAGATTGATGTCGTTGCCATTATTGTTGTGATGGTTATTGTGGTTGTTGTGTTGGTAATCATTGTTTTTGAGTAATAAGAATTCATTGAGGTTGAAGAGTATTTGTATATTATTTAGTTGGGTTCCGGCCGTAATGTCGCCGAAGACTTGTTTTAATTTAATTGTACTTCACTATGTTATTCTTAAGTTTGAGTATATCGAATCATTGAAGTTTTGTCGTTTACGCACTAGCGGTAACCTTACGAGATTGTTACGAGTAGTAGACTCTTCGTGCGTTGGGCATTGCAATTGATATGAGTTTGTAGGGACGATACTACGGCTTGTCTCGACGTTTTAAATATGGGTAATGACTCTAGCGGAGTCGATATAAGATAGTATATTTGTAGTTAGAAACTACGGACTATACACTAGTCGTGACTAACTCTGGTGGAGTCGAATAAGACGTAATAAACAAACGTCGATTAATAGGGTGATTTTGTTAATGTGTATAATCGACTCTACGGAGTCGAGTGATGGGAAGTATTAATCCCTACATGACATATATTAGTTCCCTACCAAGTGGGATAACGAATTGACGGGTTCATAACTTAGTAAAACTTTGACCTTGGTTGACTTAATCAAGCATTAGTTGACTACAAGTTACGTTGAATAAGCTGAGCTACACTCTTGTATAAACAAGCGTTAATAGTACATAGTTGCCTCTTCAATAGAATACATTGAATACTTATAGGATACTATAAGGATCCTAAGTTGAGTATAATAGATATGTATTAATTAAGGGTTGTAAGTACGAGTAGACTTACCTTACGTTGGGGTTATGTATGTGTTTAGCTATCGCAGACACTGTTTGATGGTTAAATTGTACAATAGGCCTACGTTGCCTATTGTCTTGTTTAGTTTACATGTTCAGTGATTTCAGACATGATGTGATTGATCTAATATGAGATAGGACAATCATCCTACTTTGATGATTAATTGTAGGACAGTCATCCTACATTGATGATTGGTTGTGTGTTTAGTGTCTAAGAACACATTGAGTTGATTTGATATGTGATTCAATAGAACTCATGATGATTTGTTGAGAATGACGAGTAAATATCTACTTGTGCATTGCATTGAGTCCAGCTGGCATTCTTGGTAAAGTTATGGTGGGACGATGTATAGTCTTTACGAATGTGTTTCGTAATCGCTATGGGTCGCCGTACCGGTCTGCATATACCCCTCACCTGTTGGCCGCAGGTGGGATGTAGCCCCACGTTGTAGCAATACACATGACTTTGGTTTGCTAGTTAGAACTCGATGGTATTAATCGGGGACGTCGATACTACGTACACGGGTATCGAGGCACATATATTTTCTCGTGTATTGTAGGAGCAACGCGAAGTTGGAAGAAAGAGAAATAATATCCTTTATGATGTGGTTTATTTAAGTTGCACTTATGTGAACACCAAAGTGCTAAGTGATTTATGTGATTTGTATACTTTTAATATGATACATGATCATTATGGTATATAAATGTTATTACCATGTTATTCCTACTGTTAAGCATCATGCCATGTCATATAGTTGCATGTAATAGCTTGTTGATTATTGGTTAAGTTAGAATAGTACCTTAACTTGCCGGTTTGTAGCTGAGATGTTACGTAAGCCGGAAGTGCTACTTAGACTAGCTACATGTAGAGTATTGGTTTACTGTTGCATTCATACTCATAGCATACAATACATTATAGTGGCTTACAGGGTCTTTTAGACTCACCCTTATTGTGTTAACTCTTTTAGAATACAATCGATGGATGGCATAGTGAGGTCGGTGAGACTTGCGGGTGCTGGCAGTTTGATCGTTGAGTAGTTGATTTTCGGAGCTCGTTTACACTTATGTTTCTTAATTCAGTGAGAACGATGGTTGATGTAAAGTTATGTAAACTTTACTTATGGGTAGCATTGTTTTGTAACTCTTTTATTGTTGTATTTTTTTGGAGCCGACACTCGATGTCGAGCCATTTATTATTGTAGTTTTCTCGAGCATGTTAGCTCGCGAGTATTTAGTGTTGTTGTTTCTTCGGCTTAATAGTTAGCCGTCGAGGTTTATTGTTGGGATTTCTATTAGTATTGTTCTCCGGCTCGTGTTTGGCCGTGGAGATTTTCTAGTTATTGTTTTGCTATTCGAGTTTTTAAAACTCAGGTTTCTATTAGACTATTAGTTGTGGTTTTCCGCTGCATAGTTTTGGCTTTGAGCTTACGTAGCTCGTTCACTTCTGTGGACTTAAGTTGTTTCTTTTAGTTTTGCGCACCAAGTTGGGGTTCAATATCGGATCTCGGACTCGGGGCGTCACAGTTGGTATCAGAGCTTAAGTTTGCTATTTGCCAGGATAGGATCCTCGGGTTAGGTGGTTTGGGTATTGGGTTGAGTGATTAATGTCGAGTGTTTGAGTATACGTGTTGGATTGATGTTGGTGAATTTTTGGAGTTAGTCCATATAGGACAGGACTGGTTGAGTTCTTACGCTCACGAGAGCGGGGACAAATGATTTGTAGTCCATTATTTTCTCTTAAGGAAATTTGTGATTGTGTGTTAAGGCCTCGCTAGAAGGTTGACGACTAGTATGACTCGCTTGGAAGGTTTAGTATTGTGATTTGACCAACTTAGGTGGTCTTGTTAATCGTAAAGATGTATAGTCAGGACGCTTCAAGGAAACGTCTTAGGCTTGTGAATATTAATCATTGGAGGGGATATATGTGGAAGACCCAAGATTTTGGGTCACGAGTCCACTAGCGATTGATGTTAACTGTTGAGTCATAATAGTGCGGCGATATGAGTCCATGCTAACTTAGACGATTCTTGCATATCACATCATGGAATGCGAAACTTGTACATACTAGAAAAATATGTTACAATTAAGTACATTTGCTTGTATTTGACACTTATGTGCATGAGACCGAATCTGAAGGGCATATTTGTAATCACTTATCCCTAACGCCCTGCGACGGAAGCTTTTGAAGCCACTTCAGAAGGGCCCCTGATTTGGTTGTCTAGAGATATTCGTCGAGACCAAGTTAATAGTATGATAGATTGAAATTGTCTTACCTTATTACCCAACGGAATGGACAAGTAAATGGAATTTATGATCTTCGACATGTATGTGCATTTGTGTGGATTGTGTATCCTTCGGTATGTATTGGTGGTTGTGTGAGCCGTCGTGCTCGGTGGAACAAAGAATTGTTGGAGGCTTGTGATTAGCCATTTGTGACTTGTAACTTGTCACGTGAACAGTATATTAACCTGACTGTAAAGATATTGAATTTGGGTTAGCCACCCTTTGGGTGTGCATGAGATATTTACCTTGTATGATGTGTTATAGACTGAGTTTGGTATGATAATTCAGTCGAATTTTATTGGGTGTACATATGAATAGATTGTATAACCTTACGTGTGTCGATTGGCACAGTGAGATGGTTTATATTAGAACCCTACGTACGTGTTAAACGTCTGGGGTTGAGAATTGAAAATTTCCATTGGTAAGCATGCCTTTAGTCGAATTGCCTAATGTGTTCCACTTTCCTTTAGGGATCTAACGTCTCTATTGTATACCATAACAGGATGACACGAACTAAGAAGACTGTAAGGATGTCAGTCATGCACTCGACCGTATTTCAACTCAGACACTCATTACGAGAACTAAGAGAACTTGAGGACCAATTGAATGTGGCCCTCGCTAAAGCACCTCGGGTTAAACACGTGACCCTACCGAATCCTCTCGCATCGACTCAAGGCTCCAATGGAGCGAGTCAAGGTTAGAATGTGAGATTCTGTGAATGAATCCCATAAGAGTTGCGACTATCGTGACTTATTGTATTATTTATTTATTTCCTAGTTATTGGACTACCATGGGTACTCGGATTAATAACACGTTCGTTAAAACATTATTTCGTGTAGATGCCTTGGAAAGGTAATCACTGAGAGTACAATATCCTCTATGATTTGTGTAACCTGTATAATTTTCAACATTAGTATTCGATAATACTGATCTATACCGCTGAACGTGTTTAGACTTTTGAACTCTTGTTACTGTCTATGTTGACCTTGTGATCCATCCAAGTTAGTATTTATAACACGAGCATATTAGCTTGTGGTTTCGTTGATCTTTTATTTCATCGGTTTGCGCTATAGCCTGTTACATCGTTATTCATAGTAAAGTCCGTATGACTCGCGTGACTTTTGTTCTGGAACCGTTGGTGTGAAATCATTCTTTTGACGACGAGAATGACGTCGAATAATCTTGTGGACCTAAGGGTCGTATAAGCTTAAACATAGTTGATCGCGGGATTCTCAGTGGCTATTTGTTAAAAAAGTACCACGGATAGTTGGAAATGAGTTTTGCGCTGTGGAAACGTGGCATTGGGATGTATATGAGATGAGTTAGTATGACTCTATAAGATGTATTTTAATTGTGAACTTGATTAGAGACGGTAGTTAGTCTCACAATGAAACCTCGAGATTAATTATGTCTCGAAATTATACCTAACCGTTAAGAACATCGCGTGTGAATGTTACTCGAGGTTGATGACCCCTAAGCTGGACCAACTCGCCTTTTTAGTTAGTCTTTCACTCACTATCGATGTTGGTTTGATTAAGTAGGCAATGGTACAGCCTTGTTGTAATGTATGTATGCCCCATGAATATACAATCCTTGAATTCGCGGACGAATTCTTTTAAGGAGGAGAGGATGTAACACCCTGAATCCTCCTACGTGTGATTTGCTTATTTTATGTGTGATTTACATGTTAGACATGTAGTAACATGTTAGTTGAACTATGCTTTAGTTCATATTTTTGTTTCATACTTATAAGAATTGTTAGATTAATTATGCCTTAATATGTGATCCATGATATCGTTGAGATATGTTATAAGTGTTGTATAATCAAACCTAGGAGTGGCCAGGTGATCGAACCTAGGAAATAGAGTAAAATAGACTTGGACTGGACTTTTGAACTTGGCACGACCGTACACCCTTTTTTGGCACGGCAGTGCGAGAGTGAACAGAAAGTCCAGAATTGGGCTGTGAAAGTTGGCACGACCATGCGCCTATTTTTGGCACGGTCGTACGAAGTTGGCACGACCGCGCGCTTATTTTGGCACGGCCGTGCGAAGTCGGACAGATTGGTACTCTGTTGTCCGGTTTTTGTATTTTCTTGATTTTTCATATTTTTTAAGTGGTTTAAAATGCTCAAACAAGCCCGGGATTGGACCAAACACTTACCCATGGTATTAATAACATAACCCAACCTTATCTCCCCTCATTATTCCCTTCTAACCCCAGATCTTAGAGAGAGAGAAAGAAAAGAGAGAGGAGTGATAGTAGAGAGATAAAATCGTGATATCTTGAGCGTTTGAAGTCGGATCGACGATCCGTCTTCGCCGTAGTGTAGAGGGCGACGAGGAGCACGTTTCTAGTTGAAGGGATCGTCCGATCCATTGAAGAATCACTACCTCGCCTCTCCTCCCACATTTTAGAGAAAGAGATTGAAGTTTTGAAAAGAGAAGCCTTGATTCGAGCTTGGATTGAGTGTGAGTTCGATGATTGGACTCCATAAAAGTGTAGAGCTCGTCGAGAAGAGTATTTCCAACATAAGCCCCTTGTTTTTGTGAAGGATTTGCGGTAAAGGTAAGTAACTATAATGTTTTGTGTGTTTACGAGTTGAATTGGAAGAGTAAAGCATGTAGGATGTGTTAGTGATGAATTTGTGTTATTATCGTGGGAAAAGTATATGATTAGTTCTTACAAATGATGTTGGGTTAATGATTGGGAAATAAATGATGACTATTGTTGATTTCGTAAACTCCGAACAATAGAGACTTGTAGAGATTGATTGTCGTTGCCATTATTGTTGTGATGGTTATTGTGGTTGTTGTGTTGGTAATCATTGTTTTTGAGTAATAAGAATTCATTGAGGTTGAAGAGTATTTGTATATTATTTAGTTGAGTTCCGGTCGTAATGTCGCCGAAGACTTGTTTTAATTTAATTGTACTTCACTATGTTATTCTTAAGTTTGAGTATATCGAATCATTGAAGTTTTGTCTTTTACGCACTAGCGGTAACCTTACGAGATTGTTACGAGTAGTAGACTCTTCGTGCGTTGGGCATTGCAATTGATATGAGTTTGTAGGGACGATACTACGGCTTGTCCCGACGTTTTAAATATAGGTAATGACTCTAACGGAGTCGATATGAGATAGTATATTTGTAGTTAGAAACTACGGACTATACACTAGTTGTGACTGACTCTGGTGGAGTCGAATAAGACGTAATAAACAAACGTCGATTAATAGGGTGATTTTGTTAATGTGTATAATCGACTCTACGGAGTCGAGTGATGGGAAGTATTAATCCCTACATGACATATATTAGTTCCCTACCACGTGGGACAACGAATTGACGGGTTCATAACTTAGTAGAACTTTGACCTTGGTTGACTTAGTCAAGCATTAGTTGACTACAAGTTACGTTGAATAAGCTGAGCTACACTCTTGTATAAACAAGCGTTAATAGTACATAGTTGCCTCTTCAATAGAATACATTGAATACTTATAGGATACTATAAGGATCCTAAGTTGAGTATAATAGATATGTATTAATTAAGGGTTGTAAGTACGAGTAGACTTACCTTACGTTGGGGTTATATATGTCTTTAGCTATCGCAGACACTATTTGATGGTTGAATTGTACAATAGGCCTACGCTGCCTATTGTCTTGTTTAGTTTACATGTTCAGTGATTTCAGACATGATGTGATTGATCTACTATGAGATAGGACAATCATCCTACTTTGATGATTGATTGTAGGACAGTCATCCTACATTGATGATTGGTTGTGTGTTTAGTGTCTAAGAACACATTGAGTTGATTTGATATGTGATTCAATATAACTCATGATGATTTGTTGAGAATGACGAGTAAATATCTACTTGTGCATTGCATTGAGTCCAGCTGGCATTCTTGGTAAAGTTATGGTGGGACGATGTATAGTCTTTACGAATGTGTTTCGTAATCGCTATGGGTCGCCGTACGGCACACACCCTCACTGTTGGCCGCAGGTGGGATGTAGCCCCACTGTTGTAGCAATATGCATGACTTTGGTTAGCTAGTTAGAACTCGATGGTATTAATCGGGGACGTCGATACTACGTACACGGGTATCAAGGCACATATGTTTTCTCGTGTATTGCAGGAGCAATGCGAAGTTAGACGAAAGAGAAATAATATCCTTTATGATGTGGTTTATTTAAGTTGCACTTATGTGAACACCAAAGTGCTAAGCGATTTATGTGACTTGTATACTTTTAATATGATACATGATCATTATGGTATATAAATGTTATTACCATGTTATTCCTACTGTTGAGCACCATGCCATGTCATATAGTTGCATATAATAGCTTGTTGATTATTGGTTAAGTTAGAATAGTACCTTGACTTGCCGGTTTGTAGCTGAGATGTTAGGTAAGCCAGAAGTGCTAGTTAGACTAGCTACATGTAGAGTATTGGTTTACTGTTGCATTCATACTCATAGCATACAATACATTATAGTGGCTTACGGGGTCTTTTAGACTCACCCTTATTGTGTTAACTCTTTTAGATTGCAATTGATGGATGGCATAGTGAGGTCGGTTAGACTTGCGGGTGCTGGCAGTTTGATCATTGAATAGTTGATTTTCGGAGCTCGTTTACACTTATGTTTCTTAATTCAGTGAGAACGATGGTTAATGTAAAGTTATGTAAACTTTACTTATGAGTAGCATTGTTTTGTAATTCTTTTATTGTTGTATTCTTTTGGAGCCGACACTCGATGTCGAGCCATTTATTATTGTAGTTTTCTCGAGCATGTTAGCTCGCGAGTATTTAGTGTTGTTATTTCTCCGGCTTAGTAGTTAGCCGTCGAGGTTTATTGTTGGGATTTCTATAGTATTGTTCTCCAGCTCATGTTTGGCCGTGGAGATTTTCTAGTTATTGTTTTGCTATTCGAGTTTTTAAAACTCAGGTTTCTATTAGTTGTGATTTTCCGATGCATAGTTTTGGTTTTGAGCTTACGTAGCTCGTTCACTTCTGTGGATTTTAGTTGTTTCTTTTAGTTTGACGCACCAAGTTGGGGTTCAATATCGGATCTCGGACTCGGGGCGTCACAATAGTTTTCATAATTGATCTTGTGACCGAATGAATAAGGTGTCTCTTTATAGAACTAGAGATTTTGAGTTTGACCTCAATGGGGTTATTCACCCTTCGTTTTATTATAGGTCCGCTAAATATATTTATCAAAAATGTCCTAAACATAGGATTTCTAGACATTTTTCATATTCTTAATATACAACAAATTTACTAAATGATGCAAACAAAGTGTGTGTGTGTGTGTGTATATATATATATATATTGTGTAAATTGGTGCAAGATATTTATTTTTTCTTGTCTGTTTGTAGATCGATGTTACATTTTTCAATAATTTGAAGGGCAAACTCCAAAATTCGTCCCTGTACTTTTTGTATTTTTTTTTGTATTCGTCCTTGTACCAATTTTTTTTTTTTTAGATCATCCTTATACCATGAACATTGAGCATGATTGGTCCTTCCGTCTAGTTCCGTTATATTTTATCCGTTAAATCATTTCACGTGCTTCTCACATAATTTATTTTAAGGGTAAATTTGTCATTTTCATTAAAAAAAATACAGAACCATTTGTAAACTTGTTGTCTTTTTCCTTCCTCGGCGATCTCATTTCTCACTTTTCTTGCTTTCTACTGACAAACTTTCCCTTTCCTTCCTTTCCCCCACACTTTCTCTCTCCTCCCTCACTACTCCTGTACTCCATACCCGCCGCCTGCCTCCCACTCCTTCCTCCCCAAAGTTGCAATTTTGTTGCATTGTCTTTTTTCTACCGACAAACTTTTCCTTCCCTTCCTATCCCCCCCCCCACACTTTCTCTCTCCTCCCTCACTGCTCCATACCCACCGCCTACCTCCCACTCCTTCCTCCCCAAAGTTGCAACTTTGTTGCAGCTTTTCAAATAAACCAAAACCCAAAAATCCTTTTAGCTAATTAATCAACAGTCAATTAATTTTCATACGATGTTTCTGATTTAACTCTGAATTTATCGAAGAAAGAAGACGAAGGCTTCGAATCTCTCTCTCTCTCTCTCTCTCTCTCTCTCTCTCTCTCTCTCTCTCTCTCTCTCTCTCTCTCCATTTGCTACAGGAAGAGTTACCTCCTTTGTGTAATTTTTTTTTTTTTTTTGGTTGCTCTCTGCCAAATTTTACAAAGAAAGAGGAGTCATCTCCTCATCTATACACTCTACCCTCTCTCTCTCTCTTTCTAAAATTTAAAGAGAGGTTTCTCTCTCTAAAATCCAGGTCGATCCAGTCCTTAGTTCTTCGACTTGATCTTCTCACAATCACCATTTATGTTCTTCTCACAATCACCATTTCTGTTCTGGTTATCCGAGGTTTGCTTCGTTTTCATCCAATCTCTGTTGTCGTAACTCCTCGTATGACTTCATCTTAGCAGCCACCATTGTTGCTCTGAAGCTTTTTTTATTTTTGCCCTAACAGAGAATAGTGTGCTTTAAAGTTCACCTACTGACTTGTCGTGAAAGAATAATGTGCTTTAAGGATGTTGGGGGTGGGATTCGGCTCGAGAGTGGTCGAGGATGATGGATTTGATGGCGACGGTGGTGGTGGAGGAATTGTACGGCGGTGATTGAAATGTTGAAAAAAAGTTTTAGAAGGAGTGACTATTTTACCCTTCATCAAATGCACGTGATCAGACTTAACGGCCAAAAAGAGACGGACTTAGACGGAAAGATCATTTACATTTGGCCTAACTAGTTCAAGGACCAGATGCGCACACCAAGGACAAATAGAAAAAATGTAAAAAGTAGAAGGACGAATTGTGGAGTTTGCCCTAATTTGAATGATAAAAAGTGAAAAATTATTTGTATAAAATTCTTATTTTATACGCCCTCCGTTCTAGGCAAAGAGTCCACTTTTGACTTTTTTTGGTCAACTAAGCTAAAATTTGACCAATAATTAACATAAATCTAGTGGTTTTTACAAAGTTATTAAAGTTGTAATCCATAGTATTATTAAGATAGTTTTTAATTAATGAAATTTTATTTCTTAAAATATAAGTAAAGTATGTAAATTTTTTATTTAATTTAGTCTTATGTTGACTTCTATAAAAAGAAAGTGGACTCTTTTGCATGAAAAAGAAGGGAGTATTTTTATAAGGGTCCATTTTTTTCTTTTTGTCATGACCCTTAAAAGTTCAGGACCAGCCTGAAACAAACCCCAAGAAAATTATAACAAAAAAATAGAAAATAAAAATCAAAGATACAGTGAACACTGAACAATGACAAAATTCCAACTTGCCCGCAAAGTGAGAAAAAACAAATTCTATTAAAGATATTGTCAACCATATCAAGAGACAACTCACACATCCTTGTATTTTGCATTCACTTCCCATCTAAAATAACCTAATAATAATTTCCTTTCTTCCATCATACCCAAAAGAAGAAAAACAAAAATCACAAAATAAGCCAATTGGCCAAACTTAAAAATAGAAGCTGCAGAGAAAGAACTAAATAAGATGATTCTTCTGTCTTCTCTCCACAATCAATGGGCAATAATAGGCATGCTTGAATTAAGCCTGGGGCTTCTCCCACTTGAGATCCTTGACCACCTCCCATGTGAAGTCTGGGTCGTCTCTTCCAAAGTGTCCGTAGGCAGCAGTCTTCAAGAACCTGCCATTTCCACCCCTCTTGAGATCCAAGTTGATCGAGATCATACCAGGCCTGAAGTCAAAGTTCTCCTTAACAATCTTGAGAATCTCCCTGTCAGGAATCTTTCCGGTACCATAGGTGTCTACGAAGACAGACAGGGGCTCTGGAACACCAATGGCGTATGAGACCTGGACAATGCACCTCCTAGCAAGCCCACCAGCAACAATGCTCTTTGCTGCTTGCCTGACAATGTAGGCACCACTCCTGTCCACCTTCGTTGGGTCCTTCCCGGAGAAAGCACCACCACCATGGGCACCCCACCCACCATAGGTATCAATGATGATCTTACGGCCAGTAAGACCAGCATCACCGTGAGGTCCACCAATGACAAAACGGCCAGATGGGTTCAAGTGGAAGATGGTCTTCTCGTCGAGGTAAGCTGCAGGAACCACAGGCTTGATGACATGCTCTTTAAGGTCAGCTGCAATCTCATCGTTGGTTACGGTCTCATCATGCTGGGTGGAAATAAGAATGGTGTGGACACGAATTGGTACCATGGCACCATTGTCATTCTGGTACTCCACAGTCACTTGGGTCTTTCCATCGGGTCTGAGCCATGCACAAGTGCCATTTTTACGGACTTCAGTCAGACGAGCACCAAGCTTTGTTGCAAGGACATGGCTAAGGGGCATAAGCTCAGGGGTCTCATCAGTAGCATAACCAAACATGTGACCTTGGTCACCAGCACCAATCTCCTCGGGCCTCTTGGTCAAATGACCATGGACACCCTGGGCAATGTCAGGGCTTTGTTGCTCAATGTTGACAAGGACCTTGCAATTGTCAGCGTCCAAACCCACATCATCAGACACAAACCCAATGGCACGGCAGGTGTCACGCACAATCTTTTCATAATCAACAGTGGCTTTGGTTGTAATTTCTCCAAAAACCATGACCATGTTGGTCTTGGTGCAGGTCTCGCAAGCAACCTTGCTGTCAGGGTCCTGTGCTAGGCAGGCATCCAACACAGCATCAGAGATCTGGTCGCAGAGCTTGTCTGGGTGTCCCTCATTAACAGACTCAGATGTAAACAAGAAAGACTCCATTTCTACCAGAGCTGCATAGGATAAATAATGTATCAAGTCTCCAGTTATCCCACTTAATAATGAATGATTTACCTAATAATAACTATACAAGGACTGCAGAGATGACTAAGCATAACTAAAAAAGGGCAATTTGAGGATCTCAAAATGAAATTTGATTGTACAAACATGCACAAGGCAAGCTACACTAATACAGATACAACTACAACAAGCTTTTGAAATTGAAATTAGCCAGTGTCAAGAGGGCTGAATATTTGTAGAGCAACAAGTCCCATAAAAGAGGTTAAACATTATTAATAAAATTGCCGAGAGACAACAAAAGTACAAATTTCAAGATTCTGAACATCTATACAAAAATATACATTCAAAACTTCATCAATAAAACAAAGTCGGTTTGTCCAAAAAAGGAAGTCTTAAACCAAATTCTAGTTAATATGAATCATAGGAACTTGAAACATATCCACTGAAATCTAGACTCGATTATTAGAAGAACCTTAACAGTATACATAAAAACAGGTAAAGTTAACCGAGAAAACGACAACTGTAGAATCTTAGATCTAATACACCTTCCATTCCATGCAAAGTGTCCATTATTATATTTTCCACATATGTTATGAACATCTCAGCTAAGCTTCAACATTTTTGTAATTATAACCAACTACATTACTATTTGTATATCCCTTAATTAAGTCAAATGTATATATAAGGTCAAAAAGGCCAAAACCAATCATGGTACTCCACAGAAATGAACTAAAAGCATAGGTATAAAACATACAGCATGCCCAGATCTATGTAGTAAAAACCGATAAAAAGGATCAATCCAATGCAAGTCAAACCATCATGAGCTTGAAGCACCAGATCTGGAATATTTAACCTTATTTCGAAAATCAATAATCATAACTTCCAGCTACCAGTTCAACCTCAAAATCTAAAAAATAACAGGAAAACTCAAAACTAAAATCCATTTCAAATAGAGTGAATTAGATCATTTTATACACCGAAATATCTAAAATCAACCTATTTTGATACTTTAAACCTCTAACTATTGGCATAGTTCAAAGTTTATCAGATTCAACTCCAGATCTATACATATTGCAGTACAAAACCTCAAATCCATTTCAATTTAATCACAATACATCACATTAAAACGCAACGCAATTATCCTTCTTTACCTAGGCCAATAATTTGATCCGATTTCATAATTTAAAAACAGTATCAGCATTTTCAACATACAGACAAAATCAAATCAATCACCACATCTAAAACAGAGCAGAGAATCAAATCATTTGCCACATCTGGAATGTAAAACACAGAGAGAGAGGAGTCTACAGAAAATCAAATAAATCGCCACAACTGTGTGAAAAAACACACTCAACTGTGGTGCACACAGAGAGGGGAGAGACAGAAGTCACGCAGTACCTTTGAAGAGTGTTAAGAGCTTTTTCTCCTCCTCAAAGCAAATGCTTCTTTCAGTGAAGATTGGCAAAGAATAAGGGACGCGGTGAGTGTCTTTTATAGGCGAAATGGAGGAGGGGGGCCTTTCCGTCGTATTTCGGGCTAGATTCATTCACGTTGTTGGTGGGAATCTTAGATCAACGGCTATGATGGTTTTTACCGCTTAAATCTACACCGTCCATTTATGTCCGTGTCATGTGCGTAGTATTTTTGGAGTTGGTGAGCGATAAGGATAGTTTTTACTTTTTACCCACCAACCCCCACCACCCACCAACTTTCCCAATTTCGCCCATTTCTTTTTTCTGAATGTTACATTTACCTCCCCTAAAACTTTAGTTAAATTTCATATCCACCCTTTACCTTTTGAAAAAAACTAATTACTGTATGTTTTAAAATTTTATCTTGTGTTTCACAATGATCATGACCCCCTACTCTCACATATTGTTAAATTAAATTTTTTTTTTTTAGACTTTGTGATGGATAGAAGGTTTCTCTAAACAACTTGCAAGTAGTTCTCTAATTCCATTGGTCTATGATTCTATGTTTTTCCTTTACATATGATTTTGGTTTAGTTTGCAAAGGGCTTTGTTCTCCTTGTTAGGATGGGAAAGTATGATTGTACTAAGTCAATAACTAATTTAATTTTAAAGCCTTTAAGAACTAAATGTAGCTTTCTTTTTATGTAAACTTAGTAATAAATCTACATCAACCAACTAGAAGAAAGTAGTACAATTATGAGATGCTTGTTTGGTGAAAGAGTAATAATAGAAATACACATTTACATGTTAAATTTGGATCAATCACAATGTGTATAGACAAGACTACTTAAGCTAATAGGGAACATGTTATAGATAATGTAAATCAAATATCCAAATTTAGATATTTCATAATGTAGTATAAATAAGACTACGTACTTAAGCTAATAGAGAACATGTTATGGATTATGTAAATTAGATATCCAAATTTGGATATTTCATAATGTGGAGGGATAAGACTACTCAAGTTGACTCACGATTTTGTGACCTTCATTTGACCATTCCTTATTCACAAATTTGTGAGGTATTCAAAAATGAATGTTGCTACTTGCTAGTAATACTCTTGTACTATAAAATTGTTAATTCTTGAGGAAAATTTAGGTGAGGAAGAAGATGTGGCTATTTTTCTCTAAAAGGACCTAAAGGTGTCACTTAAAGAGTAGTTTTTGGACGACATTAACAAATGTTGGTGTGAGAGTACAGTTGACGAACTAGGATAAGGAAGTTGACGGACTAGGATGAGGAAGGATCAAAGTAAGAGTTTTGGGAAATGAGGGAACCAAGCAATAGAGCCGGCAAAATTAGCCCAGCCCAATGGGCCGGCCCAACCAACTCGATATTATGGGGGGCTTGGGCTTCAATTTATAAGGCCCGAAAAATTTTGGGCATTTTTGGCCCGGTCCAATAAGCCCGTGGACTAATTGGGCTCGGGCCAAAAGCCCGATTTTTCCAACCCAACCGATACACTTTTATTAAGTTTTCAATCAAAAATTTTTGCTACTTTAAGTGATCTTTTAGTCTTGTACATGCGTGTACAAAACAAGTTTATGTGCAATGCTTTTAAAAATAAAGGAACGGACAAGAGTGTAAATAAAGGGAACGGACGGGAGTGTAAATTATTTGGAACGGACAGAGTGTATCTTGAAATCCAAGACTTGGTTATTTGAAGTTATGAAGTTTATGTTCAATGTTTCCAAGATTAATAAAGGGAACGGACAGGAGTGTAAATTATTATTTCTAATTAATATGAAAATATCTCTTATGTTTATGTGCAATGCTTTTAAAAATAATTAGAAAAATGTTTGATTAAGGTTAATGCAAATTTTCAGTCAATTGTTTCTTATGTTTTTAATGTATTTTACACTCCTCCTGTCTACAAACAATTTATATAGTTGTATTTTAATCATCAAGATACGACTTATTATTTAGAGATTTTATTTGATAAATTGTAGACTTGTAATGAGTTGTGAATTTTTTTTATGTGATATGTAAATTTTGTAAAAAATATGTTTTGGTAGAAATTTGGGTCAATTTGGCCCGAAAGCCCGATGACTTATAACCGAGTTGGGTGGGCTAGAGGTTTGAGGCCGATGTAGTTTTGGGTCTGGCCGGCCCAATTTTATGTGTTGGCCCGATGAGCTGGGGCTGGAGCTGGCCCAGCCCAACCCATTGCCAGCTCTACCAAGCAACCATAGTATCCAAACTATTGGCGATGGGATGAAGATATGACTAAACTTTGGGGCATGTCACTTGTTTCTTGTGGTTTCACCATGATTTGTTGGTGAAATCAGTTTTTTTAGTCATTTGACTAATCGGATTTATAAGTAAAATTATTACATTTCATTTCTTTAGGAAATAGGTTGGTGTTTCAAAAATAAAATAAAAATAGGTTTAGTACAAACTTTGCCATAATTAACCTATAATCATTTGAAAAATTATGGAAGCATGATGAAATGTGACTACTTTAACACGAGAAAAAAATATACTCCAGATTAAGAAAAAATATTGATTCTATCAATTAAAGTTGAAATCAAATTAAAGATAAAATTGTAAAGATAACTTAAAAAAAAAAAAAAAACTAAAAATTGAACAAATTTTTTGAAACAGCCTGAAAAGTAAAGATGATTTTATTTTTTTTTAGAAACAGAGGGAGTATTATATCAGAAAAACAAAGTAAAGTAAAACTTTAACAAATCTAAGAAGCACTAGTCATGCCAACCATAATTATAAGATTTGTTTTGACACTATAATATACTATAGTCAGTTATGCCAACAATAACTAATATTATTTTAAATGAGCTTTGTTTACTTTTACAAATTTTTAATACTAAACCACCTAAATTAATACTCCCTCCGTACCTAAATTATTGTCCTCCTTTCTTTTTTCGTCCGTTCCTAAATAATTGTCTTGTTTGAAACTTTTCTTTTTAAAACATCACTTTTACTATTTTACCCTTACTTTTTCTTTCTACTTTAATTATGGGCCACATACACATGGGCATTAAAGAAAATAACACACTATTTCAATACTATTCCAATATTAATAATCAAGTCAATTGCTTTTTCTTAATCCGTGTGCCGGGTCAAACAAGACAATAATTTAGGGACGGAGGGAGTACTTGTTAACGTATGCATTTAAAATACATGTTAACAAGATATTATTTATGAGTGTGTTAACTTGTGCGTTAAGGACATATGTTAGGAATATCAACTCGGGTAGTTATGCTTAAAATTAGGGTTTATTATGTTTTTGACCAACGTACTATGGTCGGGGAGCAGAATTGACAATCGTACTCTCAAAGACCCATTTTTGCCCTATGTACTTGTATAAGTTGGAAACAATTGACACACCCGTTATCTTCCCATCCAGAAACTTGACGGCCGTTTGATGGCCATCCAAAAAACTTGACGGTCATCCAAAAACTTGACAGCTCCAAACTATCTCACCTTGTCTGTATTTTCTCTCAAGACCCTTCCATCGCTTCCCCTTATCTATTCGACCCCCAAAATATCTCCTGGTGTCATCTCCTACCCATGCCCTGTAATCCTCATGTGTACAGACTATGCAATTTCACCTCCATTGCGGTGGGCTCCCAGCTCTACGTTCTCGGTGGGTCAATTTTCGACACGCGGTCGTATCCGCTTGATCGTCCCTCCCCTTCCTCATCCGCCTTCCGGTTTGATTTTGGTAGGCATTCTTGGGATTGTCTTCCCCCTATGCTCAGTCCTTGTGGAAGTTTTGCATGTGCAGCGATCCCCAATTCGAATCAAATTCTTGTTGCCGGCGGTGGTTCCCGGCACAACATGTTTGGTGCAGCTGGGAGTAGGATGAGTTCAGTGGAAATGTATGATGTTGGGAGGAATGAGTAGGTGGCATTAGATGGGTTGCCTCGGTTTCGAGCTGGTTGTGTTGGGTTCTTGGTGGCATTGGAAAAGTACATTTGGCCGTCAAGTTTTTGGATGGCTGTCAGACGGCTGTTAAGTTTTTGGATGGGAAGATAACGGGTGTGTCAATTGTTTCCAACTTATGCAAGTACATAGGGCAAAAAGTGGGTGTTTGAGAGTGCGATTGTCAATTCTGTTCCCGACCATAGTACGTTGGTAAAAAACATAATAAACCCTTAAAATTATGTAAAATGTGCACATGAACTCACAATTTACATAATTTTTTATTTACATTTATATAATTTTATGCATAACTTTTCTAATTAATTCTTCTTAATATATGTCCTTAGGGCACAAGTTAACAAAATCTCTTATAATATAGGAGTCTCCTGCTCATTGCAAAGTTTGAAAGATTGTTTTGTTATTCACAATTTTACTCGTACAAAGGTGTAAAAGTTTATTAATAATAATTTTATACATATGCAATAGGTGAAATTTGGTACATTAAGGAAATATATTTGTTAATTGGGATTCTAATAGTGAAATTTATACAAATTGTTTGGTAGTTAAGATTAAAGCTGAATAGAATTAAAAAGTTAAATTGTTGGATATTTAGTACGTAATAGGTGGTCTGGACTAATAGTCTGTGTTATTTGAATAAAATTCGGACTAATAGCATTTATTATCAGAATAAAGTCTTTCTCCCCTCGCTAATTATATTAATAAAAAGGGTGACATTATTAGCGTTTTCACTTAAAAAAATATGAAACCAATATTTTTAATCTAAAAATTACTTCTAGTATATAAATATTCATTAATAATACCAAAATTATTAATACTGCTTACTTATGCCCGAGTACAAAAAAAAAAAAAAAAAAAACCGAATAATTGATTAATAGTAGTACTATGAAGACTTTCTTGGTGTTACGGTAAAGTCTAGGAAAATGTGCATTTTATCCTAAAACAAAGGACTCAAGATTACAACCAACGTCCACATGGGCATTCCTGAGATAGCTACACAATTTATAGTCAAAACACTGTTTAAGTATGATTAGTGTCTTCATACGTGTGGGGGTCAAATTTTCCAACATTTTTTATTTTTCAAAGGAGTTGGTGGCCTTGGTAAACTTGGTTGTTGGTCAGATCAAGTAGTGAAAGAGATATGGCATAAAAGAAGAGGAGGCTTTCCCACCAAACCATGAATAAAAAATAAATTAAAATTTTGCTACTAATAGCCCGTTTCATCGTGTGTTTTAGTCAAAATATAGGGATAAAATGTATTTTATTTGTAAAAATTGTGTTTCAATGCTGCGACAGAAAAAACAGCGTTTTCAAAACGCAGCTGTGTTTTAAAATTCTGAAATTTCCAGTTTTTTCTTAAAACGCTGTTAGAAAAAAAAAACTGCGTATTGAAGTGATATTCCAAACGCATTTATAAGAAAAGACATATGCTTTTAAAACAATGTGTTTTTTAAAACGCTGCGTTTTATAAATGCTGCACCAAACAGGCTCTAATTTTTACATTTTGCTGCGGACATTTCAAAGTTTTTTTTTTTTATATTTATAGGCGTTCATTTATGCCCCATGAATGAAATTGAGGTTTTATAGGCACTGTCCATTTATGTTCGTTAAAAATTTGTTGATATCAATATCCATTAAAATATGGGCATTCTAGGGGACGAATGGTTATGGGCACAAATTGCCACCACTAGAGAGGAGTTTTATAATTTATTGACTGTTTATAGTCTAAATGGTAATTATTAGAACCAAATCAGTCACTAAACCGATTGACTGAGTAATTACTTCATTTTTCAAGGGGTTTTAATCTTATGAAAATCTTACTATATTTTATCAAGAAATTATGTCAATTTAAGTGATTACTTCATTTTTCACCAAATATCTCCAAATCGTTTTAACATTCAAAATCACCCATCCATGATGGTCAAATTTGTATAATATTTACCATATGATAGTTTTTCTTTTGATACGTCGAGTTTGAGTTTTTTTCTCAAAATATTGGTAACAATTATGATATTTTTGTATCATTTTTTTCTTGAAATACTGGTAACAAATATGAAATACAATTTTTTTTTTCTTATAAATGCATCTAGATAGTGAATCATCTTAAAAATTACTTTCTATAATTTGAGTACATTAAAATGCAACTTCATTCGATAAAACACTGCATTTTCTTGTATTTAAAGACCATAGTTTTTTATTTATTTATTTTTATTTTTAAATTGCCATTTTGAAACCCAGTGTTAAATGTTAATAAACAAGTTAAGGTAACTTATTGTTGGTGGTTTTTCTATTTTATTACAAGATACAAAACAATCAGACAGATCCTAACTCTACTCACGTTAGTCTCTTTAAGATAGTCACTTATATGTAGGGATGATAATTTTGAACCGAAACGTAGATATTTGAACTGAATTGAACCAAAGTTGATGGTTATTAACTAGTTTGACTGAATATGGGGTGGGTAATGGGGATAATCGAAATGAAAAATTGGGGAACTGTTTGGTTTTGGTATTAGCAGTACCCGCCCCCTTACCCGCCCAATTACTCGAACCACTTATTTAGTACTAATATAATTTTATCCATATTTTCATACAAATATTTACCATATAACTTAGGTATATATATGTTAGATTTAAAACACTAAAATTTAATTATCTTTCGCAATTATGTGAATCTGTCACTCAGTGCACTTAGTCGTTCACTCCTTTTCATCACTTAATTATTTAATATTTGATAAATTTGTGGCGTGCACAACTACTTAATTTGACTTTTTAGCTTTTACGAACATAATTATGATATAGTTTTAAGTATAATTATTATCTTTTATCAAGTCTTATGAACTTGATTAAGTAATATGTTATTTAAAAGTTATTTTTGAGTATTTTTTTCTAATCATTAAATTGTTTTAAGCTAAATTGATAGTTTGACGAATTACCCGTGAATATTCCCCGATTAACCGTTACCCGCGAAAAATAAATATGGGGGGACAAATTAATTACACAGTTGGGAATATGGTGGATATGGGGCATAAAGTTGAATTGGAAAATGGAAATGGTATTATGAATAACTGCCACCGAATCCTCCCATTGCCATCCCTACTTATATGCAATCTTTATTTAAAAATAGGCTATTTTATTTAACACTTTTTCTAGCTAATAAATTTTGCTAATTTAGTAGAGATTGACCATTTTTCAAAACAGGGAAAGAAATCTAGAGTTGAACAGAGTTTGGTATAATATAGAAGCCTCTTAAAATATTTGTAAAATTATAGTACAAAATTTCAATGTTCACCAAGTGAAATAAGCAAAGTTAATTTTTTTTTTTATTATCAAAATAGGCCTAACGCCGTTTTTAACAAATTTTTTTTTGAAAGGCATTTTTAACTATTGTATGTACTTAAGTTTAAATACTACTTTAATATATATATATATATATATATATATATATGGAAAGTATTTAATGGTTACTTTTTTATTTAACCATCAATGGTTACTCTCATTATCGACCATTGGATAAAAAATTAAAGGTTACTTTAATATATATATATATATATATATACATATTAAAATTTCTACCACACCACTTTGAATTCACTTTTTATTTTTGCTACAAATACTAATGTGTTATTCGTTAATTCAACTACATGGCATGACAGTCAATAACATATCAACATATGTGATAAAAATAGAAAAAGATATCTTAGTACGACGAAAAAGATTAATGTAGCCTATCGTAAGTTTAAGACAAAAGCTAGGTTGAATTAGAGTTGTATTTTCTTACTAATTGATTCCACTATATTTTTTTCTATCTTACTTTATTTTCAAACTTTACAAAATTAAGAAGAAAAAAAAAAAACATATACTCCCTCCGTCCCTAAATTATTGTCTTACTTTCTTTTTTCGTCCGTCTCAAAATAATTGTCTTGTTTGAAACTTTTCTTTTTAGAACATAATTTTTACTATTTTACCCTTACTTTTTCTTCCTACTTTAATTATGGGCCACATACACATGGACATTAAAGAAAACAACACAATTTTTCAATACTATTTCAATATTAATAATCAAGTTAATTGAGTTTTTTTAATTTGTGTACCGGGTCAGACAATAATTTAGGGACGGGGGAGTACTACATCATCCAAAAACACCATTTAAATTTAGCTTTTTTCATGTAAAAGCTGCAGTCCAAGTAGAAAATTGGCCTTAGTCAAAGGGTAAAGATGGAAATTCAAAATCACTGAAAGCCACAATTTCTTTGTCCACAAGTTCCTTAAACCCCTTGAGCTATTTTCAATGAATTTTATTGTCACAAATTCTCAATTGTAAAATCTCAATTCAAATTCCCAGTTCTGAGATGGCGCCTGAAGGCTCATCAACTAACAATACTGTTACTGACATCGCCGCTGAACTGAATCATTTGGGCATCGGAGGCCAACAATTCACTGCTGAAAACCCTAAGACTGACCATAAAAGTACCGGAGTTGAAGACGAAGACAGAGACTCCGACGACGGTGGTGTGCAGATCACGTGCTTCTCTGAGATAGTCAACGACGTAAACCTCCATTTTCAGATCATTCGCCTTCCCAAACAGGTAGTTTAGCTGTAATTCATGATTGAAGACTCCGATTTTCACTTCTGCTAGCTATTAGATTGAATTATAGCCATGGTTAACTCGTTAGTATATCGATTATGATAAATGATAATCGTAATCGCCATCGCACAACACTTTAATGCTCTAAATTTTTTTTTTTTTTTTTGTGCAAGTGAAGCTGCATTGCTCAACCAGCACTTAAAATGATTTCTGTTTTTCGTATTTTCCTTCTATACACACCCACACAAACACTGTTGATGATTTAAGTGGAATCATTGGCCAATTGGTGTAATCGGGGTTTTGTTTCAAAGATGGGTGAGCTCGGGAATACTATATTGTGGATTTGGGGGTGCGGAGTGCACATTCACATAAGTATTTACGGGCTTGCGGGGTGTAAATAATCAAGTATTTATTGTTTCCTTTCGATTTATTGTTTCGCAACGAATAACCCTGCCGGGGGTCTCGCTGCCCGGTCAGCGAGTCTGGGTCCAGGGGCAAAGCGCCCTAGTTTAGGGGTTTGGGGACGCAATGTGGTTCCCGATAGGGGTTCGGGGGCAACGCCCCCGAAACTTTCGGTATGACCTGTCTTGCTGTTTGAATTCAATTTTTGACAGTTTTTTCCAGCAGTTTTTTGGTAACTGAAGTGATAGACAATATACAAAAAGGAAACAGATAGAGAAACTGATATGTATCAGATTTCAATCATCTTTGAGTTTCATCAATATATACTAATACTCCATTAGTGATCTCCTTTTTAGTGCCGTAAGAGGAGGGCAATTGTAGTATTATCCCACAAGAATATTCGTGTAACCCGGGGCATGTGATGAGGGTCGAATAATTCTTGCAGAAAGTACATAATTCTACAATATATCCAAGTTCTGTTTTCGACATTGTTGTAACCCCGTTCTCTAACAAACACCACACTCTCTCCCCACTTCAATCCCAATTGAAAGGAGACAGTTAGTTGGAAGTATTATACTCTCTCCATCTCAGAAACAAAGTTGCATTTACGCTTTTCAAAATCTTCACATTTTTTTTTTCGAATAAAAATTTGATGTGGATTTGCTTATTCTTAAAAAAATTACTATAAAACATGAGATTCATAGTACTTTTAGTATATTTTATGAAGGTTATAGTTTTATTCTGTACAAAGTACTGCTAGAACACTTGATTCTTTTATTAGTCTTTAATTTTGCACATAAACTGTTTGTAGAATTGTACAAATGATGGATTTTCATTCTGTGATGATGATTTAGTACATATTCTTCTGTGCTTAATGCCAGCATATCCCTCAAGTCTTTCTTGAATACGCTCTTTTTTAGCATGATTCTGGATTGTCATTTGATATGTTAAACAAAGATTAAAAAAAATAAAATAAAACATTGGTCAATGTTGTTTGAGAAGTTTGTTGTATGCTAGAGAATCTAGATATGACATGTTGAATCGGTGATCAAATGAGAGTAGCTCAGTTGGGATGCTTGATGTGCGCTTGAATTAGCGGAGATGAGAGTTAAATGAGCGTGTTTCATCGTCAAACAGTATAAAAGTATTAGCCCAATAGGACATACAATGATACAACGAGATAAAATTGCTGGAAATGGTTTGGAGGCACCTTAGACCAGGAACATTTTCCTTAGTTTAAAGTTTGAACTACTGGAACTTAGTACTCTCAAAAATTACAACAGTGTAGCATAGTCTTATTGTCTTTGTATACGTATGATGAGATTCCGATAATTAGATAATTGAATATCCATGAGTACTAATTAAGTCGTCGGGCTCCTTTAACTAAATAGGAGTCTCTAGGTTCAAGTTCTTGCTTGAGATTTTTCTTTTGTTTTGCCACAATGGGTTTTATGAATAGCTGAAGTTTAGATTGCAAAGAATTTGGATTTCCATACATAAGTAAGAGTGAAATATCTGTTTAAAATTCAAAAAGAAAAGAGATTTAAACATATGTGGTTGTATGATGGAAAACCTCCCACTTTCTGCACCAGCTTGGGCCTCATCATTTATATTACCATAATTGTGACTTTTAATAACAAAAAAATGCTTCGGATCCCAACATTTTATCACAACCTTCCATTCCAACCTACATGGCAGTGCAAGTGATTTGTTAGTTTGTGGCCCCATAGTTAAGTGATGTAATGTGAATTTTTTAACTTAAAACTGATGCTTGTGTTGGGACAGAGCTAGTAGAGTGTTTTAGCAGGCAATGTTTGCTCCGGTTTCACCGGAATGGGCAGGTTATCATGGGGCTTTTCTAGAATTTGAAATCAAGAACTACTTTTCCTTAACGTTTATTTTGTATTCTCGTTGTTGTGTTCTTGGCAAGCTTTTTTTGTGCCCGATTAATGTGGATCAATCTTCTTTGAGGTCTACTTCTCATGTACTATCTTCATTGTAGATATATGCATGGATTGGTTGCAACTCTGCCAACTTTGGAAGTTTATATGCTGCTGCGCTTACTAGACCAGTAAGTTTATCATTTTGATACTTGCTTTTTGGATCTTTCTAAATTTTTTCATTTCCAATGGATATACATTTGGGATTAAGTTTTTGCTTTAAGTTTCTTAGTTTTTTTCTCGTTTAAGGTTTTTTTTTTCCCGTTGTTGATAGAGTAAGTTTCTCAGTTTCCATGAAAGAAAAGTTAACAAGGTTTTCAGAATAGGAAGTATGAAGAATAGGCCTATATTCTGGTTTCAATCTGTATATCATAGTTATCATCAATTTATGGAAAAACGACTTTTTTAACCATCGTACTAACTAGGGAATATCAATTTGACCATCGTACTTTGAGATTTACAAATGTGACCATCGTACTAATAATTGCGCTTAAAATTAAACTAAATTGTTAACTTTCATTAAATATTTTAACGGTGACTCTCTAAACATGCTAATATGGACTTTGTGGAACCCATATGGATCCCAAAAAGTCCACATCAGCATGTTTAGAAAGCCAGCGTCAAAATTTTAATGTAAGTTAATGATTTAGGTCTAATTTTAAGCTCGATTATCAAATTTGCAAATCTAAAAGTACGATGGTCAAATTGATATTCCCCAAATAGTACGATGGTTAAAAAAATAGTTTTTCCGTTAGTTACCAACACACCTTCACCAACACCATCTTCAACTTACTCTGGTTATTGCACAGAACAACACGGCGAGTGTTACATCTCTACTTGGAGGTGCTTCTGATAAGACGGGATATTCTATTGCTCATCGAATAGGTATGCCAATATACTTGAAATTTAGGCCCAGTTAATTTCATTGTAAAACATTCCCCGGTAATATGTATACTGGCGAATTATTAAAAATTTTACTTTTCTTTCGTACAAAAATTACAAAGTCTTGTTTACTTTCATGGTTTTCAATTAACTTATGAAATTATGATCGCAATGTGTTGTTTTCTATGTTATTTTCTTAAAATGAAAATATTTTCGGAGACATTTTACATCAAAATTAGTAGCGTGTCAATTGGAATATTTTTTTCTGGGTCCATTGGTTGACTTGGAACTTTTCCAACAGTAATGAGGACTGGTCTTAATGTAACTTTGGCCTGTAACATTCCAAAGGATAGCCCCATGCTTGAGGTTCTCTCTCTCTCTCTCTCTCTCTCTCATGACTGATATTTCCTTTTTCACCTAACCTTCTTTTTAATTCGGGGTTTAAGGTTGCTGCTCAAAAGAAGCTAGTAGAGAAGCTAATCGCACTTGGGTACACGAATCCAAAACCTTGAAAGGGTGAAATTTGCAAGATTTGGCTTTTAAGGTAAGATGTGTCAATGCTATTTTATGATCCCACAAGACCAAGTTTCCTGATCTTATGCTTTATGGCTTGTTTCTGTTGAGTTGAATAATTATTGCTTGATTGCAAGGGATTAAATCTTTCACATTGTATCCACATCACATGTAACAAGATTTTCGTATGCTGTTCCTTCTATTTGGACCAGTTTTCTTTAAGGAGAATTAATTTCTGGATGACATCTTGACATGAAGAATAGCCATTCAAATAGTCCCATAAGCAGTCCTTCTGTTACTGTAAATCTGATGTGTGGGACATCTAAGATGGTTTAGCTTACATACTGAAACACTTAAGTTACTCATAATGTGAGTAGGATGTAAGTGTATAACATATGCAACTTCTGTTTGTTTGCTATAGAACTGCACCCAAGACCTCAGACTCGTTGAATATGTAGTTGCCTTAATAGGGCTATTAACTTTTTTCCTTGCATTCTCTTTTGTCACTAGATACTTGTACACCCCTTTGTGTACTGCTGTACACCTATCCCAGGGTGTTAGCCACCCCAAGGATGATGATCTCTGTTTCCACCCAGCAACTGTCCTTGACCACAACTCCTGTATTCGCCTGGTATAAGTAACTGAGTGGTATGTATCTTGACCAGCCACATTCATGACTTGAAGCACTGATCCAGTGATTGGCTGCAACATGAGAACATTATAAAATAATGATAGCAACATATTTATAGCAATTGGCCTAATAATAGTCTTAAAATAGGATGGTCAAAACAGTCGCAAAGGATAAATGTGGTGGTAATATATTGTGGAAAGTGGTGAGCTTATATTCACCTTTAGCAGACAGATGTCTGGCATTCATTTGGTCCAGTATACGCAGTGTGAACTCTGCATATATCTTAGTACCAGGAGGAAGGGTCGAAGGCTCAGCCAAACCCACATAGAGAGAAAGATGGCTGCCCATACCGTTGCCTTTTCCATTGGGATATAGCTGCATCTTCCTGCAAAGCACAACAGTTTGGTGACAAGCTCAATACTTAAAATGTTAGGCATATAGTTAAGAGTGTTAAAGGGATTCAGTTTGGGCACTGCGTATCAGCTAGGCAATATCTGATTGCATATACCATTTCTGATCTCCAGCATTAAATATTGATGAGTCTTGGCACACTGCATTGATCTTCCAGTAGTTGTCAATTTTCCAAGTGTGCTTGTAAGTAATGGCATGCTTCATCATTGACAAACACTCGGTTTTCCCTTTACTTCTTTCATTACAAACAAAAACCTCTGCTCCGAATATGCAGGTGTCATCAACAAGATATCCAGCGGAGGCATCATTAAATGCTTTGAGAGGGACGAATTGATCAAAACCCCATTCAAGCTTCATTCTATGAAAGCGTCTTGCCTTCCCAGTGGCATCTGGAAGATCATAACCAAAAATTAGCTCGTGGGATATACTTACACATGTAATTTACGCTAATTGTTAGTTGGTATCAAAAGTTGATATGATTTCTAGCTAATATTTTGAGTTGTGCTTTTGACTTGGCCATGATACAGGTGTACTGTGGTCATGCACCATAAGAAGTATTGTTGTTGTTTGAATATAACATGAAAGATAAATCATGCTATATTTCTTATTTGGGAATACTGTTTATGTGGAGTCTCGATTGCCTCTTTTCACTGCAGATGCTGGTTCTTTAAACCAAGGGCCATCACCATTAGCTGAATGTGTGCGTAGAACCCACATAAATCCTGGGAACAAGAGGCATAATTGATAATCTCGATAAAGGTATACCTTCAAGTTTCAAGTAGTTATCCTTGTTCTGATCAAGTAGAAATATTCTGAAAAGAGCGAGGACCTCCCAACCAGGAGGAAGATCACTAACTTCTGCCATAGCTAGGTAAGCTGATATGTATTCGCCAACACCTTTCTTCTTGTTGCCATTTGGGTGGACTATCAACTTCCTGCAACATTGTTGGTCTTGAACTTGTAAATTACTTAGAAAGGCACGTCACAAGTAGAGTCCAATTGATCAAGTCATATTGTGAGTGAAAAGGGAAGAGAATAGCATACCATTTGTAGCGTCCAGCTTCAAATTCGTTAGATTCATATCTCTCTATTTTGCTTTCTGCCATTAGCGAAAACTGCTGAAATTTGACTGTGTAATGAGCTGGAGGTGTTTCCGATATTGATCGTGAAACCCCTGTTAAAGGAAAATGAGAAGAGATGCTGGATGTTATGTTGATTCATGATGTCGAAACTGCAACACAAGCGGTGGAGTTTTCCTTCTCAGAGTATTTGTAGTACTCCCATCGTCTCTACATGAGTGATGCCCCTAAATAAGTGTTATTTTTCCTAATGAATTTATTACTTAATTTACCTAGCGTTATCTATAATGTTTTAATGTGCACTTGCAAATTGCAATGGTAATTATAGTATCATTAAGTTTTTATGTATATGTGACACTGCTAACATTGCTGATAAGTTAACTATCTTAAATCTATAGGAAAACTTAAAAATGAAACTTGGTCCCATGTTTTGGTATGTGTGTGTGTGTGTGTGAGAGAGAGAGAGAGAGAGATGTAACATACCATCTTGTTCGTCAAGAGTGAGATTTGCAATGGTAGTTTTCTTAGCCTGGGCCATAGCGTTAATAATCAAAACAAACAGCAAACAGAATTTATGAATAAGGTTGAGATGATCTTTTTGGTTTCATTGTGGAAAACCTAATCCTTTTATACTCATTTGAGGACGATATTCTTATCTTTCTCTTGGATGGGACTTCTGTTTGTCCAATTTCTCCTTGCCTAGTTTAAGCAAGCAACTGGGTAGACGAAAGCATTTTATGTTTTCTAGTTCAAGTAAAGAATAGTTGGAGATCCATACGACTAGATAAATAGAGCAAGTAAAGATCCTTCAATTATCTCCAGAGCTCGCCATTGAAGAAACAAGACAATGGCATTAGCAATTGGCATGCATCTTCCCCCCATTTTTTTATACCACTTTCGTCTCACAAGGAGTTTTACTTTTGTTTGGTCCTAGGAGAAAGAGTTTCATTTCTATAAAAGCTCCATTGTTCTTCCGAATTTACCCTCATTCCAACAATATGGTGTATCATACCCCCTCCGCTTCTAAAAAAATTGTTCTGTTTAACTCGGCACACAAACTTAAAAAAAATTAATTGATTCCGTTATAAATATTGAAATGTTACATATTTTCATTTAAAACCTATGTGCTAGTGTTACTCATCATTAAAGTAGCAAGGAAACTAAGGGTAAAATAATAAATGTGTTTTCCTTGAAAAAAAATTTATAATTTTTTTGGAACAAACAAAAAATGAAAACAAAACATTTATTTAGAAATGTTGGGAGTATTCTGAATTTTCTTTTTACTTTCTTGAAAACAAAAAACTCATTTTTCACATAAGTCGGGAAGAGTGTATGTATTAAAATGATAGGAAATCTAAATTTTTGTCCAAAATTTAAGTGGCAAGCACGAAATTAGTTAAACTGTGACTTTATAGTATAAGTGAAGTAATGTCTAACCAATCACCAAGATTAAGATTTATGGAGAAAAAATTTGAATCTCTATCATCACCAATATGTATTAATCCATAGAGTGGTGCTATTAGCACCACCCTTTTCTATTAATACACCCCCAAAATAAATTACAAATATATCATTATTTTGTTAGACATAAATACCTATTTACTACTCCCTCCGTTTCAGGCAAAGAGTCCACTATACTATTTTGAGACGTTTCATTTAAAGAGTCAACTTTCAAAAAATTATGTTTACAATTTTCATAATATTTCATCTTTACCCTCCACTTGGGTTGTAATCATCTTGGTTGCACATAAGTATTTTTGTAATTATAACCAACTCCAATGACACTAATGTATCCCTTAATAATTAGACTTTTCAAACATGTACTCTTTGGGTGGAACGGATGGGGTACTAAATACACCCACCCTTATATTACAACACTTGCTAAACCTCTAAATACACCATTTACCTTCTTTTTTTTTTTTTTTTTTCCTTTCCCTTTCTTCTTCTTCTTCTTCCCCACCCCTCCCCTTTCTCTCTCCAGTAAACCCCCTCCCGACAACCCCCTTCCGGCAACCCATTAACCCCTCCATTCCTTCTTTCAAACTGATCCGTTCTTCACCCCCCCCCCCCAAATTTTTTTTCCCTTTCTTTACTTCTTCCCCTCCCCTTTCCCTTCTCTCTATCCACCCCTTGAAAAATTCTGACCAGCGATTTTTTGTTCAGGACTAAATTATTGAACAATTGCGGGTTGTTCGGTTGGTCCTAATTGAACATCACAGTGATGTTTGGTAAGGGTCAACCGAACAATCCCTGATTGTTCGGTAACTCAGTCCCGAACAAAAATCACCGGTCGATTTTTTTTTTTTTAAGGACTTCAAAGAGGAGGGTGGAGAAGAAAAAAAAAAAAAGAGGGAAGAAGGGAGAATGAGGGAGATAAAGGGGGGTTTAGCCATGCCGTGTAGGGGGTTAGGTTTAGAGTGAAGAAAAAAAAAAAGAGGGAATGAGGGAGAGAGTGGAGGTCGGAAGGGGAGGGGAAAGAGAAGGGAAGAAGAAGGAAGGGAGGGGAAGGGGAGGTGGAAAGGGGAGGGGGGGGAAGGGAAGAAGAAGAAGAAGAAGAAGAAGAAGAAGAGGGAGGGGAGGGAGGGGAGGGGAGGGGAAGGAAGGGGCGGGCCGTGTCGGGGTGGAGGTGGGGGGCGGTGGGGTTAGGTTTAAAAAAATGAATTATTTGAAAATGGGTAAAATAGAAAATGTTGAGTGGTGTATTTTAAAATTAAGTTAGTGTGAAATTAATGGAGAGAGTATATTAAGAAAAATGGTGTATTAATAAAAAAAAAGTGTTGCTAATAGCGCCACTCTAATCCATAAAGAAGGTAGGCCTGAGTTACCACATAATGGAGATGGCAGTTGGAAAGACTGAAGTAACAAATGATAGTCTAACAACTTACTGTACTTGCTAGGATTACATTATTTTTAGGCTTAAATCGCAATTTGGTCACCCTACTTTGACAGAATATTCATTAAGTTCACTCTACAATTTTTTTTTTCTCAATTTCATCACTATACTTGGCATGTTGAGTCAATAAGCTCATCACGCTTGACTTCTGTTAGTTTTGTTGGATGGAGGGCTGCAAAAAGACCAAAATGTCCTTTACCTTATAATATTTTAATGGCTTAAATCGTTATTTAGTCACCTTACTTTGACAGAAAATGCATTAAGATTAATAGTATAAAATTTTGTGTATAAAATATTTAAAATAATCAAATCAGTTAAATAAGTTATTTCAAATATAATAAAATAACATAATTTCATACTAATTCTTAAAAATATGAAACAAAAATTAGGTTAACTTATCAAAATTCTTAATTAAAATTAATAAAAGATTATGTTGGTCTTTTCTAAAGCAATAAATTCTTTAGCTTGACTTTTTTTATATATAAAACTAATTATATTAAACAAATGCATTAAACTATTATGAGATAGTTATTATTGTAGAATAAAGTAAGCTTAAAATATTATTATAAATTATTCATAAGTAATTATCGATATTTAAATAAGGGTTAATGACACCACTAGAAAAAATTCGTTAAGTTAATCATGTGGTACATGCCATTTTTCAAGTGTATTATGAAAAATTCCTAAAAAATTTAATTATAACAAATTTTTATCTTAATCTATAAGTATTAGTCATTTATCTCAATGTAGTTATAATATTAAATATTAATGTTAATTTAATTAGGATTAGTAATAGATTAAATATTAATGCTTTAGTAATGATATTTTCGGGTTTTTAGGATAATTAAATATTAATCTTTTTCCCTAGTTGCTCAATTTTTGAGTTTTTATTTGTTTTTGATTGCAATGAATTTTAGTATTTTAGTAATGACATTTTCGGACTTTTAGGATAATTTCAAACTTTTTATTCAAAAATCAAGATGGAGTGATGAACTTGATATTTATGTCTAAATGCAGTGATTAAATTGATAGTTATTAGTAAGGGTATTTTTGGAATTTAAAAAAATAGTAAGTTTTTCATCCAAAAATCTTGATGGAGTGATTAACGTGGGATTTATGCCAAGTATAGTGATGAAATTGAGAGAAAAAATTGTCGGGTGAGCGTAATAAATTTTCTGTCAAAGTAGGGTGACCGAATTGCGATTTAAACCTTATTTTTAGTCGCTATGGGCATTTCTGCCGCAGGACTTAAATGGCTACTCCCTCCGTCCTTAAAAAAATAGTTTTAATTTTTATTTTAATATACCCTAACAAAATAGTCTTATTTATAAATAAAAAAAGCACAATGCAAAAAAAAAAAAAAATTAAAGGTTGGTGGGGATAGAACTTACCCCAACCCTTATTGAGGTGTGGCTAGAACAAATTGTTTGAATATCCAACGTCTCCGTTGAGAGTAGTGAAGTACTAAGGTGGCTATGGTGTAGGACTTGGGCTTGAACACCCAACATTTTTTAAGTATCAAAGTGTCATCTCTGGTGGGACTTGAACACTCGACCTCTCCGTTAAGAGAAGTGAACAGTATCAGTTGAACTAGAGCTCGTTGGTACAATGCAATTCAAATAAGGTACGAATAAATAAAATTACAGTTTTAAAAAAAATAAATAATAATAATAATAAAAAATTTATTTGTCAAACAGGACTATTTATTATAATTAGTATTTTTTGGGGGACGAAGGGAGGGAGCATTTCATTTGAATGAGCACCACTAATGCCCATGATTTGCTACCTGTTTTGCATAATAACGGGGAGGGGGAGGTGTGGGGAAGATGAGGTTTCAATTTAGGCTTAAATACCAATTTTGTCGCTCCACTTTTTTCAAAAATTCAATAAGCTCACTTTACTTTTTTTTTCTACACTTTAATCACTCTACTTTGACTTTTCCAATCCATAAATTTATTAATTGAGTGAACTTATTGATTCTCCTGACAAGTAGAGTGATCAAAGTGTAAAAAAAAAAAATACATTCAGCTTAATGAATTTTTGGTGAGGGTAGAATGACCAAATTGGTATTTAAGCCTTCAATTTAATGTGAAATCATAAATATGAATGTATGATTCCTAATATTCTTCGGGTAAATACCCAGGTGATCACAGGTCAAACTGCAGAATATAGGTTATGCTAAAATTGCATACATTAGATCTTCACCGGACCTCGCAATTGCATAAGCCTCGTACATTGGGGCAACCTCTTTCTTATACCCAGATGTTTGACACCAAATTTTCACACTCCAAACATGCCCTTAGGGATATTCTCTTGAGCGATGTCAGCTTTACAAAAATTGCAGCAATAAATCAGTGAACTCCAGACCAACCCGAGGTTTCAAATGTGATCCCTTGCCTTGCTATTTACAGTAAAAATGATTACAGAACATAATTTACAACAAATACTCGCAAACAAATTGCTTGAATTCAGAAATGCCGTATCCACAACCTCAACTACATTTCAGCACCAAAAGATGAATCTAAGAACAGATTTTTAGATAACCATCTTCTGTTCCAACAAGAAAAAGTCGTGAGAATGGTAGAATAGTTATACTCGATAGTATAGACACGTTCCTCGATTCGTGATCCGTCGTATAGAGAAGTTGCGGTGTAATACGATGCTGTCCTTCCTGCCACAGTGGATTCAAAGTTAATTAAAGAGTAGTAAGAAATCAGAAATCAGTGATTTAAGTCGTATTATTTCGTTATCCATACCCAAAGATACATCCATAACGCCATCTAAAACCATAATATACTAGACTTGTTAGTTTCTATGTTCAACAGCTGAAATACATTTCCATTCATTTCAAGGAGATGCACATTCCTGTGTAGAACGAAGCCAACTTGATGAGCAACAAGTTTACTGCTATTACTACATTCTCCTCCCGTTCCACTCAAAGTCTTCATGTTTGAAAGTAAAACATTCAAACATTTTTAGAATTATAATAGATTTCCATATACCCTTAACTCTTAGGTTTAAAGTAGTTTGCTTAGATACAAGAGTAATAAAGATAAATTTGGAAACTCATAAAATACTTTCAAATATGACCCTTTGAGAGGAACATCCCAAAACATAAAATATTCTTTGAGCGGAACTGAGGAAGTATAAGGAAATCCTTGATCAACGAAATAATCATAGTAAAAAAAACAATGTCATGATTTTCTGTCTACTGCCCAGAGTATAAAGTGTATTCCATCTGCCCAAAGTATAAAGTACTAGACGAATTAGTACTCTTTTACGTTTGAACTCAAATTGTTCAACAAGCGGAGTGTTAAGTTGCTTAACACCTACATCACAGCTTTGATGGAGTAATGCAAATGAGACAGATTACATAACTTTGGGCACAAAAGGACATGAAAATGTATGCGATTGGTTAAAACCAGGAAATCTAACCAAGCACATTCCTTGCCATGCCATCATGTAACCAAATTTATGAGCTTTATGTGCATTTAGTTCAACTTTGGGTGAAGCTTCTATGTAGTGTTTGTCTTTTTCCTCTCTTATTCCTTGTTCCTTTTGCCAGGGGCATACCCCTGAGTAGGTTCTATCTATGTTATGTTCTTGATAAAATTTTTGAAAATCACCAACAAATCTGCGCATATCTGTCCATAATGCTTGTCGCCAACTACAATTCTCACTTCTCTGCCTTGGCCCTAGTAAGAAAACTATTTATTGTCACATGAGAAAAGACTTACTCCCACCATTCTACCCAAAGAGTCCATATTTGAAAAGTCTAATAATTAAGGGATATATAAGTGTCATTAGAGTTGGTCATAATTACAAAAATGCTTAAGCATAGTCAACATGTTTATATCACATGTGGAAGGTAAAGCCAAAAAGTTATAGAGATTGTAGGCATAATTTATTAAAAGTGGACTTATTAAGTGAAACATCCCTAAATAGAATAGTACTCTTTGCTTGGAATGGAGGTCGGTAGGAGCATCTTATTCGAATAAGAAATAAGTAACTCTAGACTTAAATCACTAGGTTATACTCCCTCTGTCCCACCTAAAGATTTCACGTTTGAAAAGTCTAATAATTAAGGGATATATAAGTAGTATTGGAGTTGGTCATAATTACAAAAATATTTTAGCATAGTTAAGATGTTTATAGCATATGTGAATGGTAAAGTTGAAAGGTTTATGGAGATTGTAGGCAAAAAATTTTTGAAGTGGACTCTTTGAGTGAAACATCCTTAAATAGAATAGTGGACTCTTTACCTGGAACGGATGGAGTATAAGCCATGAATTGTAATGACCCCTTTCAGAATAAGAGTTCCATAGATATCAGCTTATCACCACAACACAAGGTTAGTTACACCTAGTGAAACCACCAAGAAGGTTGACCGAACCTTGGTCATGCCATTGACCATGACCACTTGAGAATAATACTAAATCTAATCCCAGTACAGTACCTTATTTCTTAGAATTGTTTAAGTATGGCAAGTGACCTCTGTAGATGCAACAAGTTAGCTCAATTTTGTTTATTCGTGATGCAAGATGTGTATTGAATAACATTGCACAATAAAGGCTTTGGTGCACATACATCATTTACCGATCGAGATAGAGAAGAAAGCCCAATCTTATTTCTGGATATTGAAATAACATCTTGTCCCCACACTGAGAAACCTGATACACTGTCATGGTGGCCTCTGAAAACAAGAGGTTCTGACGCCCAATTTCTGTAAATGCGCTAAAGAGATAAGTAAAAAATAGAAGGGCAAGATGGCAAGAATCAGATGATACAAAAATATTCAAACGCCCTTAGCCAGATAATTTTTTTGAGTTAACTGTTTCAGGTTTAATGGTGAAGCTAATGCTTGGAACATGACAATGTGCAGCAGTAAAATGCCATCTTCAGAACAGAATGATTAAGTTAACATATTTAAATGATTAAATTATGATACACATGGATTTTGATTAATATTTGTATCATTTTCAAGAGACGGGGGAAGGGATTACAAAATTAATAATCCTTAATATATCTGTCCTTTGGTCACCAAGATTCATGTTAATATCTTCAGCAGAGACGCTCAGTCGCTAGTATGCTCTACAAGCTACTCCCTATATCTCAATTGAAGAGGTACTCCCAATTTAAGAGATGCCTTTCCTTTTTGAGAAGCTACTATTTACTATAATGTCGTTAACCCTTGAGTTTGTAGTTGAGAGTAATCATGTCATATCAACTAAAACAACTTCAAATAGTGGCCACGGAATGATAGGGTAAGTTGATGGTTATTCAAACCTTTTTCTTAATTTGCGCAATATGTCAAAGTGTACCTCTTCGATTGGGACACACGTGATAATAAGTTTACGACTAATTGTACACGTGGATTTAGATTGATATTTTCAAATTTTTCATAGGGGATTAGAAGAATAATGATCCTTAATATATTTGTCCTTTGATGGTCAGCAAGAGTCAACTTAAGGTCTTGCAGAGATCAGAGGCACTCCAGTTGGTATTTATGCTTACTATGCTACTATGTTTTGGACTAATGGTTCAACAATACTTGCATTACGGTACTATAAGTTATGCGTGGCAGGCTTTGTTGGTAAATTATGATTGATTGGCCACCTGCTTTTAAGGTGCCCAGAATAGAGATAAGAGTCAACCTGCTAAGCAAGTCATCAGAATCTGGTGTTCATCCCAAGATGTGGTTCATATTAGTAAATCAAATAACAAACAAATAAAACAAGTATCCTGTAACAACAATCTAATTCACTTGGTAATGATGCTTCACGTTTTCTAGTATTTACTTAAAAAGAGACCTGATAGTAAGAAAAAGTAACTTGAGGCAACAGAATTACCTTCTCAAGTCCCAAACCCGTAAAGTCTTATCAAGAGAGCTGGAGACAAGCAAATGATCCTCTGGTGCAGCTAACTGCAGGCATATTGTATAAAAATGAACCTTATTTCACAGTGAGGCAACTAGATTACTGACAATAAACACACCTTTGTTACATATCCATCGTGAGCCTGCCACGAGGCAATAATATTTCCGCTCCTCATATCAAGCAACCTACATTTTCCGGAACTAAATGCAGCTGCAATCCAAGATCCAGACGTGACGACTCCATCACCTTGCATTTTGTCAGAATCGCATGAGCATATGGAAGAGATCAGACAAGGGAAATTGGATTCAACAGATTCACTCTTCCACAAGTGAAGTTTTTGACCTTGCATTACGTCAATGAATCTGCATACCACAATGGCATTAAGCAAACAATGTTAATGAAAAGGACGAACCAGTGCACCAGGCATTGTGGGTTCTTATAAGGGTCTAATGTAGGCCATCTTACCCCTGTAAGCAGAGAGACCAGAGAGAATCTCCGAACATTAAGTGATGTGAATTGCACAAATAAAATCACTTTCGCTTCCAAAGTCATTATGGAAGAGAGAGAAGACCCTGGTCTTTATTGACTTACCAGGCCCCTTTGGAGATGGGATTACACGTGTTTATGGATTGAAGGGTCGGGCAGATCTTAGACATAATTTCTATTTGCCTGGTGGAGCTCTAACTGATTCTATTCTGGCTTGAATTGGTATATTAAGTGAGCCAAATAGAATCTACCAGGTGCAATAGATTAATTAGGTAATCAAGAATGCTTAGGCTTCTCATTGCAGAGAGGAATCTTGCTTTCATTATCATTATGGAACCTAAATCAAAATCAGACTATTGAAAGCAGTATAAGTTACCTTAGAGAACCATTTCCAGTACCCATTACAAGGGTATTAGCATTTTGCAGGAAATGCATAGAAGTATACAAACTGCCATCGAAAGCGGTACTCAATATTCCATTAGAAAGGGGATTGAAATTTAGCATATTGGCTTGGTCCGAATTTGTCCTTGATAATGGATTTGCAACTTGCACAGAATTTTCAGAAAATTCGGCAAATACAGATATCAGTTTCCCAGTTTGGCTGTTCCAAACATGTACTGTTCCATCGCAAGAAGCCGTTCTGTCAGAAGACGCTAAGACACAAATGTCATTCACAACCTGACAATTAAAGTAACAATTAAAGGTACATCAATAGCCTTGTAAGTATCTATGAAAAGAATGAGGAACTGTGAGTCTAGCATATTCTTGAAGAAGCAAAGCAACTAAAAGAAATGCATAGAAGAACATAGTAAATAAGGTTAGAAATATACAAGGGTGCAAACTCTAAGGAAACTCTTATTGTTTAAAATTTTATTTTAATTCCATCTTGCACAGAAAAAGAGCTATGTAGAATACACCATCAGAAGATGCACCTTTCTGTTTTCATGCATCAGAATAGCTATCCTTATCAAGCAGGCACCACATGACCCCATATCACTAGTTTTAAGCTTTGTGCTTCCACTCCACTTGGAAAACATACAGGAGCCGTTTGGTAGTCAGGATTAAGGGCGGATAAGATTAATAAACCGAATAATCGGATGTTTGGTATGCAATAAGAAGTTGGAACTAATAGCACGAGTTATCCGGATAAAGTCCTTATCCCCTCTCTAATAATACCAAGGGAGAGGGTGGTATTATTAGCGCCCTCAATAAAAAAACACATGACTAACACTTTCAATTTTAAAACCACCCCCAATTTATAAGTGATGATTAATAGCGAGAGCGCTAATAGTAACAAGATTAATAATACTACTTATCCCTACCCAACTACCAAACAAGCCCACAGAGTGGTGCAGGCATACAGTTAGAAGTTATGCTCAAGAGGTTAAATGGAAAACACTAATGGATTCATGAAGCCATATATACATTACAACCAACTACATGCAGTGCGACAAAGTTTGTGTTAGATCATTATGGAAACTTCATTGTAGAGCTAAATACACCAATGTTTTGGACCTTGGACAAATTCAACAGCTCCATCGTACTTCAGCCAACATTTGAAGATGGAAATTCATCAAGTAAATAATTTTTATAAGATCAAACTTTTCGCATAGAACAACTTTCAGAAAGATAAAATCTCTGATCACCATAAAGGGTCATGCTAAATAGGTGCCCTAAGGACACTCTTTAAGCATTGAAGTACTAGAAGGTTTCTTTTTCCAATACAGTTAGAGTCTGTCTTGAAATTCACTATGAAAAGGAAAAGTTTACAAGGCCATAAGTGCACTTGTTAGCACTTGTTAGTCTGTCTTGAAATTCACTATGAAAGGGAGAGTCCCAACTGAAACCATTCTAGTTTTGGATTCTCAAAGAGTGCCATAAGTGCACTTGTTAGCCTCTTCCCACTATAAATACGGAGAATGTACTTGCGAACTTAATTATAACTTCAAAGATTGTATGTACAAAGTAATACATTTTGCAACTGAATAGATTGTTGTTTAAGCACCATACATATTACAGAAAATAATTTCTGGAAAATGTTCTAGGATTCTAAACTATTTGGTATTAGACGTACAATTAGTCAATGGAGAATCACTTATTTTCCTAAAGAAAATGACTAACGAATTGAAATCCAAAGTCATTTTCCTCAAAAATCAAAGCTCTTCAGTCATCCTCTTTCGTATCTACTCTCCACTGATAGAAGCCATTCTTCCTCTTTAGTTTCACTTCAAATGATGCTCGTAGGATATTTTCCGGCTCATTAATAGCGTGTTAACCAAAAATAGGATAGTATACCTTTCTAATGGAAAACATGAAAAAATGGATTCCAAAAATCATTTCTGCAAGTCACTTCCATGAAACAAATGAAACCTTAACTGCTTCTTGAGTTAAATGTATGCTTGCTTTTCCTTTATCAATATTTAAACATAAAAATATTACACCAAATAGTACTCAGTCAAAGTATTTGAATCACAGAAGTACAGAACTCTTTTCGACCTACCAGATGGCAATCATCACCATCACCATGACCTTAGTAGAAGTACTTACCCATCAATTTCAGTAAATAAATAAAAATATTATTAAGGTCATGAAAATAAAAGGCAAATCTAAAATAAATAAGATCTTAATTTATATTAATTTAGTAAAGAATAAATCACATTGATAGAAGAAATAAACCTCCTCATGGCCATGATAGCCGCCAGATAATGAATTGATTGTTGACAGATCCCACTTCAGAACAGTTCCCTTGAATCCTGCACCAATTCCTGCCGTAAAAACAGTACACTCATCCCGGCAAACAGCAAAAGACTTGACTGCACCATGGTGGACACGTACAGACTGTATCACAGATGCATTGATCTTCCATGGAATTTCATTATTTGAGCCCCCAACACGGCGAACAAAATCAGGTCCATCCCAACTAGATGCTGGACTAGGGAACCAATGCCAGGGTTCCTGTTTTCCAAAATTTGAGGATGATACATGCCTCTGGACTGGGTTCTGATGATGGTCATATAATCTCTTATGAGGCATTATACTTTTGGAACCTCTATTTCCTTGTGATTGCGGTACTGACCACCCAAACCCATTGAGCAACATTTTAGCAGGACTGTATTCAGAGGTTGAGCTCTTGCTGAAACTGGACCTTTTAGAGTTTATAATTTCTGGATCAGTATGAGAAGCCTCCGCTGTGTATTCACACTGAATTAAAGAGTGTTTCAGAAGATGAAGTTCACCAGCTAGTGTGAATGTGCCTGGAGCCACAGATAAGTATCAACAGAGGCATACACTCTGAAAGGCATGAAAGAAAAGCTCACCTTCCAATTATGATGCCGTAGAAGAAACTGCTCAAGAAGCAACCATGTAGTACAGCACTGACGAAGCTTCTCTATACCAAGAAGAGATGCGAAAGAAGGATACAAGTGCAACCTGCAACGATCCTAACTTAGACACATTAAAAATAGAGTACGCTGTACTGCTTAAACATAATTTCACATCAAACAAATTTCTATGCTAACAATAGGATGAAAACCTACACAAGGTCCATATGATTTTCGAGCTGATCATTTTCTACTTTTGTCTGGGAAACTTTCAAGCTTCCACCCAGAGAACCAGAACCACTGTGAGTTTTTTGAGAAAAAGCAAGCTCATCAAAGAGTTCTTTGAGTTTTGGCATGACATGCAATGATGTTAAATCAGGTCCAATTTGCTGAGAAACTGCAAAAAGACTTGTAGCAGCAGCCTGGCAAACAGAGTGATTACTGAAAAATGCTACAGATTAATTTACAAATTTAAACACGCAGACCTATGTGGTCAAGAAGCCAAAAGTGTAATATGCAGCACCTGAAGCACTGGAGTTCCCAAATTGGCTTGCATGAGAACTTGAATGTAAAGGCAACTTCCATCCTGATCAGTACAATAAAAGTACCAATTATTCATTATTCAATCAGGGATGAAACTAAGTTAAATACAGGTGAATAGTAAGTTCCATACTTCAATCAGTTCTTTTATGACCACTTCCTTCGGCAGTAATGCAACTACGCCATCTAATGTCATTAGACAGTCCATAAGGGCCAAAGCATTCCAACTCTGCACAGGTTCAGGCTTATTCACAAATGAGACACCAATGCAAGAATGAACAACATTTCTTAGTAAAGGTATAATCTGTTTGACAATGAAATCCTCTCCAAAAAGACCACCTGAAAGGTAGAAAGAAAAATTAGCTTACAATCTGAAGAAGCTTATTCCAAAATGACATCATTTATTCATCTGAAGAGCTGGGAATACCGATTCTAACCATGACATCAATTCCTTCATTGCAGAGTCCTTTCCCGAAACGGTGAATCAGCGGTAAGATTGTCTGAGTAAAGACCACTGCGTTAGGAAATATTATTACTAACTTCAATTAATCAAGAGCTTAGAGCTAAATGCCTTCCTATATCAAATCAGAAAACTGAAAACACTAGAGCTGGTTTAACCTGATGAACTGTAATTGGTACACCAAGCTCTTCACTCGAGCCAATCAATAGCACAGAGGCAGCAATAGCTGAACTCTTATGAGGAGCAACATATAGATTTGATAGAACCATTGGATGTACTTTCTCTAGATACTCTTGTTTCCCAATGCTACTCCACAACTCCTGCACAAATGAGCCTTGAAGAAGAGATACTTTCATATGTGCATAGCCAGTAACCTGCAACTAGTGCCTCACAATGTAAGAGGTGAAAAATAAATTATATACCAAATCCACTAGTTAAGGAATAAAGTTCGCAACCTACCTGCAGAATCTTCTGGATGACAGGCAAGACAAATGTCTTTATAGCTTCCAGATTCAGGCACTTCAAGAATTCTTTTAGAATTATATACGCACACTCTGCTTCAGTATCTGATAAAGCATTGACTAGAAGCGGTAGGCAATGGGGTGCACACATTTCCGCTGCAAATTTACCCATATCTTTTAAGACTCCATGTTTTACAAAACTTGCAGCATATCGAAGACGGGATCCATCTTTGGATAAAAGTTGAAGTGGGGCAAGAAACAAGTAAGATGACCTGACTGTTCCCGGGAAATATGGAGACTCCAAAAGACACTTGGCAGAAGGCCTCCTAGTTATTTAGAAAACAATGAAACAATTCAGTTTTAAGAAAACTGAGAAGATAAATATTAGGGTAAAAGGACAGAAAGCAAGTCAAACAAGCATCACTTAAACATGTAAGAAACACCTGGAAATCCCTAGCATTTTCCAATTGATAATTTTCAGTAATGATAAGGTTTCTTTCTTTTGAGTCTTCTGTTTGAAAATGTTGATAGATGTAATCAATAGGGCTAGTGAATCAATCATATATGTTGATGTGTATGGATAGACAACCAAAATTATTTATTCATCAAGGGGAGCAAAAAAGAAAATGGATGATTAGAATGAAAACAAATATAAATTACTTTTTGCAATATTATGAAGCTCCATAGCTAAATTACCTTTCTGTCTCTATCCCTCTTTATTTCTCTTTCTCTAATTCAAAATCATCCAAGTTTCTCTTCCAACCAAGGGACTGGATCAATTTGGCTATACGCAGGCCAAGAGCTAGGCTGAATTAATGACTTGGACAAGAAAAAACCTAAGCAGTTGCTCATCATTTGCCAGGATTATATACTTGGAAGGTTTAACTTGCATCCTTGTTTCACAAAGAGGAAATCGTGTGTATCTACTATTCAGCTTCTTATGCTATGATGAATTTGATTTAGTAAGACAAATCCACCAACTTGCAGGACCCATTAGATAAACTCTCTCATGATATGCTCAAAAATGAGAAGCACGCGCACTCATGGATGAGATGTGGACATAACCAGGGTCCTGTTCCTCTGTCAGCCCTGGCTTGAAACTCCACACATCCCAACAGTCACAAATTTTAAGTTTGTTGTCACTTAAAAATCAGGGACTCAAATTATAATCATGAATAGTGGTAGGAATGTAGGATATCTCTATTTGAGATTTGACACGATAACCCAAATACTAAGCTAAATGCCCCCTCCCCCAATGCCATCCACATGTCTCCGGAACCCCTAAGCCTCTTCCTTATGGGGTGTGAAGTGAGGACATATAATCCAAACATCACTTACAGGAATTTCTCATTTTGTATCCTCTATAATGTGGTTGTATTACTCCATCTACACAAACTTGTTGGACCCATACACATCTCATGCTTTCATCAACACAAATGGGGGAAATCCTACACATAGTAGGTGACAAACATAACCAACCTCTTACGTACAAAGAACTGTTCTTTTTCCAATTTGGAGACGATGTTATTAGTATGATGCTCACATTCACAACTCTTGCAAGTCATATTGGCTTCAAAGAGTCCACTTGTAAACAAGAAATACAAAATAAATTTAAAATGTATAATCATACCAAGGAGACTTTGATTTACTTGATCAAAACACAAAATGCTTTAGTCAGGAAACAAACACTAATCAGTCACACAACTTTCAATAACAACCCATGAAAAGCTAATTTCTATATCTAATAACTCATTAACCACCTAAGAAACAACTAGAGAATTATGAAAACAAATAAATAAATAAATAAAAATCAATCATGGACAAAAGAAGAGATACGAGTAATTAGCACAGGACAGTCTCCAACCAATTTCAGGATGCATGAGGGAAGTGCAAACTAACCTCTTCTCATCCTTCTGAATGCATGCTTCAACCAGAACTTCAACTTGAGGAGGAAGTTCTTTCATTAATTTAGGTGAGATACCACTCTCTAAGTACACAGATAATGAGGATGGATCAAACAGTGGCCTCCTCAAATGAAGTTCGGCCAACAGGCATCCAACTGAAAATATATCCTTGGCTATATCTTTAGAAAGGTTACTGAAACAAGATGATTTCTGCCTCCAAAGAAATAGCTCCTGATATCCCACTAGACTATCATCATCCAACTCGATACTCTCAAGAAGAAAATTCAAATCAATGATAGATGGCAACCCAAAATTTATGCCATATTCAGGTGCACCAGATGTGTTTAATGTTGAGCTCGCACTTGAGGAGTCTTCTAAGGACAAGCCATCCTTAATAATATCTTTTGTATCCCAGCTATAGAGAGGACACAAATGCAAAGCATGTTCACAAAACGCAGATGCTTCTTCCAGTTCTTTTAAGTAAGCGGCTCCAGAAAGGAGAGGTTTCTCACCCTGAATTTCATTCACTTGGCATTGTAGCATAGCCAACTCAGAGATACTTTCATAAGCTTTCTTCGAAACACTGCTACGGGCAGGGTGTGGTTGGCTAAAGAGCTGACGGCGTCCCACTGACCTTGGCATTCTGGGTTCTGAAGGGGGCAACATGACATTTTTGGCAGCAACAGCTTCCTGACCTGACATTTTGTACCCAAAGGTGATGTCTATCCAATTATGGATTTGGTTTGAAACTCGGTCGCTTTCTAAAGCATCTCTATGCAATTTAATGAACTCCTCAGCACTACCCGCCCATGTAGGTATTGCCAAATCAGACATACCAGAGTGTCTAGAATGAAATATATAGGGATCAAAGTAAAATTCAGGGATGCACTCATCGGGGGTCCATTGGTAAAGTCTTTGCATTGTAGAGGGATATTCATTCGGTTCATAGACTGAACGAACGGCCATCCTCAAAACACTCAAAGGCAACCTCCTAGCTTTGTAACTGCAAACAGCAAGTTCAGAGAGACACTCATCTGATACGTGATGTGGGATTTCAGATGTTGAATATGTGAAATCCAACTGTTCATCGCCTTTGGCCAAGCGCCACTTGCTTTTACTCAAATTTCGCCATCCTGCATCATTTTTTTCATCAGGTTTGACACTAAAATCAATAACCCATGGCATAACTGTGTGAAAGGTGTGATCACCCCACCTTCTCCCAGCTAATCTGTTCAAGAGCAGCAGATATTCAAAATTACTCAACTCTCTCCTCCACCAACGACGAAAAGCAGAGTGCCAATCTATAGATTGAGACAGCTTCAAATCGGCATAAATCCCACTAGAGCAGCAGTCCTCAATGCAGCATCCTGTGGGAGAAATAAGGCATTCCTTATTTCTGGAGTTTAAGTCAAAGTTAGAGCTCAACTTCAGTTTATCACCAACATGAAGCCAACACCATAAAGAATCAGTCAATAGCACACTGGATGGGCAAACACTACCATGGGCAACTCCTAAGCCATGCATCTGAACCAAGGCAGAGAGTAGCTGGTAAATTAAAAATTTTATATGCCAGTCAGAGTTTAAGGCTCTGGGGCTGTAGTGAAGGATGTTTTCCAAGGTATATGGAGCTTTTGGAATTACTAAACTTATATGACTGGAGGATTTCATCATCCCCAGAATCGGTACTATGTTTGGATGCCTTATACAGCCAGGAAAACTATTGTCATCAAAAGTGGGTATACCAACTAAACTTAGGAAGTTAATGCTATCTCGACCTGTTGCTTTTTCTTCTATTAGAAGACTAAGAGAACACAAAATGTGATCTTCCACAAGTCCAGAAAAGTACTTTGAAGCAAGCTCCTCAAAAGCAGAATACGATAAGATGCCAATCTGAGAAACTGGAGTCAAGGCAGTAATTGTCCTCAAGCAAGAAAACCTAGCAGAAAACTGACAGGTCGAGCTTTTGCACAGTAATCCAGGTAAGGATAAATTTCTGCCACCATTTGAGAAACACTGAGATCCATATGATTTTGTTTGTAAAGTAGTTTTATCAAAAGGAATTGCAATATTGACCTCCACTTGGTCTTTATTGATTACTGTTGAAGCTGCATCATCTTTCCCATCCTTATGGTTGCCATTAAGATTTTCAGGGCAACATTCATCACTGAAAATATATAAGTAAGTCAACATCATATTGGAGATTTTACTTAAATAACAAAAACTTAGCAGATACATCTTCTGTGGTCTATACAAGTATCAGGCGTGCCCAGACAATTTACCGTTGCTGACATGTCCCAAATGAGTGGCAGTTATTCAATTGCATAAGAATTGAGAAGTCATTATGTTTTCTACTAACTTCAAATTTTAGAAAGCAGATAAGCAGATAGCGCCACTTGGTTATTCAAATCTTCTGAAAAGTCTCAAATTCATTTGAATCAAAGGAAAAAAAAAAAGATGAAGAGGGGAATTGACGTACATTATGTGAAAAGGGGATAAACATAACTAATGGTCTCGTTTTATCCTACATATAACAGACCACATATGCAAATACGAGGGTTGAAGGCTGTAATACTTATTAGTGCAAACGACAATGACACTCCTAGGCATCTAACCTAACCCTATACAGTCTGTTATTTTATGATTCGGGGGACATGGTAAATTAGACCAAATAGCCATGACAATGATTTTGCTTCATGAGAGGTCAATCATTTAACAAAATTCACTCAAAGTTATGGTTATTATATCAAATCAAGATATATTTAGAAGGGATACACTGGAAAGTAATTGTTTTTGCTTCTAAAATAGTTATACTCATCAAAATAAGTAGATCTATATTTTAGATATATGAAGGTTTCCTCGTGTCTTGGATCTTGAAGTTAGCCGTCTCCGCCATCATGTGTCTATGTCAACACTCGAGTCCATGTCCACAAATTATAGCTATTAACAGCAGGCACAAATTGCAATACTTAAAGAATAAAAGAGAAGCAGTATATAAGCAAATTAGGGACAACCATTCCTACTACTTGAAAAACAACCACACAACATCTGCTCTTCATCCCCTGCTAGGATTACAAAATAGATGATAGATCCTAAGCATCTCAATATCTATACTAGTTCCTTTTTGCAACCGGAAAAATTCTCCCCCCTTCCCCCACCCCAACCAATAGTTGGCTTTGGCCAACATCACCGCAATCGGATAAGTAATGCAAAGCTACAAAAAATCCAGTCAAGGAGATTAAAAGGCCTACTAGATCTGTCCCCCCCCCCTCCCCCCCAAAAAAAAAAAAGTCACAATTAGACTTTTCAAAGTCAACTTGAGTTTTTATTCAAATGAAACTTTGATGTGGATTTACTTGTTTTTCCAAAAAATTATAAACCATGAGATTCATGTACTCTTAGTGCAGTTTACGAATGTTATAGTTTATTTCTCTCCATCTAAGTCGAATTATGTTAAATATCACTTAAAAATGGTCAAATTCACTCATAAAGACCTTTATGAGATACTAACACAGCCATCCCATGATGAATAACCGAAATGAGAAAAAAATTCCTTGAAATCCTTCCCTTGGCCTAATTAATTGATCGTTGAACTATTTTGAGCTTAAACTACGATTCTACTAGATACAGTTGATCAATTACATACATCAGAAAGTTTCTGACGAACATTAAGAGTATAGTTTTACCAGTGAGGAAACTGGAACAGTAAGATTGCAACAACAAAAAAATCAATTATCAGAATTTCAATACATGGAAAATTGATTGGACAATAAACATATAGAGTATATATACTATGATCGATCATACATGTAATTGGCCAAGCAATCGCCTTCACGTCTAGGTATATACACCAATTCGAACTCAGCTGATGAAGTCTCCCCGTTAGAGTTCGACATCTGCTTCGACACCATAAGTTCGAAGAAAGTTAACATATCAGCATTGAACAATCGACACACGCACGCACACACACTGAGACAAAGTACCTGGACGACGGCGGAGGAGCCGAAGGGAATGGCGGAATTGGAGATGGCATAATTGAAAGTAAGTTTATCTGAGAAATCGGAGCGAATTTGACGTTGGAGACATTCGAAACACATTTGTCGATCTTCTTCCATCTTCATCTCTCAACTCATAAGAGTTTCAACAGTGGAGAGGGAAAAACAATTTTTGTTACGGGCATTATTTTTAATGCCTCCCCCCTCAAGGTTTGGCCAAAAATCAGTTCATACCCAAAAGTTTGAAATATAGGCAGGAACATTCTCCATTCACCGCACAACTATTTACTATCCCAAAATAATTGTCTTTTTATCAAAGTTTTTTTGTCTCGAAATAATTATCTTTATAGAATTTTAAGAAACATTTGCCTATATTTTATCAAAATTGCCCTTAATTATTACTCTTATTAAAGAGGGTTGATAAAAAGTAAGAGAAAAAATACTTCTACAACTTATCTACAATAATTAAACTTAAATAAAGGTAGATCAATCTTTTTGAAAGCTTCCTTAATCTGTGTGTAAGTTGTTAAAACAATAATAATTTTGGGACAGATGTAGTATTTTGTTTGCTTGAGAATCACGGGGTCTAGCTAAACTATTTACGGAGTCTCGAAAATAGTGTGTTAACAAGTAAAGACCATTAACTAACAAGTATATTCTTAAATTATAAAAGTTATGTTTATATTTATACATACAGTTAAGTATAAAAAGTTCACTATATTATTTTTACCTAGATTTATAATATTAATATCAATTTTGTTTTTTGTTTTGATCTAACCTGAACTCGAAAATTGGATTTTTCAAAATAAGAAATTGTTTTTGAACCATAACCCATGCTGTGGTTTCCCATTTTGGGTTTCGACTTTATGTTGCTTATCCCTAATTAGTACAGGGCCACCTTGAACACGGCATTTTCTAAATCAAAATTTGATATTCCCTTTGTGCCCCCACAAAAAGGTCTACTGTATATTTGGAATATATTTCATGTGAGAGTTGTTGAAAAATCAAACATATGAAACCTTAAGGGTAACTAATGAATTTTCCCATCTCACTCTTGTTATGTGATATTTGGTTTACCGGAGAAATCGAATGAGGAAGGAAAAGGTTGAGGGATGGATTTACAGCTTCGTTCCACTATATGAATTAAATAGTAGCTGCTTTATGTTCGATCAAAGGGTTTATTTAGTTGGTTTTCTTAGAGTCGATTTTATCGTGCGTTTTAGATAAAACGCTGAAATAAAATACAGTTTATTTGCAAAAATTGTACTATTTTAATATTGCGAAAAAACTTACAACTGCATTTTAAAGCGCGGGAATTCCCAGCTTTTTTCTAAAATGCAAGTTTTAAAACACTGCATTTTTTTGAAACGCTACGTTGCACCTAATGTGCATATTTTGGACCCCTCAAAACTGTACGGGCTTCACTCAAGCAAGTGGGCTCCCAATGAGTAAGGGCACATTCTACTATATATACTACCCTTCAGGTTAACCTTAGGTAAGTCACTTTTACAGAGAATATACACTTTCTCTTACTCTTACGGCCGAGGTACTGACAACCACGCTAGAGGGTTTTGGCCGGGAACCCTCCCTGCCCCTCTCACGGTGGCTTTTTTGCAGATCAATCAACGCCAGATATCCAAAATTTATGACGCAATGACAATCCATTCGGCACCCCCAGTAAGCCGGACATCTTGTGTATCATCAGTTGGTTCCGTTGCCCGGAACGAAGACAACCGCTACCACTACCATTCTATGATCTACTTTTTCGATACCGATCAAGCTTGGAACAACAACAGTGTGTCAGCCATGCAAGTGCAGATCTGAGACAAAGGACTGAAGGTGTAACGAAAATCAAAGGAGAATTTGATTTACTCTATCAAGGTTCCTCTCTCCAGCATTTTGGGCATTCAACAATCCCCAATTCATATATACACCTCAGTACTTGAGATACATGAACTATTAGGGATCAACAATGTCTCTGTTTGGATGCAAGCTTCCCTCCCTTTGTACTCAAAGACACAAACGAACACCACAGAAGCGCTCCTTGGAGGACACCGGCGACATGGCATGGTTATTACGTTAACTGGGTTAAGGCGAAAGAGCACGGGACAAAAAATCGACACCACCAGTGGCTTTGTCTTGCCAAACTGACTCCGACGCTCTGAAAAATGTCGCCCACGGCCATTAGACGCACCCCCACGCGCTTCTAGAAAAAGCTAGCATGGCACCGCCTCGTCACGCGCCGGAGAGGGGTCTTACACGCTTCACATGCTCTGGCCACGCGTCCATGTGATCCCTCCACCATTGACAGTTACAAGCACACCCCCTCATTAATGCTTCAGCTACAATTTGTGGTGGCACTAATTTCTCCATTAATTTTCGTTAAGGCCATCAGCTGCTGTTACCTCCGTCGTTAGAGTTCGTTAGGCAGCCTCACAGAAATGATTCATAGGCTGGTTCATCCACCTCCAGCTCGGTTCAAATCCAGTTCACGCCCGTTCCCAATATTTTCAGGTGTTCACTTTCCATTTTTGCCCTCCGTATTTACAAATTTCGCTCGCATGACCTCGTTTTTCGTGTGACAATTATATGGTTAATGAACTAAAGTCATACTAAAATGACAAATGATTTGCATGCTAATTTGATTGCTCAAAATTAGTACAATTTACTAGTAAATCACGTACTATGTCCATAAAAAAGCGAAAATGTATGCTTGATTACTTTTAAATTTCGAGGATAAATTATTGTGTCTCGTTATTTTATGAAACATAATATAACATGCTATTTGACACATTCAATACCACGTGATTTATGCTCGCTTACATGAAACATATTATATAAATTAAGTTAAATGTGCTTTATGCCCTTAATTTATTTGCTCAAATTAAATCGAGTTATTGCAAAAATATGCAAACAAACATACTAAAATGGATAAAATGCATAATTGACATTCCAATTGAGCATAAAAATTATTGTCACTGACAACTCTGCTTAAATACATTTAGCATATTATGAACACGTGACTTCATGCCTCGATTCAATAAATTCGAACATACGATAAATAGTGAACTTAACATACTCCGTGCACCATAGTATGCCACGTAAAGAGTTTTCCATGTTTATAGTTCAATAACGAAAATTCATGTGTATTAATATAATTACATTTTATATGATTGTTCTACTCGGACCAAAATAATTATTGTTTGACCGAATAAATACAAAGTCATGCATTCCTGTTGCTCTTGCAATAATTATTTAAAATCTATAGTTATTCACGTGAGGCAAAAACGTGATTACTTCTTACTTGCATAAAATAAATGTATAACATTTATTTGAGTTACATTTAAAAGAATATAAGCTCGATTTGCAAATGAATACCCTCTATATTTTGTAGACATGTTATCGATTATTGCAAGGGTCAGTTCGCGATTAGCGAGCCAAGAAGAGCCCTCACAGAATAATGAGCAAGCCGAGTAATAATCCTCGCCGAAACTAGCAGATTGAGCAATCAAAGGAACCTCCAAGTCGAGGTCGAATCAAATGAACCTCCAAGTCGAGGTCGAATCAAAGGAACCTCCAAGTCAAGGTAGAGTAAAATGCACCTCCAAGTCGAAGTCGAATCAAAATGCACCTCCAAGTCGAGGTTGAATCAAAGGAACCTCCAAGTCGAGGTCGAATCAAATGAACCTCCAAGTCGAGGTCGAATCAAAGGAACCTCTAAGTCGAGGTCGAATCAAATGAACCTCCAAGTCGAGGTCGAGTAAAATACACCTCCAAGTGGAGGTCGAATCAAAATGCACCTCCAAATCGAGAGGTCAAATCAAAGGAACCTCCAAGTCGAGGTCAAATCAAATAAACTTCCAAGTCGAGGTCGAGTAAAAAGCACCTCCAAGTCAAGGTCGAGTAAAATGCACCTCCAAGTCGAGGTCGAATCAAATGCACCCCTAAGTCGAGGTCGAATCAAAGGAACCTCCAAGTCGAGGTCGAATCAAATGCACCTCTAAGTCGAGGTCGAATCAAATGAACCTCCAAGTCGAGGTCAAAATTAAATGAACCTCTCGATCGAGGTCAAATCAAATGAACGTCCAAGTCGAGGTCGAATTAAATGCACCTCTCAGTCGAGGTCAAAACCAAACGAACCTCGGAGTCGAGGTCAAAATCAAACGAAACTCGCAGTCGAGGTCAAATCAAACAAACCTCTCAGTCGAGATCAAATCAAACAAACCTCTCAGTCGAGGTCAAAATCAAATGCACCTCTCAGTCGAGGTCAAAACCAAAGGCACCTCTCAGTCAAGGTCAAAACTAAACGAACCTTTCAGTCGAGGTCAATTCAAACGACCTCTCAATCAAGGTCAAAACAAACGAACCTCGCAGTCCGAGGTTAAAATTCAGGACTCGGTTAGCCTGAGAACTAAATGAACCCTGCCATCGAAAGTAATACCTCGAAACCTCAGTAAGTTCGAGATGAACACGAGCAAGTAGTACTCCTCACCCTCGAGATGAACCTCGAGGAATAAGGAGTGGGGGCTACTGATGTGCATATTTTGGACCCTTCAAAACTGTACGTGCCTCACTCAAGCAAATGGGCTCCCAATGAGTAAGAGTTCATTCTACTATATATATTACCCTTCAGGTTAACCTTAAATAAGCCACTTTTACAGAGAATATACACTTTCTCTTTCTCTTACGGCCGAGGTACTGACGACCACGCTAGAGGGTTTTAGCAGGGAACCCTCCCTGCCCCTCTCACGGTGGCTTTTTTGCAGATCAATCAACGCCAAATATCTAAAATTTACGACGCAACGACAATCCATTCGGCACCCCCAGTAAGCCGGACATTTTGTGCATCATCAGCACCAAACGAGCTCTAAAGCCATTAATTTATAATAGTAATTCACGTTTACTAGAGTACGTGGTGTATTCATATATACTGCCTGCCTAAGAAATTAAGTTCAAACACATTGAACAAATAAAAGCTCAGAAACTTCTTGGGACTGATGAAGCTGAAATGACAAGTACTAAGACGAGGTGTTTAATTTGCTGCCGAAACAATGGCGTAATTTTGTAGATTTTGATACTAGTGCCTGCTTTTTATATACTCCTATATATGTTGTATGTAGCAGAAATTAAAGAAAATACAAAACACATATCCTTAATTATTGAGTCAATGAAAAGAAATGAGTTATGTGTTTAACTAATTTTTCTAATGTACTGGCCCTAAAGTGCCTCAATATGATATTTAATAAAATAGCATTTACAAAAGTCCTACTAATAAATGACTTTATGGGACCTTTCAAAAATAACATGATCCTACTAATAAATGACTTTATGGGACCTTTCAAAAATAACATGTTATTATATAAAATGACACTTACGAAATTCGTAATAGATCGGTTTATGGTACAAAATCCGTAATAGATTGGTATATGGGGCCTCTAAAAAAAAAAGGCTTGACAAACGTCATAATATCTCATTTTTCTTGTAGTGAGATGATCCATCTTGGTAAGGGATCATACACTCTTTTATTTGTAAGCAATTGTTTAATAAGTTTCCCTAGCAGCCTTACCAAGTTATTTCATATTTGACTTTTTTTTTTTTTTTTCATTTTTATAATATTATTTCTCAATTTTTAATCAACTAAAGTAAGTTTAGATAAGATCTCATGGAAATATAAATCAGCATCTTAATTATAGTACTAGTGATTGGTTCTTTTTCCATTTGTACACATTTATTTTCCAGATGAGCACTTCAACATGATAAAAAAGAGTAAGCTAAAAGCTTTATAAAGCCCATTTTCTCATCATCCACCAAAAACAGTAATAAAACAACTTAAGAAGACATATAATATTTAGATTACGAAAAATGACTTTTATGTTGTCAAAAAATACAGATGTCAAATTAGACAAAGGCAGATCTAGTGAGTGCAACTGCATGCATGTTGTAGTGAATTTGAATGTACGCGGGCATGCATGTTGAATGATAACATTCTCTCGGTACCTAGTAGGGGTACTTGTTAATGCTATGTGTACCTAAAGTATGTACTAAATATGCATCAAAATTCAAGTTGACATCTTTTGATTGGTTAAATGATTTGTGAGTTCAACCACTTAAAAATCTTTTGACGAACCAAAAAATACCAACAAGGATTTTTGGTGCACATTAGGTGCACACTTTAAGTGTACATAGCATTACTCTTTAATTTATGAATGAATGAATACTTTTGGAGTGATTAGTCTTGGTGTTGCTATCTAATACTCCCTCCGTTCCAGGAAAAGAGTCCACTATACTATTTTGAGACGTTTCATGTTAAGGGTTCACTTTCTAAAATTATGTCTTCACTCTCCATACACTTTTCAACTTATCCTCCAAATGTGGTGTAAATATGTTGAATATGCCTAAGCATTTTTGTAATTATAATCAACTTCAATGGTACTTATATATTACTTAATAATTAGACTTTTCAAACATGGACTCTTTGGATGAAACAGATGGAGTAATATGAGTATGTTTGCTTAAGCAAAAACCCGTCATTTACTCATTGAATCAAGTCAAGCCATGCCATGTTTTAAGTGTTCCAAGTTTGCATGGCTCTTTAATTTTAAATCAAACTCAAGCTTTACTCGAGCCAAACAACCTACATTTGAACTTGACTATACTACTTCAATTCATGTACAATCCATAAATTAACAAGCTGATCGAGGCCGAGCTTTACGTTCAAAATTAGTTACTACTATAAACACTATGAAATATACATAAGTTGTGGAGTATATACTTTGTAATACCAAGCTAAGCTTATTCGAGCTCAACCAGACTCGTGTTTATTTCCAGAAGCCTAATTAAAATCATACTCGAGTTAGCTCAACTCGAACCCAACATGATCAAGCCTGTACAAGATAGCTAATAGAAATCCCACTATCATCCAAGACCATGAATCACGGTTACCAAACTTGGAAGACAAACTTGAGATCCTAAATTAGTGCAACTCATAGGGTTAAATATTTTATATGTATCCTTTTCTAGATTAGATGATCCTGTGTATCATTCTATATAAATTTGTAACAGTATTATGAATGAATTGATCGAGGCAGATTATAACAAAACAATTCCATTCTCTTATTCTTCATGGTATCAGAGCCTTCGATCCAATAATACCATTTCTATTTTTTTTCCCCTTCTCCTCAATGACAATCCCTGAGAATCAAATCATAATTCCCAATTCCCAGAAACCCACCAAACCATTCATAATGATTTCCTTTCACAATTCCATTAAACTTACAACCATCAACTATCTCTCTTTGAAAGACACCAACGAGCTTTAGCTCAACTGGTACTGCTCACTTCTCTTAACGGAGAGGTCGAGTGTTCAAGTCTCACCAGAGACGTACCAGGGTTGAGCGTTCAAGCCCTACACCAGAGCCACCATGGTACGTTACTACTCTCAGCGGAGAGCTCGGGTGTTCAAACAATTTTGTTTTGGGAAAAGTGGTGACTTGCGTGATGTTTCTCATAACTTCCAAGGAGATTATGGAGAATTTGGATGTGTCAAAATTCTTAAATATGTGGAGAAATTGTTTGTGAATATGAAAGTCTCCTTACCACACATGATTAGGATATTGTCTCCTTGGATTGTTGATTTGTTATGCATTGATAAACTTGAACATTTTGCTTTGCATAGTTTTATTGAAAGTCTTTCACAGGTTAAGGAGAAGATCATGGCGAAGCATGTGGATGACAATGACTTCAAGAAGAAATTGATTGGTAAGGATGATATTAGTGCATATTTATCTCATGTTGATTCGCGTCCTTTTGATGTAGGTGATTCGAGGACGAATCTTCATTATGTTTTGTTAAGAAGTATTGTTATGTTTCATTAAGAGGTGTCATTACGTTTCGTTAAGACATATCGTTATGTTATGTTTCGTTAAGATGTATCTTTTATGTTTCGATAAAACGTAACGTTATTTTTTGTTAAGGTATCGTTACGTTTCGTTAAAACATATCATTACGTTTCGTTAAGAAGTATCATTATGTTTCGTTATGACGTATGGTTATGTTTCGTTAAAATGTATGATTCTGCTTCGTTTAGACGTATGATTATGTTACATTTGGTTAAAAAAATATCATTATATTTCGTTAAGACGTATCATTATATTTCGTTAAGACGTGTCGTTATGTTACGTTTCATTGAGATGCATCTTTTTGTTCCAATAAGAAGATCTTTATGTTTTGTTAAGACGTAATGTTATATTTCATTAGGACATATCGTTGTGTTAAATTTTGTTCAGTCATATGATTTTGTTTCGTTAAGACGTATCGTTATGTTACGTTTTGTTAAAATGTATCGTTATGTTTTGTTAAGATGTATCGTTAAGTTTCATTAAGACTTATCGTTATGTTTCGTTAAGACGTTTCGTTACGTTTTGTTAAGAAGTATCATTATGTTTCGTTCAGACTTATCGATACGCTTCGTTAAGAAATATCGTTATGTTTTGTTTAGACGTATCAATATGTTTTGTAATCCACAGTACTTTTAAAATACTACGAATTACGAGTTTTATAATTTTGAAATATATATATATATATATATAAGTCAAATTTGTATTTGGAAAACATTGTGTTTGATCAAAAAAGATCAAACACGATGATAATTTAAGAACGGAGAGAGTATAAAGATACAGAATTAACAGTTTTAACTTCCAATTCACATCAATATCCTAACATGCTTATTTAATTCATGCATGCATGTAAAATTTACAATTTAATGAGAGATATAAGTTAAATGTATTAGTACTTTAGTAAGTAGATCTTATTGTAACAAATCCAATCATTAATATATTTACTTTGGTTTCTTAAAAAAGCAAGAAAGCATGCACTTGAAGGAATGTACAGTAATGTTTGGGCCCTTATGTAGGGATTACTACTAAAGGGCAAAAAGAAGCCCTATTTCTAGCGTTGAGGGTCCATATACTCCTATAATTTAGTAGTAGAAATGTCCCATCTTTATAAAAGGGAAGTACACAGAGCACATACCACGGAGGAGCTTACGGGGAGCATCAAGGGATTCTTCCTTACAATGGAGATTTTTACGGGGAGCTTAAGTGGGTAAAAGTAAAATGGGTAGCATCTTAAGCTCCCGTAGCTTATCTTGATTCTTTAAAAAAAATTCTCCAAAATGACGTAGTTTAGTTTTAAATGAGCTCAAAACTATGCCATTTTGCTAAAGTTTAAAAAAAAAAATTTTTTTCCTGGCACATGCACTGTAGCATCACTGTAGCAAAATTGTTTTTAGCTGTTTTTGGTCATTTTCGACCATAAAAAATCATTTTTTTTTATTTTTTATTTTTTGGTATTAAAGTACACATTTTTATCTATAAATAGAGACTTGGTTTATTTCATTTGGACATCAGATCAATTTTTATGAATTTAATATATAAATATATAAAGATATTGATTGAATGGAGATAAAGATGGTGGAGTATGTAAAAATATTGGAGTTTGTACCACCATTGAAAGGAGGTTTTTAATTGACTAACTAATGGGTAGCTTTAAGGGTATTTTTGTAATAAAATTGGTTAAAAATGGTGAGAAACTCCCCTTAAGCTCCCCACCCATTGTACATGCTCTTATTGTTCTTTTCAAAATGTTCCACGTAGGCTTATATTCCTTATTATGAGGTCCTTTATCCCAATATCTTTATGTATCCGACGCAAGTAATTAAGTCTTTATTAAGCATATATGTCTCGACCGCAAGTAATTAAGGCTATGAGGAGTCATTTGGTAGTTAAATTAAGGCAGTATATGATTAATAAGGGAAATAGTTGGATGTTTGGTACGTAATAAGCGGTCGAAGCTAATAGTATGAGTTATTCGGATAAAGTCCTTATCCCCTCACTAATAATATCAGGAGAGAGGGTGGTATTATTAGCGCCCTCACTAAAAAAAATGTCACTAACATTTTTAATTTCAAAACTACCCCCAATTTATAAGTGAGAATTAATAGCGAGGGCGTTAATAGTATCGAGATTAATAATACTGCTTATCACTGCCCAACTACCAAACAAGCCCTGAGCGCGTATAAGTCTCGTCCCAGTCTCTCTCTCTTTGATGGTTTCCTCTCCATAAGTAGACTAGAGCTAGGCCTTTGTACTTGTTTTCTCTTCAAATTAAGCTTATATTTTGGGTTTTGATATTGAAAAAAGATGGTTGTTCCTCACGATCATCAAAGTAGTACTCCAATTAGCATGAGTAGTGATGATCACCCATACTCGCATGCAATTCAACTTAAGCTTTACCAGGCCTTCATATTCTCTATTCCAATCCTCTTCTCCATAATACTCTTTCTATTGTTCTACTTATTCTACCTCAAGAGAAGGGCTTATAATCTCACCACTTCTCCTTCAATAATCCCTGCAAGCAATTTTCGTCATCCATCTGCAGCCCCAATTCCATTTGTCTTCACCATGGTTAATTGTTTGCTCTCTCTTCCCTCACATTCACACACACACACACAAACAAGATTGTGGCAGCATTGTTCAAAGATATTTCTTTTTTGTAACTTAATTGCATGATCGATCTGTCTTAATTTCTTTTTGGCTCGACAGCCTTGCGAAATGGATTTGAAAGCTGGAGAGCTGAAGGAAAAGCTTCCGAAGGTTGTGTTTGATGAAGAACTAAGGGCAAGAGATTCACTGTAAGGTCTATATATGTCATCTTTGTTATAAATATATAATGCAATACTATCTATAAATGTTCCTTTCTCCTGTTCTAGAAATTAGATAGGCAAGAAAATTTACGGAATATACAGAATTGAAGCTCTTTAATTTCCTACGATCGAGGCTCGCTCGATTGATGAATATAATTCAATCATGCACCACGTAATATTAATTTGGATGAATTTAGTTCAAGTAATGTGTTAAATTTTGCTTCAAGTTGTGGCCCGTCTAGTTGCCCGTTCTGTATATAAACCTTGAATTATCTATGACAAATCATACACATTTTGCTATTGTCAAATTCAAATCCCCACAAGTATCTAAACTGTTAGTATTAAAAAATCCATCGGTTGAGGACAGTTAGAATCTCTAATTATTGATCGTTCGTTCACTATTCTAGAAAAACAAGTGCGTTAGGAATCATGACCATAAAGAAAGTAGAATGAAATATTGATCGATCAAGTGCCAACGATTGATCTTCAAAAGGTATATATGCTCAATCTTTACCAGCTACATCAATAAAGTGGGAAGCGATTTGATTCATACTTTATGGACAAGTTGCCTTATTCTGTTTACGAGTTTTTACGTTTGGCTTAAAATTAAGTTGAAAGACACGTACACTGAACATTTTTGCTCGGAGCTAGTTTACATATCAAGTTTGGCATACTTGCTTTGAATTCTAGATCTGTCTTTTACATTTTTGGTCGGAGCTAGTTTACATATAAACACACCCCGCGTTTTTTTTACCCAGATTGGTTTCCATTTGTTGTAAATTCAAACATGATGTTATTATTCTGATGAAATTAAGAAATTATATTGTTGAAAACATATACAGATGTTGTGTTTGCTTGGGAGAATTTGAGATGAAAGAGGAGTTGATCCGAGTGCCATCATGCAAGCACATGTTCCATGTGGATTGTATTACCCACTGGCTTCAATCCAATTCCACTTGCCCACTTTGCAGATGCTCTGTTGTACTACTAGGCCCAGCAGGAGAAGCAGGCCCACCATCCACTGAACCCAACTTGCACCAAGCCCAAATCAATATCTCCAACCATCATCTACATCTACAGAGTGATCATGGTGAAACTGTGCGAGCACAAGGATCTTCATCATCAACCACTAATGACTGTGAGTTAGTTGTCATACACGTCCAGCCCCTATGAAATAAGAATGATCATAGAGAATTTCCTCTAATACAACTAGGATAAAAGGGGAAACTTTTGAATCTCGTGAGCAGTGGCGAAGCAACAGCCAAAGTAAAGGGGGCAGGCGTGAGCCCTTAATTTTGAAACTTGTCGGCAGTGGGGGAGCCTCAGTCAATGTAACCCCCTTAATTTTGTATTTAGTTTATAATACCAGAAATATGCGTAGGTATTTTGAAATATTACCTCCCTCCCAAAATAATTGTTCTTTTAATAAAGTTTTTTTTGTCTCAAAATAATTTTCGTTATAGGATTTTAAGAATTATTTGTCTATATTTTGTCAAAATTGTCATTATTTACTACTCTCATTAAAGAGAAAGTTGGTAAGAAAAAAGAGAAAAATACTCTAACAACTTATCTATAATAATTGAACTTAAATAAGGGTAGATCAGATTTTTTGAAAGCTTCCCTAATCTATGTGCAAAATAATTAAACAATAATTATTTTAGGATGGAGGTAGTAGTAATTAGCAACGTTCCGTTCTTAAAAGAGAGAGTATCTTTTGACTCTTCCATTGATGTGCTGCTATGAGTTCTAATTGAATAATTTCAATTTGGGATTCAAGGTTTTTTACTTATAGAAAATTAATCAATAAAAACTGGATCTCTTGTTTGATTGATTAATTGGAATTACAAGGGCCTAGGGGAAGAAATTTCAGGGAGGTTGAGGTTCTTAGAGAGAAAGAGAGATGAAGTAATGATGGCGACGGGGGTCCTGGTGGCGGTGGCGATGGCAGTGGCAGAGGCAGCCACCATTGTGGAATTGGAGGGGGAAAGAGGCTGGGGAAAGGGGTATAAAATGAATTACGCATGGACAAAATTACCCCTCAAAAGCCTGTCATGTAACATGCACATGATTGACATAACAACCACTTAATAGAAAAATTGGATGGAGGGACGGTTCGAACGCGATAAAAATTGCACAGGAAAGAAAAAAATGCTATAGCAAAGTAGAGGGACAAAACTTGCAATTAAGACATAGTATAAGGATGATTGGTGCATTTTATCCTATATATTAATAACATGTTAGTGTGTTTTTCAATGATGTCCGTGCCAGAGCATAACTTATTACTTAAAAGAAAATAGTAGAAAGTGACCCCTTTTTTTTTCTGCAATGGCTAAAAAGAATTGATACACTTTTTTTATGAACCGAGGGAGTACAAGAGATGTAACTCTGTTATTACAGTATTTGTTTTCGACCTCTAATTATTATGTTGGGATTTTTTTAATTTTCTTTTTGAGCTTGTAGTCCTCATATTCAAGGATTATGGTCAACGCAGCCGGAGAAATGTCATGTAAAATAAGATTTGGAGATGTATGAATAGTTGAATTTTAGTGCGTATCAAAAATATTATAAAAATCTTGTAAGCATTGTAATAAGATGCTTGAGGAAGAGTTCTCGAATCTTGTAAGCATTAATATAAGATGCTGGGAGAAGATTTCTTAAAGCTCGATTCTCTCAATGAAACTTAGCTTAACGCTTATGAAAGACAATATAAAATAATAATTTACATTCAACAACCTCTGAATGACTAGGTATAGGTCAAATGGTAGAGTTCAGATCACATGTGCCACTTTGTGTGTGCCAAATGGTAATAGACAATCTCTCCCTCCCTCCTTCTCTCTCTCTCTCTCTCTCTCTCTCTCTCTCTCTCTCTCTCTCTCTCTCTCTCTCTCTCTCTCTCTCTCTCTCTCTCTCTCTCTCTCTCTCTCTCTCTCTCTCTCTCTCGGTATTTATTCAATAATTTTTTGACACATTCATAATTCCCTCTATAACTATATTCCTTTATTTTTGTAAGAGATTCTTGAAAGATTGTCATTTGTACATGATTGACACGTGATGATTATCCTAGCGTGTATTGAGGAAATTAAATAACAAAGAGGATTGTAGTTTCGTCTACACCAGGAATAAATATTAAAACTAATTTTACCTATAACGAGTGAAATGACACCTGCTGATAGTTGTAGTTATTGTCAGATGATCTACGAATGAAGTATTACTTTAAGGACATATGCATCGTTATTTTCAGATGATCTACGAATGAAATATTACTTCAAGGACTCTTACAAATGGGCCTTTGTTTTGTTAATACTTCAAGGACTCTTACAAATGGGCCTTTGTTTTGTTAATAGAAGTGAGCAGTATTAAATGAGCCTTTGTTAAGAGAATTGAACAGTACTAAATGGGCCTTGAACACCTAACATTTTTAAGTACCAGAGTGTCGTCTCTGGTGAGACTTGAGCACTCGACCTTTCCGTTAAACAGTACCAATTGACCTAGAGCTCGTTGGTGATATTATAGGGGTACATGTTGTGTTAATGACTCGTTTTACCAAGTGTTGTAATTTGTAAATTAAAATTTTGATATGCTTGGATGAACAAAAAAGTAAATTTGAATTAGTTTCTCATTTTACAAAAATTATTCGGGAAAATTTATATTATTGATTTAATTAAATCATTCAAGCTAATCTGTTAATTTTTTTGGATTTGGATCAGAATTTGATCTATTTAGTATTTGGATCTTATCGATATACTTAATAAGTTAATAAATTATGTTGAATTAGACTATGATCCGATCTGATCTCCTTGATTGTCAGGCCTACTCTTGCCCATGTCATTCCTGATTGAATTTTTTTTCGCCCATTTTCACATATCTTTCTTGTGACTATGCTTGTTTGATTTGGCATACGGATAAAAAAAAAATTGATTATATTATTAATATTGATATAGTGTGTAATTTTCTTTAATACACATATGTATGTGGCTCATAATTAAAATATAAAGAAAAAATAATGGTAAATTAGTGAAAGTCATGTCCTAAAAAATAAAATTTTAAACAAAATAATTATTTAATGATGGACAAAAAAAAAAAATAAGACAATAATTTAGAGACGGAGGGAATATTTATTTTTATAGAGAGACTTTGAAGTACTATACTACAACTAGAAGTGGAAGGGAGTATAACCATTTAATATATAAGGGTGGTGCTATTAACACCCCCAAAATATATTAATACACCTACATTCTATATACACACATCTTTATTTTTAACTCATTCAGATACTAAATTCACCCTCTTATTTCTCTTATTTTACCCTTCTTGAACATACAACCAAGTTCTTCTTCTCATTCTCTCTCGCACAAAACAAAGAACTCTAACCAAAAACACCACGCAGCTAATAATTCTAGCTCTCCTCTCATCTAACCAATATCTAATTGGTTGTGGGCAGGTTGCCTAGCTGCAACTAGAAGAGGAAAAAGGCAAAGACATTGAAGACTCCATTCTGTGATACGACCTTTAGTACCCATTTTTGTAATGGGGAGGGCTATTCACACCCTCTCTTCCTCTAAATACACTCCCTAAATTTAATTGCAAAAATGTCATTGTGTAAAAAGACTCCAAAATCTTTTTTTTTTTCCCTTACCTTGTCGGAGTTGAGGGACCGTGAGTTTGGGGGTAGGTTTTCTGCCGTGAGGGAGAGAGTGGGGTGGGTGTAGGTTAGGTTTAGATGAAAAGAAAAAAAATAATAAATTAAGGGGGGTAAGTGTGGGTTAGGTTTAGATGAAAAGAAAAAGAATAATAAATTATTTAGGAAGGGGTAAAGTAGAAAATATAGGGATGGTGTATTAATAAATTAAGTTGGTGTGAAATTTTTAAGGTGGGTGTATTAGGAGAAGAGAGGTGCTAAATACAACACCTCGGGCAAATTTATTATTTTGCCTATGTTATAATGAAAATTTTTTTTTTTGACAAGATAGCCACCTCTAGGCGATCATATTCCAATGAACCTCCTAGACTAAGCGGTCCTATGCCAAACAACCACCCAGACTAGGCGGTCTTCCGATTTCCATCCATTAGTCCGTCATTTTTTTTACACTTTAATACCCTAAAGTTAACATTTCTGTTAAAAAGTTAACAGAATCGTTAAAATTTTAACGGAACTTGGTAGTGGACCGCCACCCCGAGGTGAGTTTCTTCCTAGAGGACCGCCACCTCGAGGTGGGTTTCTTCTTAGAGGACCGCCCCGAGGTGGTCTTCCTTTTTTTTAATAATTGAATGATGAACAAAATAGTATTTTTCCAATGAGGTGTTGTATTTAGCATTTTTAAGGTGTTGTATTTAGCACATATGTAGGAGAATGAGTGTATTAAGAGACTGTTAATAGCCTTCCCCTTTTGTAATATGCTGGAATTCATGGTTTAAACTAGACTTGGACGTCTCGCGACTCTTTCACTCTCCTCTCCAATCTCCCTGGTTGACAAGCTCAGACTTCCATCCAAGAGCACATCCGGTAGAATTCTCAATTGGATTGGACCAATAGGTTAAGCAGTGTGCCAAACTTTTTTGAGGGTGCGTAATGGCTAGAGATTCACTGTTCCTCACTCTGTCCTCCCTCGCTTCGCACTGTATTAGCTGGGGCCATGAAGAAATATGCAATTTCTAGGGTTTCCAAACCCCCAAGTCTTCACCAAAAATAGATTCCATAGTTTTTTCCCTTGTTCCCGAAATAATAAGCGCTTGAAATTCGACGCAATGATCGATGCCCTTGACAAGAAAATTTGATACCTCCTCCAGTTTAGGGACTTCTTTCACAAATTTAAGTTCTTGAAAACCCTTATTAATGGTCACTCCAGAATCAAGATTGTGATCGGGTATTCTCCTAGCGACTTCCCATTTTTGTTCCCGCATGGTGTTCGCTTGAGTTGATGGCATTTTAATCTTTTTTTAGTTCTTTGTAATAAAATAGTACTATAAGAGTGTATTAATATTTACAACCCTTTACCAAATATTAAAAAAAATAATATTTACTAGCCCAAATTTAGTGCAATCCAATATCATCAAGTCTCATGAATATTGTCAAAAAAAAAGGAGAAATTGCTGGCCGGTCCATTTTTCAAAATTTGTTCTCTCCAGTACACCCTTTTTTTTTTAACCGCTAAAAGGCATTTTGAAAATTTTCTTTCTAAAATACCCTCAACGACATTGTTGCTTCATATTTGAGATTCAAATTGATGTATAAATGATTTCATGTTGTTAATATAGTCTTTCCTCATGTTTGGGTATCAATTTTCATGCATAAAACACGAATTTGATCAAATTCAAATTTTTTGAGTTTATCCCGTTTTTCTTTGTTCTTGAGCTGTTTTGGCCACTTAAATCTCTGTTTTAAGCTTCGAATTTGTTTAAAATCAATCTCATATTATTATCCTAACTTAGTACTATATTTGTGCATAATTTTTCTACCAAAAAACACTATTTTTGAGCTTCAAATCAAGTTTGACAGTGTTATGTCCGAAAACAGAGGAAGATGTTCTTGGACTGATTTAATTCGCCAATCGCAGTATGCTGGGCAACGCAACAGGTTCGACACGCCCGGTCGTCGCAGGGTCGAGGACGGCGTCCCTCGTGGGGTTCGGGGCAACGCCCCCGAAAGGTAAACGAAAATCAAGTTTCCTAAAGTGCGCTGTGATGATCGCGATGCACCAATTGTTGCATCGCGATGAATGATGTCTGTATCGCGATGCATGGTTTCTGAATCGCGATGCATGGTTTCTGAATTGCGATGCATGATGTCTGCATCGCGATGAATGATGTCTGTATCGCGATGATCGATGATGATGGACATCGCGACGATCTTTTTGGGACATCGCGATGCAAAGAGTTACTGATTTGCGCGTGTTTTTATTTCATTAATGGTATAATCGTCTTTTTGCCCCAAAAATGCATTTTTCCGGTTTTAAAAAAAATGACTGGATTGGAGCGATTACAAACTTTTAAAAAGGGACCGGCCCGTAATTCACCAAAAAAAAAAAGAAAGCCCCATGAATAGACTCAAAATGACGATAATAGCCTCGTGACGCTGTATTCTCGGACAAACCCAACGTAGAGCACTGTAATCCATTTCTCCTAGTCCTGGTAGTTACAGGCAGTGTGTAACTGTGTATGTATGTGTGTGTGTGTCAGAGAGAGAACTGCGAGTCGGAGTGAATGCCGGAGACGATCTGAGATGACGCAAGCATACGGAGAGGCATGGTACTGGGACAAGCGTTACGCCAACGACGCCGGCCCCTTCGAGTGGTACCAGAACTACGAAGCATTATCCCCAATCCTCCACCACTACATTCCTCCTCAACCTCACCGTCGAATCCTCGTCGTCGGCTGCGGCAATTCCGGTAACTCTTTCTAATCGCTTTTAACACATTTTGCTATCTTAGCGATACTCCGTTTGATGTCCATGCTTCAGCTTACCAAATTGAAATCATTTTCGATTATTTTCCCATTTATTTTAATGATTGAAATGCTTCTCTTAAATTCAAGTTTACTGTACTGAAATTAAGAGTAATCCTGGAATCCTATACGGAGTAATCCCTGCGTCTAAAAATGAGTGTACGTTTCTGTTTATTTTTATTCATTTGAACAAAATATGGACACTCAGTTTGGAATGGAGCGAGTAATAATAATGTTAGAGACTTAGAGTAATGCTGTGTGCTATTTAAACCATTATTGCTTTTACACGTTTTCCCAACTTACTAATACTCCGTCCGATGTGCAGGCTTCAACTTGCTAACTGAAATAGTGTCCCATAATTTCCCCCTGATTTTAATGATAGAAATGCTTCTCTTGAGTTTAAGGGTTTGCTTGGCATGTGCTGTAAGGCATATTTTAATTGATAATCACTCATTCACAAGTTCCAATGCCACTAGGGTAGTTTTTGAGACAAAGCATACTATAAATGAGTGTTTAATATGTGCCTGAAACGTGCATGTTAGCTTTTACCTAAGTTTAATGTATTGTAGTTAAGAGTAGTCCTGGCGGAGTACTCCCTCCATCTCATAATGAAGGTCCATTTTTGTTAACGGAGGAAGCAATATTTGGTAGATTAATTTTTTAAATGGAGGAAGTAATAATAATGTTAGTGCCTCTTTGGTATGCAACAACGTTTTTTCCCTCCCATCTCATGTTAATATAAATTTCATTCCATGACAGTTCAAATAGCACGGGAAGGAATTGTGATTGTTTTGTACCAAACGAGCACTTAGAGTAATGTTATGTGCACTAAATGTGTGTATAAAAAGTCCTTGTTGGCATATTTTGATCGGTCAGAACTAGTAGGACACTTGCAAATTGTTTGACCGATTAAAACATGTTTAACAAAGATTTTTATGTACATTTTGTGCACTTTTAATGCGCATAGCATTACTCATAATGTTATGTCATCAAGATGCAATTGGTTTTGAAATTTTCAAAGGACAGTATGCAACACCCCCATAAATGCATTGATGTTCATATTGTACTATTTTTTGTTAATGCATTTTGCTCTTCTTTGCAAGTAGCATTGCTCAAAACTGAAAATACTTATTGTGAACCCGAATTTCGAAGGATCCTCTTTATTGAGGTTTTAACATTAGTAACTTAAACAGTAATCTTGGAATGTTGTATTAATATTTTAGTTGTTGATTAATATTTTGAAATGGAGGGAGTAATACCCTATCGATGCAATGGTGGTTATATTGTACAATATTTTCTTAATGCATTATCTTTAGCAGTGCTCAAAACTTAAAATTGTTGTTGTGACCCCAAATTTCGAAGAATTCTCGAGTTCTAATTGAGTAATACTTTATTGAAGCTTTAGGTTAAGTAAATTGAAACTCTTCCCGTGTTGAGCTTAGAGTCATATATGATGTATCCCTATACAGCCTGTTCCAAGCCCGGGTAGAGAAAAAGGGTTACGTTATGTACCCTGATAGCTAGCGTAAAACTTTGTCAAATCACTATGAACATAAATCCAAATTATTTTCACGTAAATGCTAGGAAGTCACCCTTATGTGACCCGTTGCACCTCCCTTGAGGTGTTGCGAATGAGCAAGGGGCGTCACATCTACACCAGGGTGTGATTGATAATCAACAAGGGTGTTCGTTGCACTTGCCTCGAGGTGTATTGAATAGGCTAGAGGCGCCACATTGCCGTACAACTGTGGCAAAAATATGCAAGGGCGGGTTAAGAAACTAGTGAGTGTTACTACTAGGCTTAGAGTAGCAACTTGGAATATAGGAACCATGACTGGGAAAGAAATAAGCTGCACCTCAATTTACAACTAAACCAAGAACCCGAAACAAAAATAAAATAAAATAAATAATAATAATAAATGGAAGGAAGCCCTATAATGCCATAGCAAGACACACCCATGGCATTCCGGAAACATCTATTAGCTAGTATTCTTCTTCTTAGAGGACAAGGGGCCTAAGCACCACAGAAGCCTTACTTCGACTTACTTCGAGTGCTTACTCTCCATTTGGGTGAAACCTAAGCTTGAATTTACCTTCTTTGAACCAGGGCTGTAAAACCCCTCAATGGATACAAAGACTGATCTATTGGTGACGTTTAGGCTTGGCGATGATAATCCCAGTTGCATAAGTTCTCTTCCAGTTTCGCTTTTGGATTTTTGTCTTTGGAATCAGGTTTGGGAGTGGATTTAGACTATTGAGTCCAGCTTTTGGATTTTTTTTCCCCTCTTTTGATTTACGTGTGGCCCTTTGGTTCCTGTGATTCTTGTGAATTTTTTATTCCTGTGGGTTGTTATAGGTGTGGGTGTCAGATTGGCTTGTATTCATTTTGTTTATTTTAATATTAATTGATTTGGGCCATTTAACTGCTGGAAAAAAAGGTTCAAGCTTAAGCACAACTTTTGCATTCTTTCACCAATCTCCTGACCCTTGCTTAACTACTTATTCCCATAATAAATAGCCCCCAGCTTGCGCGATTGGTCAACTTCACTTGAGAAAATGGAAAAATTATCTTATACTTAGATTTCAAGGCAAATTTTTTGCCAAATTTTAGTAAGTGGATGTGTAAGTGTTTCAATAAGGCTGGTGTAGTTCATCTGGTGCCAAAATGGGAAGTGCAAACTAAAGAGTGCTTATCTGTTTCCACTATCTGATCACTTATTTGGGTGAAGAATTTAGGGTTAATTAGGCAGCTAGAGTTGTGAACATCCAAGAGAAACTTTTTTGGAACATCTTTCAATGTGCTCCCTTCTTTTTTTTTGTTCCTCTCATTTTCCCTTGGTGGGAATAGGGTGATTTTGACTGTTTGGGCATAAAGATATCGTAAATTCACATTTTTTTCATTCGTGCCTTGCAGCATTTAGCGAAGGCATGATTAATGATGGTTATGGGGACGTCATCAATATCGACATATCCTCTGTGGTGATTGAAGCAATGCAAAAGAAATACTCCAACTATCCTCAGCTGAAATGTATCTTTGTTCATTTTAGATTTATTGAGAGTATTTGGTTCTTAGATTGTAATTTAGATTCCGTTTTTTGCTCTTGATCAACAATATTTGGTGCTTGTTGCAGAGCCCCTTTCTTTTAGTCAAGTATCAACTAACACAAAATTTGTAACGAATAAATTGAGCTTGAGAAAGCTGAAGCCAATCAAAACCAACCAAACTGCCTTGAGCTACCCCAAAACAGTCTGCGTAGCTATTGCTGTTTGGTTTTCGACACTTGGTAGAAAAAAATGTTTTGGTCAAAAAAGTCAACAAAATTAATGATCTGGTTTGATTTCAGTCTTGTATAATTACTGAACCGTTAAAGTCAACGTGATAAATTTAACTGGTTGTTTCTCTGAAACATTCTCAGTGGCTGGAGAGCTAACGTTGGTCAATCCTTCATTGGATGTGTGGAACTTCTAGCATCAGCAAGAAATACCTTGAGTTGTGCTATAGTTTTTCTTGAATCTCATGGTTATTGATTTTATATCTATTCCAAATCTGCCCAGATATGATAGTACTATATTTTCTAATAGTGACTTGTAGGTGTGGAATGATCGTTTCCTTGAGGAGACCTAGGGACTAGGGTAGACCGTAGACATAGCCTGACATGCCGGTGAGTAATAATGCTTTTAGTTGAGAGAGAGAGAGAGAGAGAGAGAGAGAGAGAGAGAGAGAGAGAGAGACGCAAGACTTTTTGCAAAAGAGAGCAAAATGACTTTACTGCTCCATAAATGAGGTATGCCATGTATTTGTTCATTTACGAGAACTATGGTGGGTTTTAAGGCTTCAGCCCCTAATGATCATATATCCTATGTGGAACCATGCGGTGGGCTTTACAGGGCAAGCTGCCATATTTGATAGTATTGATGCAATCAGATCTCCTTGGCAATTACGTGGCAGATTGTTGGTGAATGAGTTTGCTAAACTTCTTGGTGTTCTATTTGTCTCTACTTTTGAGTGCCTTAATTATATAAGTAGGCCTTGATGTATGAGGCATGCCCTTGGTCCTATACTGCAGGTACCCCTACGCATGCGAAGCCTTGAGCTAAAGGGTATTTTGAAAAAATCTGTGTGAGTTTATGTATATAGTTGGACGCTGTTAATCTTTCAATATAGCACGAAGGAGTTTCTCACTTTCTCTAATCTTTCAAATTTTTATATGTCCGAATGTGGTATGATCCATCAATCTTCCTTTGTTGACACACTTCCACGGAATGGTGTGACTGAAAGAGAATATTCATCAATTAGAAGCTGTTTGGTCTATTTTGTTTGAGATGGACATTCCTAAAGTGCTTTAGGCCAATGCTGTAACCACAACCAATTTTCTGATTAATCGTAGGCCTTGTTCTGTTTTGGTGGGTGAAATTCTCTATTCAGTTTTGCACCATTGCAACCTTTATTTCCTATATCTGCGTGTCTTTGGGAGTATGGGCTTTGTTCATGGCATTTATCCACATGTTTCAAAGTTGGATCTTGAGTAATTTTAGTGTGTCTTTTGGGTTTACTCTAGTTCCTCAAAGGAGTATCAATGTTATTTTTCACAGTTGGGTCACTATTTAGTTCTACTATGTCAGTGTTTTTGAGACTACTCTTTTCTTTGACGAGTCTCCTAGTTGTGGTAGTAGGGGAGGAAGATGATTTCTCAGTTATACCATAATGGAATCATCGTTTTGGCATCCAATCACACATTTATGTTCTTAAAAATGCTTTTTTGATGCATGATATTGTGCCAGATTTACCTTCTCTAGCATTCTTTGTTTTAAGATGCAAAGCATTATCTTCCTTTTTCCTTGAGAAAAGATAAGCGTACCTGTGCATATTCAGTTTTGCATCTTAATACCACTTGAGATCACTTTTCTTATCCTATACGAACTTTTATTGCTTCATTAGATTCTCTGTCTCAATCTTGATGACATCTATAGAGGAGTAGAAGCTTTCTTTGGGTCGTAATGTTACTTTAGCATTAGTGCTGGTAAACATGATATTGATTGTAGATGGGTTTTTGTAGTTAAAGTTCACCGCAATCAGTTTTGTATTGTCTTTTGGCAAAAGTTATAATCAAACTTACTGGTTGATTATTCTGAGATCTTATCTCATATTGCTGAACTTGCATCATGTCCTACTCATGACTGGCTACTTTATTGGCTAGAGGTCAATATAGATTTGCAAGAGGAAGTGTATACATCGGCTTGTTCTTTGTTGCTCGGAGGGATGGGTATACAGCATTCAGAAGATAACTATGTGGTTCGAATCAATCCTGTCAGGTTTGGTATGGTCTAGTGAGGTTATGCCGGGAGTTTGCCTTGCTGTTGATTCGTTGTTTTCTTTTCCTTTTCAGATTAGAATGTCGTTCTTATCTTATTAGTTGTGTTTGCAGATATATCTGCGCTTAAGTTCTTTCTGCAAACCTATAAAGGATGTGGGTGTACTAAAATATCTCTTAGGTATTGAGGTTGCGAGCTGCGAGGAGATATTTTCTATCCTAGGAGAAGTTTATCATTGATCTACTTGCAGAAACAGGAAAATTTGCTACCTGATGAACCAATGATTCCAAACACACATCTCACAGGAGAAGATTATAGCCAATCTGAAGGTCGTGAAAGACTAGTTGGCTAACTGAATAATCTTACAGGGATTCGTCTTGATATTGCATATCTTGTTAGGTGGTAAGTTATTTAATGTGTTCTCCAACAACTACCAATTGGATGCTTTGGAGAGGATAAATTGTTATCTGAAGGGTGCTGCTGGGAGTAGCATCCTTTGTTGCACTGTATATTGTAATAATAGCCATTCTAGAGTAGAGGGTTTTCTCATGCATATTAGATTGGGCAATTTCTATAGACGGGGCATTGTGTATATTTTGGAGGTAACTAGGTGTCCTTTGCTTAGACATTATTAGCTACTTCAGATCAAGGAGTGGGAGAAGGCAGAGACTTGTATATCTTCCCCAAAACTATGTGACTTGTGCACAAGTGATGTCTTAAATACTTCGTTCGTAATGCTGCATAAATGAGGTAATTGTAGTGAATAGGGGTCAACCACTGTCAATGGCGAGCACATGCTGGAATCTCATCAAGTCAATGCAATTCCCTTGGCTAATAGTATGCTATCCCCTTGTGTTCCATCGACTTGCAAGGGCGTGTTTGGGGGTGATGAGTTGGCATGATGGGCATCATGTTTCTGGTGGGAGAACCTCAGGGAAACCCCAGGCTCAACTATGATAATCCTTGCTATTTGTGACCGCTGTTTGGTCATTGTGATAGATTACCATCACGAGTTGGACTTGTCCACTCTCCTTGGAATACTTTCCCTTGGTCGGTTGTCCCCTTGATGGGAGAATTCCCCGAGTATTAATCATAAACATAAACCACGACTTGTCTACTCCATGTTGGACCTATACCACCATAGAACTCTCTTCTCTCATCTGAAGGGTCCCTTTTCTTTAATTTTCTTCATCATTTCGGTGCTTCAAAATCCAATAATCCATTTCTTTTATTGCTGGGGGTGGATTGGTGATATATCAACTTAATGATCAATTGTTTTTGCTCATAATCCAAGGCGCTTAAATAATGAGATCCATGATGAGAGTCTCTTTTCTAAAACTTAAGCCTGTAATTTCTATGCTATTTTAACTTTAACCCTCGTGTATCGAAAATTTAAGTTAGGATATTAGTATAAGGTTGTGTTATAACTAACACATTTAATGTGTATTCCTACAAATGTTTTCACTATAGAGAAGGGACTCTCCAAATGGATGGAGGGGGTAGTAATTAGGAAACATATGATCATATGCAAACAGATGTCTGAGGTATTTGAAGCTTATCAAGCTGAACAAAGCCGTGGTTTGGTTGTTTTTACAATAGTTAGGTGGTCTGGTTTGCTTTCGAATTCTAGCCTGAGCGGTTGGTTTTTCTTGAAACCTAAAACCAAAAACAGTTCTTTTTGCACCCTTGATAACTCGTCCCATGCTAGTTCTAATTTGAACTAGATCAAATAGCCAAGGGGTTTACTCCACCTGTATCACACTAATAAATAGCCAGTGTTTATGCTTCATTAAGTTTCACATTGAGGATGGATTTGGTACATAGTTTTGGTTGTCATTTCCTTCATCACTGAGCAGATATTGAAATGGATGTTAGAGATATGAGTGCATTTCAAACAGGATCTTTGGATGCAGTTGTTGATAAAGGTATCCTTCATTGGCATTCTTCATTAAGGATAATATACATGTTTCATTTGCTAATGTTTTCTCTTATTGTGTTTCCAGGAACTTTGGACTCTCTTTTGGTGAGTTGGTTTATGTGGTGGACAAACATGTTTCAGTAGAGTAATTGCTCACCGCATAGCTTTTAATGCAGTGTGGACATAATTCACAGCAAAATGCTGCTAAGATGCTTGAGGAGGTTGGAAGGTACATTGAAACAATTTTACAACTTTCTTTCATTTTAGTCTTGTTCCTTCTTTTCCTTTTCCTTCTTGATATGTTCATATATTGAAGCAGTTGATGACAAACTATAGGGTCCTGAAGAATGAAGGCGTATATATTCTGGTAATTGCTTTTCTTTCCATACCAGAAATGTTGATTGGTGTGCCCTTGTATTACTTTCACTTGATAAATTCTTACATTTACTGTACTGATGTTGATGTAAATACAAGATGTATTATTACTTGATGCTTCTGACTACTGTGAAATTTCCTGCAGATCACTTATGGAGCACCAGTTTATCGACTACGTTTGCTGAGAGATTCATGCTCATGGACAATAAAACTGCATGTAATAGGTTGGTAGACGTTAGTTCGTTATACTCACGTTCCGTGTTAAAGTGCATTTTAATTTATAAAGCACTATATACAAATATGTCAAGGGGTTTCCACGTGATCTGACTGTCTCACATCCCATTGTTATTGGGAGAGTGCTAACTGATATATATATATATATATATATATATATTCAAGCAAATTGGCCATGCTATCAAATAAAAAATAGAAACAAAATAATTTATTCATAATTAGTGGTCTGTCTTGGACATCGAATCCACTGCCTATTTTCTTGACGGGGTCAGAGAAAATGGATAAAAAAGAGGAGAACTTACCTACCGGCTACCGAAGTAAGATGTGAAATTCAATTTGTGCGATTAACAAGTGTTTTGGCTGGACAATGAAATACAAGGTCACCAGTGCTTTGAGTTCTTCGTTCAAACCTAGAAAAATTGGTGTTGAATCCTAGTACTACTAGTATCTGCCATGCCTCTCATTTAAAATTTTCGTTGCAAATGGTTAAGCCGACCAGCACTGTTGTTAATCTGCACGGTGTTATCAAATGCAGAGAAACTCTCATCAGGAGAAAACTCTGAGCATCGGAAGCGGGAGCTGACAAACCCTGTTCCACTGGATGGTGATGGAAGCTCGGTGGAATCAGTTCGTGGGAAAAACTCTGATGTCCATTTCATCTATGTTTGTATCAAGGTCAGTATAGAGCTTCTTCTCTGTATCACAACAAATTTCTTCAAGAAAAGACAGACTTGCACTTTGCTGAACACATAATATTCACTCATCAGCTATTTAGACCCCATAGTAAGGGATGTAAATGAACCGAGTTGGGTTGGGTGTGACTTGCTCAAGTTTGGCTCACAATTTTAAATGAGCTTGAATTGTTCAGATTCGACCCATTACTTGTCAAGCTGGTGTCAGTTTCAAGTCGAGCACGAGCACAATGATTTTTACGGAGCTGAGCTCGGGTAGTTTGATCATTTACCATCGTAATAGAATTCTTATTAACATATCGAGTGAGCTTGAGCCAAGCTCAATATACCTTGTCGAGCTTAAAGTAGGACTCGAGTTTGACTCATTTAGTTTACAAAACGTACTTGAGTCTAGCTAAAATCGAGAGAACTCAAGTGGAATCCTGAGTAACTCGACTAGATTTACACCACAGGTCCACAGTCTGGAATAGACTTGGTGTTTTATGCCAAAACCTAGGGACCTAGTATGATTAAGCTTGCACCTTTTAATATCTTCCCCATTTTATTTGGGTTCTTTGGGACCAGGGTTGAAGACTCCATCAGCCGATAAGGGATAAAGACAAGCAGAGTATTTTGCAATTACCTGAAGCAAAAGGTTGCAGTGATGAATAAGAACAGTTTCCTTTTACCTCCTTACTGCGATGTAAAAGTAATAATCACTGCTTCAAGTGTATTAGGAGTATTAGTTGAATATCTATGTAATAAGATTGAGACATAGCGGTTGTTCTTCAACCCAATTCGTGTTTTCCTAATCTCTATCCTATTGAATTGTTTGTTCTGCTCGAAATTGGGCATTGTTTTTGAAATATTTAGTCTCTACATCATGTTATTTATGTTTTAGGCGGGATCTTGGGGAAATTGTTTCCGGAGTTATTTGGTTTGATTACATGAGCAGTTGAGCACCTCCTGACGATTCCGTTTGTATCCAAATTTGTTTTAGAAAAATTTCAATTAAAGAGGAACGGGTAGCTGGGCAATGCCATAGAAAGCAAAGTGAGTTGACCAGCCATTACTAGAGATGGTCTTCCAAAGCCAATTCTTCATAACAGGCAAGATGAAAGGTGACTGCCTGCCAGGTATATGAAATGAAGTTTTGAAGACGTTAAGCGTTGACTAACATAAGTAGAAAGTTAATGGCTTGGTTAATGTCAATTTGGAATTCAAGCAGAGCCTTGGTTAATGGCTTGTTTGGTTAAAGAAAGTGGGGAGCAAAGTAAATGAAAAGACTAAAGAGATGAAAGAAAGAGCATCACCAAGACTGCCAAATAGTACCATTAATCCCGTGTCCGATTTACAATGTTTTTATTTTGTTTTTTTATTTTAATTTGGGATAATTAAAGAAGAATGACATTATCTTTACCCAAATGAAAATAATATGAATTGAAAGTTTATATTTGAGAATTATAATTTTTTTTTTTGAATAAATTTCAAAATTACCCCAATAATACATCTTTTTCAATATCGTAAAGATGTTAATATATGATTTTTCCCTCGCCTCAAACCTCCATCACCACCCAAATCTCAAACCCACCCAATCGGCCCATTAGTGCTTCAGCTTTGAGCTAAACTAGACATGCCCATTTGGTTTCAAAAATCGAAACCGAACAGGTTTTGAAACCGCCTAAATCGTGAATCGTGATGAATCGAAACCTGATTAGGACAGTTCGGTTTTGGTTTTCACTGTGAACCACTGGTTCCAAACCGCCATAAAATCGTTCAAAAAAATTTTAATTTTAAACGTTTGAAATATTAAATTTTGAAACCATCTGTTCCTACATGCTTCACGCCTGCATCTATTCTGACCTCCTTGGACATTAGACTTGATGAAAGACAAGATAAAACTTCATAAAAGGAGGGATGAGTTTAGCATAGTAAATTTTGAATATCAAAATCAACCAACTATATCATGATGCCTTACACACCCTAAGCATTTTTTTTTAAAGTTTGTATTTTGATAATTAACAACATATTATAACACTTTTTTTTACACTTTATAATAGATTTTAAAAATAAAAAATAAAAAAAGTGTTTAAAATTTTTAAAAATAATTCAAAATTTTGAAAACCGTGAAACCGAGAAATCGGAATCGAAATTCCACAGTTCGATTTCGGTTTGCCTTGACAAGGTTTGTGGAACTGTCGGTTCCGAACCAAAACCGATTTAGCCCGGGCCGGCCCTGTGAAATTCAGGGCCCAAGGCAGGTAATATCAGACGGCACTTCCAGTTTGTAGCATAATTTTTGTCTATTTCTTTAAATTTAAAAAAACAAACATATAAGATAATAAACAAACACTTCATTCTGAAATCATGGGCATAACACACGACATATTTACGAAGTAAATCATGTGCATAACACATGACATATTTACAAAGTACTACTTAAACGTCGCTCTTCTATCTTCTAGCACACTTAGAAGCAAAATCAGTAATCAAACAAATCCCCAAACATCACAAGTCACACATAAGTAAATGAGTAACAATAAGTAAAAAAAAAAATCAAATAAAAAGCAATGTTGTTCACGCACAAGTAAATGAGCCAACAAATAATTTCAACAAATCTAATATTACCTTCAAATTGTTCCTAGATAAGCTTAATCAAAGCTCCAAATGTTGTTTTCCTATACAAATTTATCGAAAACAAATTTATCACTTAAATCAATTATTTAACCCCAAATCAAAAGCCCTAATTTCAGATAAAATAAAGAGGGAAGAGAGAGTGTGTTTATTACCAAAAATTCTTTGAAAAGCTAGCTTCAATCAACGGCCTCTTTAAGTTTTGTATCAAAATTCACATCAATATCACAAAATTTGTGGGTGTGTGTGCGTGTTGGCCCTGTTAGGTGGGACTTGGGAGGGTTTTTTTAAATTTTTTCTTTCCTGCCTTCCTGTGTGTGTGTGCGTGCTGTGCTGTGGCCTGTGGTGTAGTGTGGTGTGTGTGCAGTCTAAAGGTAAAGGGAATAAGGGTTGAAAAACTATTTTTTCAGTAAGGTCCTCAACCTTGGTAATTTACAATAAAATACACAATTTTGGGGCAAAAAAATTTCACAAATTTTGAGGGCCCAAGGCCTAGGCCTCATTTTTCTTATGGCAGGCCGGCTTTTTTAAGCATGTCTACGCTAAACTAAAGAGAAAGAGAGAGCGACTGAGCGAGATAGAGGGAATGGGGGAATTAGTCTATAAAAAAATTTAGAAAATTAATAATTTAAATTACTATAATTTCTACAAAAAATTAGCAATTAAAAAATATTTTTTAAATTGTTAATAAAACTTATAAAATAATTGGTAGTTTAAAAAATATAATTTTGAAAAACACTCATGTTTTTCACTAATTTAAACTTTCAATAGGTACAACTTCATCTCTAAATTAGCTTAACGGACCAAACACTAATGACATTTAACGCAGAGACTTCTAACATGCAAAAATGGCTTATTTTGGTCAATGACACGCATTTGTGCCCTTAATGAACTAAATTCAAACTTTTTAATAATATAAGGACTACTGATGTATTTAACCTTATTCGAAACTTAAATTTTAGAAATGCATCTCATTTCTTGGGACATTCTATAAATAAAAAGTATGATTTTTTTTTTAAAGAAAAATGGAAGTAGTAATATTTCTCTTTATTAAATTAATGAAAAAGATCATATGGTCATGCCTAATATTCTGTTCATTTCTTCTTAAGAGAAATCATTAATATTTTCCATTGCACTTAAATTTTGTGAATCCACATGCCCGGTGTTTATAACCCAATTATTGAATGTCATAAAAATCATATCCAATATTGATGCTTTTAGCCTTCAAAAATTCATTAATGCTTAATCTACATATAATAAGATGTAATCTAACTATAGCAATCCAAGGAGATATTAGAGAAAAGTTTATCTTCTTGTTATGTTTGGTACTCCATCTGTCCTGAAAAAAGAGTCGTAATTTAATTTTTCAAAGCAAACTTAAACTTTTTTTAAAGTAAAATTTTGATGTTAATTTAATTGATTTTTCATAAAGGAAAATCTTAACAAAGTGCAACAGTGATGTAGTTAACGTGGTATCACCATCTAATAACAGTACAACATATTAGCAATTTTATTTTCAGTTTTGGTGGCCACAATGCACTGTTATTGAGTGGTAATACTACGTTAGCGATATAATAGTTATGGTCAATATTTTTCCAATGTGAGTCCCATATTTCGTTTGAGTATATTTTTTGAAAAAAGTGTCCTCTTAAACTCAAACAGACTAAGAATGCTAATTAACTCTATTGTAAATATTTGTATGCTTTAGACTTTTCATTATAGTCCACTTGTGGGTATGTTCCATTAATTAAAAGGAAAATAAACTAAAGGTAAAATAGTAAAAAAAAAAATACTTAAAAAATTACAAGTAGGCTCTTTTTTATAACGGTCCAAAAAAGAATATTGAACTTTTTTTTAAGGGTGTATATTATTAACTACTCTGGCGTGTTGGCTTATGTAGTTTTTTTTTTTCTTTCTTTTTTGTGGTTTATAATTATTTTTGTGATTCTCATTTTCTCTCTCATTCATCTCACCTATTTTCTTCATCTCTTTCTTACTTTTTACATTAAATTATTATAAAACCAAAAAAATTCCCATTCCGTCACAAAAAAGGTCTCATTTGACAAGTCAATTTTTTTAAAATTATAGACTTATAGGTGGCAATTCGTGTTTTCGTATTATGTTCATGCCGCACTATTATGTTTTTATGTTATTTATTTTATTTAATTATAAATATAACAATAAATGTCATTTTAACTAAAATTTTAATTTCGTATCGTGCTTCGTGTCGTGTCGTGTCATTTCGTGTCATTTCTCTCTGTAATTCGTGTTTATAATTGTGTCGTGCTGGTTAGTGCATTCGTGTTATGTCAGTCATTGTCACCCATCACTTTTACTTGATTGTATATTTTTTAAATTGCACTAAAATTATTACTCTTTCCATTCCTAAATAAGTGTCATGTTTAACCTTTCAAAGTCAATTGATTGTTATTCAAATAAAAAGTTGATATATATATATATATTATTTATTTATTTTTGAAATCATAAAATACGTAATTCGTAGTACACAAAAGTATTGCAAAATATGTGTTATGATTTTGATAAAAATAAAAAAATTGCTCATCAAATTTTTATTTAAACAATAATAAATTTAATTTTAAAAAAATAAATAACACTTAGTTAGAAATGAAAATGTACTATCTTAAAAAGTATTTTTTTAAAAATAAGAGAAAGGAGGAACTTTTTTTGGGGGGCTGGGTTTGGGGGTTGTACAAAATAAAAATGTACTACTATTTGATTTGCACACATTTTCACCAAAAAGTTTTCAAGATCATTTGAACTCTCGTACGACGTCATCGACTTATAAATTTTTTTTTTATAAACATATTTTTTACTATACGTAAATTCATAAAAATATTAATATAACTCAACATCAATGAGCCCATATATCTACGAAGCTTTTGCATCCCTTAATGTACATTAGCCCAATGGTATAACACTTTTGATAAAGCTTTATAAAATTCCCTAAACCTCCCGTTGGAGGTGCTTACGAAGCGTATTGACCCATATACCCCGGTCCCAACGCGTGACAATGTTGGCTTCACATGAAAAGCAAAATTCCGTGGGTCCCAGTACTTCGCCGCCACGTCAGATTACCCCATACCGATATCCCCCTCCCCCATATCCCTCCTGAAAGTCCTACTGTCCAAAGTGTGAACACTTTGACTTCTCACACACACTTCTATGAGTCTATCTCATGCACTCTCTCTTTCTCTATATATCTAATATCTCTCTCTCTCAATATATAAGCCCCGTCTCTCTCTCTCCCCCTATCTGTAAACTCAAATGGGCACCTGACTGAGACAGTGAAATTTGTAAACATGGAGGAATTCGCCTCATGACGAAGATTGAAGAATTACGACCTGTTTTGATCTCCTTGTTTTGATTGCTCTCTCATGGCTGACACCAGACTTTACACTCCCAATCATCAATTAGGTCACTTTCTCATTGCATTTTCCACATTTTTATGATCTCTGTTCATATATATTTCATTCTATTTATGTGTGTGTGATTGTGTCTGTGTTTTTGATATGGTAGAGTTTGTGTTTTTGTCATTCGAGGTTTTGAATTTGTTTACGATTGTTCGTAAATTTCTGTCCAAATTATCGGTTGTTAATGCTAGGTCTCAGTTTGTTGTATTTGTTATTTATTAATTCGAGGTTTGAATTTTTTATCTAATTTTGGTGAATTGTGCCCAAATGTCAGTTGTTAATGCTAGGCTTTAGATTAGTCTATTAGTACATGCAAATTGCTTTGATGCCGAGGGGATTAGTCCATAATTTTTTCATATGGATGTGACGTTCACTGTAGAATTACCGATTTCATTCAACTTGTATTACTTTCTCATGGCTAAGAGCAGACGCAACTGTCCCAATCATCATTTATGTTACTTTTCTCATTACATTTTCGTATTTCTTCTCGCTATGTGTGTGTGTGTATCACTTCACTTATGTATGTGTGATTTTATCTGTTTTCGATGTGGTATAGTTTGTGTTTTTGTAAATCCGAGGTTTGAATTTGTTTACCCAGCGTTCATAAATTTCTGTACAAATTTCAGTTGTTAATTCTAGGGCTTGGGGGCTTAATCAATAATTCTGTCGAATAGACAACAATTTGCTGTAGAAGACCCTTTATTGATAAAATAGTTGTATTGTTGCTGTAATTGGTAGCTCATGGCCTACATTCTTGATAAATTTGCAAGTTATACGAGGTTTATTCTTCATGTCTTTCAGATGTTAAACATGTACATCTTGGATTTTGGCAGACCTTGATCATATATTGCAAGCAGCACAGCAACGTTGGCTCCGTTCGTCTGAAATATGTGAAATCCTGCGCAACTATACCAAGTATGAACTAAGACCATATCCACCTGTCAAGCCGCCAGGTATTAGCAACTCCAATTGGACTTGCTTCAACTTCATATATGTATTCTGGTCTTAAAAATTAGAATTCTTTGGATGATGGCACACTTTCTTTAACCCTGAGTTGCAATTTTGGAGGGATAAATCTTTTAAGTTTAAATCTGTAGTGAACTCAAGAGCTGTTATACATTGGAAAATTTCATTTTTTATGATGTCACTATTAAGTTCAGAATGTCTATGTATATGGATGCTTTGTACTTATTCACATATCATTTTTCTTCATGATGCTTAGTCTGAATAATATTTCCTAACAATAAAATGTTTTACTGCTACCTGATCAAGAATTATTCATCTGTGTTATGCAATAAAGAAGGAGAGATAATAAAGTATGATTTGGAAGCCGTAACCCGAAACTGGTTAGGCTCGGGTATTTATATATACGTGCATATAAACATAATGTTACAACTTGCACCCTTCATAATACCCTTTATTTGCTAACACTCCCCCTCAAGCTAGAGCATAAATATCATTCATGCCCAGCTTGTTACTAATATAACTCAACCTATTCCCAATCAAAGACTTGGTAAGCACATCAGCTAATTGTTCGCCCGATTTGACATAACTCGTGATAATAACCTTCTTCTATACCTTCTCTCGAATGAAATGACAATCAACCTTTTTATGTTTTGTGTGTTCATGAAACACAGGATTTGATGCAATATGGATAGCTGTTTGATTATCACACCATAACTGCATAGGTGTTGAAGTAGCAAACCCAATCTCATCAAGTATTTGGCGAATCCACATCAACTCACATGTCGATTGAGCCATGGCTCTATATTCTGCATTCGTACTCGATCTCGAAACTACCGGTTGCTTCTTGCTTTTCCAAGATACTAAGTTACCTCCAACAAATATACAATACCCCGTGGTTGATTTTCTATCCGAAGGAGGGCCAGCCCAATTAGCGTCACAAAATTCCTCAACTCTCGTGTGCCCATGATCTCGATAAAATAACCCTCGACTTGGAGCTCCCTTGAGATATCGGAGGATTCTCACCACAGCCTACAAGTGAGTAGATCGTGGAGATGACATGAATTGGCTAACTACACTTACGGGAAATGCAATGTCGGGTCTAGTCACAGCTAAATAGTTTAACTTCTCTACAAGCTTACGATACCTCTCCGGATGAGTCAATTCTTCACCATCATCAACTCTAAGCTTTACAATTTTCTCCATAGGAGTATTAACTGGTTTCGCCCCTAACATCCAGTGTCTGCAAGCAGGTCAAGTACATATTTCCGTTGAGAAATGAAGATGCCTTGTTTTGAGCGGGCAGCTACAATTCCCAGAAATTACTTCAAGTTCCCTAAATCTTTTGTTTGAAATCTTTCATGAAGAAAAGACTTTAGAGCAAGAATCCCATCACTATCTCCACCAGTAATTACGATATCATCAACGTAAACCGCTAAGAGAATACAACGGTAAAAGGCAGTATGATGACTGCTGCACCGCACAAGGCCAAACTGTAACACCACCTCACTAAATCTTCCAAACCACGCTCTAAGAGACTGTTTTAAACCATAGAACGACTTCCTCAATTTGCAAACCACCCATGACTCCCCCTGAACAACAAACTCATGTGGTTGTTCGAGATAAACCTCTTCATCCAAATCACCGTAAAGAAATGCATTCTTCACATCTAGTTGGTGAAGCGGCCAATGGTAAGATGCAGCAAGAGAGATATGTAACCGAACAGAGGCTAACTTCGCAATCAGAGAAAATGTGTCTAATAATCGACACCATAGGTCTGTGCATACCCTTTTGCCACTAGACAAACCTTCAAGCGAGCGAGAGAACCATCGGGATTCACCTTGACTGTATATACCCACTTACAACCGATTGCACATTTACCATCAGGCAACGTAACCAAATCCCAAGTTTAGTTATGCTCAAGAGCACTCATCTCCTCTTCCATAGCTGTCCTCCAACTAGGGTGAGCCACTGCCTCAGACACACAAAGACTTAGGAATAGGATAAGAATCAAGCGAAATAATAAGGGATCAAGTTGAGGAAGACAAACCAAAGTAACTAACGTAGTTAGCAATGGAGTATTGTGCACAACTACGCTTACCTTTTCGAAGGGCAATCGAAACATCTAAATCAGATGGTGGGGGCACCAGAGTGTTAAGATTTGCTGACATGAGGACTGGCTCGGTAGAGACCGCATCAGGATGAACTAGTAGAGTCTCCACTCATTGACGTCGAAAGTAGACCGAATGGGGGGACGAGAGGGAGGTACATGATGTGGAATAGGAGCTGTTCTTGACCGGACAATGTGATAAACAAGGAAATCATCATTGGAGTCAGAAGATGAGGATGCAACCGATGGTGTCGAATAAAAGGGTTGACTCAAAAAATATGACATCAAGAGAGACAAAATAACAATTCAATTCAGGAGAAAAACAACAATACCCCTTTTGAGTACGAGAGTAACCCAGAAAGACACTTTAGGAATTTGGGATCCAACTTAGTTATATGTAGACGGTGATCCCGAACAAAACAAACGCATTCAAAGATCTTAGGTGACACAGAGAACAACGATTGAGACGGAAACAAGACACGATACGAGATCTCACAATGAAGAACAGAAGATGGCATCCAGTTAATAAGATGACACGCAGTCAATACTGCATCAGCCATTGGGGTACTTGCATTTGAAAGCAAAGGGACCTAGCACTCTCCATTGAGTGACGATTCTTTCTTTCAGCTACCTTGTTTTGTTGAGGGGTATCAGAGGATTCATGAGTCATACCTTGATCATATAAGGAGTAGAGAAATATTCTTTTGTATTGTCACTACGAAGAATTTTAATAGGGACACCAAATTGAGTCTTAACTTCAGCATAGAAATTACAAAAGATAGAGAATAATTCAGAACGACTTCTCATTAAATAAATCCAAGTTACACGTGAAAAATCATCCACAAAGGTAACAAAATAACGATAATCAAGTTTTGATACTATTGGAGATCCAAAACATCAGAATGTACTAACTCAAATGGGGCACATGCCCTTTTATTAACTCTAGGAAAGTATGAAACACGATGATGTTTAGCATACTGACAAGTTTCACAATCTAATGTAGATGTAGACTCTAGACTAGGACAAAATTTCTTTAAATTTGAGAGACAAGGATGACCTAACCAACAATGAAGCTGATGCGGAGTGAGGGAAGTAACACTAGAACACGCTATAGGCGAGGGAACCACATCCAAAAAGTAAAGCCTTCCTGATTCATAGCCTCTGTCAATAATCCTCTTCGTCATAAGATCCTGAAACACTTAAAGGATTAGGATAGAATGAGACACAACAATTATAATCACGTGTAAGTCTAGTAATGGATAATAGATTGAATGGAAAACCAGGAAGGTATAGGACAGAAGACAAGGATAGAAATGGAGTGAGACGAGGGCTACCACTCCCCTTGAGAGAAGCAACTAACGATCGGTTAAAGTGACACTAGGCAATATAGAAGGGGTAAAGGAAGATAAAATACCTGCATCACCGGTCATATGATCGGTTGCAGCAGAATCAATGACCCATTTGTGATCGTGGAGGAAAGACATGTAGTGAGTTTGCCTATGTGGACAAGAGTAGCAGTGGAAGAGGAAGACGAAGATGGTTGAGAAATCTAAAATTGGGTATACCGAGCATACTCTTCATCGGACATCATAACCATCTTCCCTTCACGCTGTGGAGATGACCGATTAACAGGTTCAGGATGAGAAGCGACATTAACAAATCGATTATCAGTAGGTTTCTCATGTAATTTCCAACAATTGCGTTGCACATGTCCCGTGTCCCTACAGTTGTAGCATACTCTGGGATCTTGATTTCCCCCACGTCCATGTGAATCATCACCACGACCACCACGATCGCCTCTACCACCTCTGCGACCACCACGACCACGACCACCATCATCATAACCCCTAGACCCGTGAGATGACCGGCTCACAAGGGCAGAGGACTCACCCACATCCCCCTTTGACGAAGTAGGCTAGCAAGAAGCACGTAAAACTCGCGAGAAAGCCTTTGGCAAGGAGCAAATATCTGTGAGCGAGCGGTAGCGAACTCAGGTCGCAAACCAGCTAAGAAACCCATGACAAGAAGTTGCTCACGTTGTGCCTACATCTGCTTCCATTAGTCGTAATTGGAAGTAAGGTGCACCATTCTTGAGACAAATTCTTGAAATTCGCAAAATACTGAGTTACAGTACGATCCTTTTGATTTTGTCTAAACACGTCATGAGATAAGTCATAGAGACGATTCAGATTATTGCAGCCCGAATACAACACCTCTAAGTACTCCCAAAGATCTTTGACTAATTCAACTCCGCAACATTATCAATCATGGAATTCATCGTCTGTCCATAAAGAAACGCATCATCCCGAATCCAAGCCTTTGCACCCTCACCTGTTTTGACGTCCGTTAGGTGATCCCCCTTCTCCATGCCAACGAGACTTACTAACCACCTTCGCTCACATTATATTATTCGTTCAATCAAGTTTCTTATCCGTAAGTTTGTTGGAGGTAGTAATGACTATTGACACAGCCTTAGTAGCCTTTGATGAAGATGACATATCGATGATAACAATAACCCAAAGCACACACTAGGCGAAATCAGACGAGTATGAAAGTAGCAAATTAGCCAGAAAACACCCAAAGACATGGCCATCCCAAAAAACAACCACACGGTTGAACACTAGGCGAGATCGGCGAGCCTAAAACTCCAGCAAAAAACCTGCTGACGCGTCGGTGCATGGCCGGAGCTCCAGTGATGGGAAGATTTTCCGACAACGGAAAGGATTGTGCCGGCGAACAAGTCTCTCAAACTCGTGTATGTGATTGAAGGCCAAAAAGCAACCTATTGGCAGATTAGGTCAAATACTGTTCACGTGGATCGCGTCCTCTGTCCGTTGCCGCGATGGAATTTCTGGTCACGTCTTCGCAATCCACCAACACATGTCAACAACCGGCAGCCACACCACGTACTGGGTTGGCCTACCCTCCTATCACAGTCGCACACCCTTGGCGACACACCACAACACCAGCTCTACTGATTCTTGTCTCTACTAAACCATGAAGAGAGACGCAAACGAAGTACAGAAAAGAAAAAAAAAGTTGAAGTCGATCAGTACAGGTTTCTTAGGAATATCATACCATGTTAAGCAATAAAGGAGAGAGAATAAAGTATGATTTGGAAGCCGTAACCCTAAACTGGTCAGGCTCGGGTATTTATATATACGTGCATATAAACATAATGTTACAACTAGCACCCTTCATAATACCCTTTATTTGCTAACAATCTGCATTGGCCTAAATATATGCTGCATTTTCATTTTTGTATACAAACTAATTATTAAATGTTTTTTTAATTTGACAGCTGGTTCCTTATTTCTGTTTGATCGGAGAATACTACGATATTTTCGAAAAGATGGTCATCGTTGGAGGAAGAAGAAAGATGGGAAGACTGTCAAAGAAGCTCACGAAAAGTTGAAGGTGTGATGTTCAGTCTAGTCTTTTGTAAGTTCAACTTTTACTTTTGGCTGTAAAGGTAAAACTACGAAGGATAAAATCGTAAATGAACGAACTCCTGATATGGTAAAAATTACGCAGCAGGAGATGGAGTGAGAAAGTCGCTTGAGATGGTTTAAACACATACACCAAGCACACCCGTTAGGAAGTGTGATACCGTTAATACCGACAACTAGATTAGAGGTAAAGAAGACCAAAACTAACATTGGCAACCATAATAAAGAAGACTATGTGTAAATATGGCCTGTGTCAGGATCTATCATTGGACCGAAAGGAATGGCAAAAAAGTATGCATGTAGCTAACCCAAGAAACTGGGACAAATGCTGAGTTGAGTTGAGTTGAGTTGTTGAGTTATTCTACCCTTGGCCGTTAAAAATCTGGTCAGACATCACCAGCATCACTGGCTCACAAAAATTAGTCAGTGATGCTCATTTTAGTATTTTGCAAGTTCATCTTTTGCTTTTGGCTGTAAATAATGTTGTCAAAGTCACCATGATATTATTGTTTGTTAACAGACCACCTGATTGTATGTGAGTGTTTTTATACCAAGGCTGTATATGGCTCTTCTGATTGTTGGGTTTGTTGTCAGACTGTCGATAGAGGAAGTCATCGGAATGTAAATTCAGCTTAGATAATATTTCTTAAGTCATGCTTGTTGGAAGCCTAGTTTCTTGGGCATTTGTTTTCCAGTTAACAGGGCACTTTTATTTGTTAATGCTGTTATGCTTTTATTTTCCACATGCCAAACTCATTGAGTTTCCTAGTTATTACGTGCTTCCAGTTTCTTCATTCATGGTGTCCAGTCTGCCTGATGCGCTTCAGGCTCCTTTCATTCTTATTTAAGAACATTAATTTGAAATCTGAGAACCTTTCGGTGTCCAATTCTAGCGTCTCATATAATTTAGAATATAACTCATGGATATTCTTTATATTATTTTGTATTTTGAGATCCGCATTGTTTTCTGTTACTGCATTCATCGTTCGTATCTGATTTGTATAGGAAGGCAGTGTTGATGTTCTTCACTGCTACTATGCACATGGAGAGGATAACGAGAACTTTCAACGACGTTGTTATTGGATGCTTGATCAGTGAGTATTGGTCTTTATTTTTTAAGCTTAAAATCCCAATACTGTTCAATCCACCAAACGTAGTGAGTTGAGTAGCAATGGTTTTTGTCAGCGTTTTAAGAAGGCATTCTTTTACACACTTGAATTGATTAATTTGCTTGTGTTGGACATAGCTTTCAGAGGTCTAGGGCGAAGCTCCCTGATGCGTAGCTGCAAGGCTAGGGCTGAGCCTCAGCTCAAGGGGCACAGGAGACAATACTTGCAAACTCAGATTTATATTGTGTTTAAGAAGTAATAGAGTGGTGCTATAAGCTTGATGTTGAGAAAAATGGCTAACCACATCCGTGGAAAGCACTTGATATAACCAAAATAATAAAGCAGATGTGCAAATTAAAGTAAAATTATATGTCACAAATCTGCCAGCATCTCAAGTCAATGTACGAATATGTAGAGGTCTACGATAGAAACATTCCGCACAACATTATAGGTGAACCTTAATCTTTATTGTCTGACATAGCATGAAAGCACGGTCATCTTCTTATCGAAATGAAAAGGAGACTATAAGAATAGAAGAAGAGGCTGAACAAGAAGTGGAAAACATATAGGGGTGAAAGACAGGTAAGAGAAAGGAAGGGGGTAACAGACCTGGGAAGGGAAAGAACAGAATGACATTGTGTCTATAAGAATAGAAGAAGAGGAACGGCAATCAGGAACGCAAGGAGGTGTGGGATGAAAAGAATTGGGAGGGATCCATTAAGCAAGATGGAGAAGAAAAGGTTGGGTAGAGGAGAAAAGAAAAAAACAATGAAAAAGAAAGAAAATTGCTGGATAGACTTAAGATGATTTTAGTATCCTTTCCTTTAATTCAGTATCTCCCAGTGCATAAGATAATACTCCCTCCGTTCCTAAAGAAAGAGTTTTGTTTGACTCGACACATATTAGCTAATAGACTCTATTATTAGTGTTAGAATGTTTTGTGTTTTCCATTGATGCCCATGTGGGAGTGAGACCCATAAATTACAGCAGAATCAATTCAAGGGTAAAATGGTAAAAGCAACATTCCAAAAAGAAAAGATTAGGAAGTGGACACTTTTTCTGGAACAGCCTAAAAAAAAGAGATGGTCTCTTTTTTTAGAACGGAGGGAGTAAAATAAAATGGGAATTTTCCTGTGTTATTCTTTCTGTTGAATTCAATCACCTTTCTTACTTAATTGCTCCTTGTTTCAGGCAGTTGGACAACATTGTTCTTGTGCATTACAGGGAAGTAAAAGAGGTAACACAAAATATCCAAACAGTAATTGTCGTCTTCTTTTGTTTGGAATTTCTGAAATCACATTTTTATAGTTTTATTGTAGATAAACAGAGATATTTCCTTTTACTTTGATAAAAGTTCACTTGTGTAAAGGAGTGTAAAGGAGGTCATTTGTCTGATTATACTGCATTTCCAATTAAATGCATGTAGAAATACCTGCTTTCGGTTTCATGTTTGTGTGAAATTAGACATCAACAATCACTGTGCAGCACAACTCATGCCACCTTCAAGCTAGTTGTTCAATGACATTAATGATGTACGACCAGCTAATTTTAGGGAAGTCATTACAGCGAAATCCAGATAACCAGCTAATTGATTCTGACATATTAGGATTAGGCATTTATCTAATTAATTCCTATAAACACTAAGAAAATTATTCTGAGTTTTGTGAATAGACAATCTTAGTTGGAATCACCAGACAACTGTCCATACTCTCACAACAGCATTGGATGCCATTGATTGTCTCACACAACTTGTCCAACAGTCAAGCACATGCATACACAATAGATTACAGAAAAAGAATACCAGAGGTATTTTTATAACTTCTTAAAGAGTCGATGAATGTAAAAACATTTAGGAATTAGCATGTGATCTATCAAAGCTTCATTGCGAGAGTGTAATAAAAATCATTACATGATCCTACATCAACTAAGCAGAAAGACTTTGAAGCGTCAGTGTTAATGAGATTTGATTTTTATCTTTACTTCACATGGCCTGTAGATTAAGTTGTAATCTTTAATATTTTTGTATACAGGGTTACAAATCAGGCATCCCCTGTTTAGGGAATGCAGATTCAGAATCACAGCTCAAAAGTCCTCAAAGTAGTGCATCACTTTGCTTGGAGCGAAATTCTTCTCCCGACCCCACAGTTCATACTTCTTGCGCATCAGTTCCAACTTCAGTTGACTGGCATGAGCAAACCGTGTCTTCGAGATTCAATGATGTAGATTCAGCAGGAAATCCTGTGACCTCTTCTTTTGTACAAACATATGATGGTTCTTTATCTCGTGACAGTTCTTTGCGTGCAGTCGAGCCTGGTAAGAACCATGCTTTTGGTTAATTCCAAATCGTAGAGCTTTAAGTTCACAAGAAAAACTTCTTGGTTCAGAACCAGACCAACCACTCAAGGTTTTAGAACATGACTTAATAATTCACAGATCTTCCAGTCTTGAATTTGCTTCCATATCTCTTTCTCAATTGAATATTTTGTAGTACTTCAATAATGTCAGCTTGATGCTTTCCAGGTTTTCTGGAGTCGTCTAGATATCCTTCTGGTTCAGGGTTTGCTGGAGCTAGTTTTAATACTGGCTCAAGCTTGCGGGTCGATGGTCATAGCTCAAGCAATGAGCCCAAATCCTACTTTGAGCAGCCGAGTACAGCTGATTTTTTATCCAATAAGCTGATAGGTGCCAGGTTGGATGCTGATAGCTCTGCACAAGATGTCTCGCACTGTGGACATGGGTTGATGCTTATTTCTCAAACTGTAGTTCAGGTATCTTCTCTGTCTTCTGCGTCAACTTTCCTATATGCCATATTCTTATTTTTATGTTTATTTTCCTCAGCCGTTCTTGGTTCTTTAGTTTGAACTCGTGCTATTTAAGGAATTCGTAAATAAGTATGAACAACAGTTTTTAAAACAGATGAAAGAAATGACAGCTTGTTCCCCCTTTTTTTTCTTCATTTTCTCTTTGCCCCTTGTGGAGAAGGGTCCTTGGTGGGAAGTTAACTTAGACAACATGGAGTACAGCGAGACATCAAACTAGTCATATGTGCAGGTAGTCATTTTGTGTAGGACAAAGTCATGGCTAAGTTTAGGGGGGGTGGGAGAGGGGGAGGTGTACTTCATAGGATAGTGTAATCGTCCATGCATTCATCTGCTAGTCTTTTATTGTTGATCGAATCTGTATTGCATTCTCATAGTTTAGTAGGATATGTTGATTGCCATGTTATAGTTGATCACTCAAAGTACTCTGAACGTGTGTGACAGAATCATGGTACCCCTATGATGCCACCCCAGCTGCGGGCAGATTGTTTTTCTCAGGCTATTGACACTTCCACCATCAAATTCGAAAATCATACACAAGTCAGTATATTGAAGAATGATGATACTAAAGAGTTGGCAAAACTGGATAGCTTTGGGAGATGGATGGATAAGGAAATTGGTGGTGATTGTGAAGATTCCTTGATGGCTTCGGACTCTGGCAATTATTGGAGTCCATTTGAGACTGAAAATGATGATAAGGAAGTATCAAGTCTATCACATCATATGCAGTTAGATACTGATTCTGTTGGTCCCTCCCTTTCTCAAGAACAGCTATATAGTATCTCTGATTTTGCACCAGATTGGGCTTATTCAGGAGAAGAAACAAAAGTATGTCTCTCTGATCCAATGTGCTTACAAACATTTTTAATTTAATTATTTTAGTTTTTGATGTCAGTTGGTAATGGCTATTCTTCCTCAGGTTTTAATCACGGGTACTTTCTTGGGTGGCAAGAATCATTATATCGGTGTTGAGTGGAGCTGTATGTTTGGTGAAGTTGAGGTCTCCGCTGAAGCTGTGATAGACAATGTAATCAGATGCCAAGTTCCTTTTCATGCTCCAGGACGTGTTCCTTTTTATATCACGTGCAGTAATAGGTTAGCCTGTAGTGAGGTGCGGGAGTTTGAATATCGTGAAAATAAATCAAGAGTTGTGTACCCTATTAAATGTGCTCCAGAAGATGAAAATTTTCTGATACGGCTGGCAAAATTGCTATGTTCAGGTATAGAAAGGAAATGGTTGAACTGCTCCATAGTTAATTGTGAAAAGTGTAAGTTGAAGGGTGATATTTGTTCATTAAAGGTTGACAGTGAAAGCAGTTGGGGAAATAATGAGGCGCTTAATTCTAGAGATTTTTTGATACAGAATTTACTGAAGGATAAACTTTATGATTGGCTAGTTTGTAAAAAACATGAGATGGGCAAGGGACTGCATACTTTGGATGATAAAGGCCTGGGGATTATTCACTTGGCAGCTGCTGTTGGTTACGCGTGGGCCATTGGCCCAATAGCTGCTGCTGGTGTCAGTCTCAATTTCAGAGATCTACGAGGAAGGACGGCGCTTCACTGGGCATCAATTTTTGGCAGGTTAGATGCTTCAAGTTATGTGCTGTTCCAATTCTACGAGTGCATATGACACATTTTCGCTTTGAGTGAATTCTGTCTAATTATGTAGATTCTTTTCTTAACTTTGTATTGTTCTCTGCGTACCCCTCATCACTCCAATATTATCAGCCAATGTATTTGAAGGTAATATTGAATGTCCTCTGTGAAGACCATGCCTGCAGTCAATTGACATCACCACACATGCAGTCACCCATAGAAATAGATGAATATGGACTAGTTTTGACCACCCTACCCCATTTGGCTTTGAGGAGTTGCCTTATAATAAGCTATTAAATAATTTGGTCAACAGATATGTTTAGACATGTGGAATGAAATGATATTATTTCAGAAAAGGAGGTAAAGTTTACAGTAAATTTCTACTTGATCAATGTCGCTGAGTGACAGGTGACAATAAGCTTTTGTTTCTGCAGATATTTTTTTATTAGTTCTGAAAGTCACATGTAGCATTGCAACCCATGGTTGATTTTTAAGGACAATTCGAAACAAAGCATTAAGGTTGGACCGCTTTCCAGTCCCTGCACAAACTAGTAATATTGACCTCCCAGAAAGCATAGGCCATAGCCAATGACCGTAAGAAGCCAAATACATTAGCTTATCCTTAACCAGCTGAACCGGCAAACTGCTGTCCCTAAATATTCTGGCATCCTCAAATTATTCTTCTCTCCATCACAATCAAAACCTCAATAGGAAACAAGAAGCATATTTTGACAATCTTCCCTTTCCAGGGATGCCCCTTGTTTTGGAGAAAAGAACTGGGATGGCATGCTCGCAGAGGTGGAGAATTTTTGGATTAAAAGTTCAACTTCCCATATTATCCCAGCCTTGACTCAGCAATGCTTTTTGGGATGCCAGTAGACTAGAATGCTCGATTGAGCTCTTGCTCTGTCTTTGTGGATATAACGAAGGACAAGGGAACCAATTTTATCCCTCTTTAGTTTCTTGCTATCTCTATATGGAATACGAGCTGGGCGCCTTCTATAAGAGATATAGGCAAGCAAGAGGATTGATCCAGTAAGAAGCTCCAGCTTAAGAGGTACAAGTAGATCTGCTAATAAGCCACTGGGACTGCTATAAAAGAATAGGCTTGAATCACAAAGAAAGTTGACTATCTTTAGGTTCTTTTCATGTTACTCTTCTATATATATATATATATATAGAGAGAGAGAGAGAGAGAGAGAGAGATAGATAGATAGATAGATAAGCAGTTGAGCTACTACTCGATACAAGCTTAGATAGTTACAATAATGTAAGTTCCCATCTCTGAATGAATCTTGATTTGCAGGGAACAATGGGAGCTTAACAGAAAGGCTTCTAACGTGAATCTTCCAGGACATGATGATGTTATAATTGGAAGCATCATCTATGTTTGCGGGGATCCATAAAAAAGAACACCTTTTTTCATTCCCTGTTGGACTTCTTTTGCTCGCTCTTATAGTACACAATGCATCATTATGTATGAAGTCATGAAAATTCTTCTCGCTGAAATTGTTTCTTACAGATATTTTTGTTATTCACTTACTGGTTTACTACAGAGAGGAAACAGTTGTTACACTAATTACATTGGGAGCAGCTTCTGGTGCTGTTGATGACCCAACACCAGCAGTTCCTGGAGGGCAGACTGCAGCTGATTTGGCATCAAGTAGAGGCTATAAAGGGATCGCTGGATATTTGGCAGAAGCAGATCTAACCAGCCATCTTCAAGCATTGTCCGTCAATAAAAATGTTGTGGCAAATAGTGCTGCAGAATTTGCAGCGGAGAACGCCACTGAAGCTGCAGCGCAAAGTGTTCTTCCATCTAACAGGACACAAGATGTGCAATGTTCTTTGAGAGGGTCTCTTGCTGCTTTTAGGAAATCAGCATATGCAGCTGCCCTCATTCAAGATGATTTTAGGACTCGTTCATTCCGTCAAAGACAAGTATCTGAGAGCAGTGGCGATATATCTGAATCTTCACTTGACCTTGTTGCCCTTGGTTCTTTAAATAAAATCCAAAATATGAGTCATTTCGAGGATTATTTGCACTCTGCTGCAGTAAGGATTCAGCAAAAGTACCGTGGCTGGAAGAGGAGAAACGATTTCTTAAAGATTCGCAGGCGTATTGTGCAAATTCAGGTAAACAAAAGAAGTTCTCTATTCTCCTCGGGTCTTTTGAAACCATTTAAATTCCTTGATCTCTTCTTGCGTTACAGTCTATGTTGCAGTAATTACCCTTTTGTTCACAGTTTGAGGTCTTGGAGAAGTTGCCTGACTCTTTGCTCTTTTACGCTCTAATTAGTAACATTTGTGAAATAACCATTTCTGTACCAGTTGATATTTCTAACTCTTTCAAAGCGTCAAACGGTCACCTGCACTTCAAGAATCAATTGGAGTTTGCTTATATGACGATGCCCCACAAGAATGAAATATTGGTTACCTCATGATCTCTTTGCAATGATACATTTTCTCATCACGAATATGGTCACCTGGTATTATGGCGTTTGTAGATCCTTCTGCAGATTTCATTCGCTTTGAACGTAGTACAGCTTGTATTCCTTATCTTGGACATTTTCTGGATTCACTCAGATACTACATCTAGCTGTGTAATGATGCAATACACTAATCCCTCCATTCATCATGAAAAATCTCATTTGCTGATAATCTAGAATTAGAGTTTTCATTTTCTAACTTACTGTGTGAATTACGATATGGCAAAATAAGAGTTCACATCCATTTGGCTTCATCTGCCATTTTCTGCTTCACTTCTACATAGATGGAGTAAAAAGAACTTGATACTCTCTGTTTGGATGATATGTTCACTTTTGGGTTTACTATTCCTTTCGTATATATGTTCTCTTTAATTTGTTTGTTCATTGTGTTTACTTCTTCTTTCAGGCTCATGTCAGGGGGCATCAGGTTCGTAAGAAATACAAAAAGGTGGTTTGGTCTGTTGGTATTGTTGAAAAAGCAATACTGCGTTGGAGGCGGAAAAGCTGTGGCTTGAGAGGATTCCGGGCGGAAGAAACAATTGGCAGTGTGGCACCTGGGAAGAATGACGAGTACGACTTTTTGCGAATCGGTCGACAACAGAAGTTTGCTGGTGTTCAAAAGGCTCTTGCAAGAGTACAATCCATGGTTCGTCACCCAGAAGCTCGGGACCAATATATGAGGCTAGCTGCGAAATTTGAGAAGGTAACATTACTTTCTATCTACTAGGATTATATCTCTGAATATTGTAAACTTCTTTCGAAATCACTCCCATCCCTCCAAAATTAATTGATCCTCTTCCCTTTCCGAATGACCCCAAGGTCTACTTTCTGAATTAAGCTGTTGAAATGCAATGATCATTCAAATTCACCCTTATACCTTTGAGGTGACACCAAAATCCTTGCATGCTTTGAAGTTTAGATGGTGGGAAATAATGGAAACACGAATTTTCTTTTAGTGTTGAAATTTCAAAAAGAGATCTCCCTGTACGGCTGTTTACTATCTGAAAAGTGATTAATTTCTAGGAGGCTTATTATCTTCCTCCATTTAAACTATGTCCTTTTTCTTTGTTTATTCATTCTCATAGTGTAAGAATTTTAGTGACTAAAAAGTTGCTCACAGTGCCAAAGCCCAGCCATCTAGAGGGGGTTACTTGACCACCACCACCCCCAATTTTCGTACCCTTCAGTTTAAGCTCGGTAATCACAAAATATATACGAGTTCAATTTTTGTATATTTTTTACTTTGGCTTGAGAAAAGCTTAAGCCCGCTTGTTTATAATTCGTTTTGTGAAGCAATTAAGTCAACGTTGAACATAGGTTCCCAGGAGTTTGAACACTGAAAATTGCCTATGAAGTGATATAACATCTTTACACAGTTCCAGATTGAATTGAATTTGTGGAATCCCTATACTGATGGTTGTATTTCTTGATTCAATTACAGCTGAGCAATGAAGATGACAGTGAAAGGGAAGAGACCAAAAGTTCTGGAAAAGAATAGGGATACATAACCTACAAACTATTCAAGAAGGTTTTGCAGCTCATTTGTAGTACCGGTTTTAGTCTGACTTGTAAGTAGTGCCTAACTCAGGTTTTTTCCGTATGCGAAATGTAAAAGAGGAAATCAACAAGATATAGTAATATTCTTTTGTTGTTAACAGTGGGCAATATTGGAATTGACTAACAGGAATGTAGTTGTCTCTTTAGGGAGTTGGGAAGCATACAGTAGCCACAGTTAGAACTAACGATATTATTATAATTTTATTGACAATAGTTTGATAGGAAATGCATTAAAAGTAGTATACATCTTTTGTGGATTTTGGGTATTCGAAACGAGGTGAATTTTAAAAAAAAAAAATTTATTTGCAACTTTAGGTTTGCATTTGTTGGTGTAATAGTTTCACATCTTTGTCATCAAACTCTGTTCTTCGTATTCCAGCTCAGGTTATTGTTATTTTGTTTGGGCAAATTCAACTAGTAGTGAAAATAATGTGATTTTATCATGCTCAATAATTATATTACTTTTTATTCTTGTACATCTGTTTCTTTCTTAATTGTGTCGTAAAATCTACCAATATAGTTTGAACATATTTAACCAAGGATGCATTGGTTTAGAGAAGAGAAATTTGTTTTGCCAATATAGTTTTGCAGTTTTTCTTAAGTCAACAAGATCACTCTGAAACCCTTACAAATCAATGATTACGAATGTTTGTTGTTCATTTACAACCACTCACAAACCGAGCTTTCAAATAGGAGCAAAACTATGAAATAATAGTAATTACAAAAGGTCAGGAGCAAGAGAGGAAACAAACTTTGGAACCCAAAAAGCCTACTATACATTAACAATTCCCTTCTTCTGCAATAGACTGTGACACAAACACCTTCCCAAGTCAACTTCTGAACATGCTTAGCTCTTTCGTATTGTAAACATTTATGAAATATAAACGAAACTCCCTTTCCCCCACAAGAACTCAATCACAGTTTGCCGATGAAACTCTCTCAGATTCTGTTCCGAGTTTGCCTTTCAATAAACATAAGCCTCAAGCTCTAGGGTGCTGATTCCAACTGAGATTTCTACTTCCTGTTAGCGATGCAGAATCCAAATTTGATAGGCTAAGCTACAGCATGGAAAAATACTTCTTATTGAAACACCTCTTTTTAAGTATTTTACTTACCTACACCTCATTTCCGTGCCACGTCCATCTGCTTTGTCATGCAGGTGCAAGGTATCTGATTTACTATACCGAGCAAGTTCATCATTAACACATAGAAGCAGCTTCTCCGAGTGGGCCAGTCTCTTGCTAAAGTCAGTGTTGACTGTGTTGCATGGCCTCAACAAGCTAGTCGGCTGCTGTTGACTGCGTGGTTGGGTACTCTTAGTTCCCAGTAGTTTTTTCACCATGTCATCAAGTTCTGCAGCTCTTCTCTGTAAATTGGTCTTGTCCATCTACAGGAAAAGGAAAGAGCCAAGTGAAACTAACACATCAATAGCAACATAGTTAAAGATTAAAATCACAACAAAGAAACTATAATAAAGGTTTTTAGATGAACGAACGTCATTGAAAGGACTGAGAAGTGGCCAAGCTCTCCATACCTTCAACATTTGGTTTTGTGCAGTTAACAACTGATCCCTCTCTTGTAACTGTTCAACTGTCATCTGGGTAGCAAGTATATCTGCTTCTTTTCTATTTAATTCAGAAATGCATCTACGAGAATATCCAATCATTAGAAGCAGAAAGATGTACATCACCTAAACTGAAATGATTTGCAATGAAAATCCAAGGAACCATTTGGAAACAAATGACTAGTAGCTTAGTTATATCATGCGGACAAGGACCACCAGGCAAGATTATTATATCCCTAAATCAGGAATTTGTGTAATTACTAGTTAACTTTACTCAAAGGGATACTGCAATTTATGCAAATCATCATTCCTCGTCACATTTATCTTGTCTGTCTAAGTTTTCCAAGTTGAAACTAGAAAAATTTGTGCAAGTTAAGAGCAACTCCACTCTATTTGATGAAAAGCCAGAATGGTGTAACTCACCTCTCTCTTTCTTCGAGTAAATCATTTAGTTGCTGCCTCAAACGGAGAATCTCTTGCTCCTAGCCCAACATTGAAAAGATGATTATAATACTCAAAGTTAAAGCAACACGAGGCGAATCACAACATTAAGTCACCAGGCAGTGAATCACAACTTTACATCGACTAACCATTGCTATGGACTCTTCTGTCTGTTGCTGAGCGGCATCCACTAGTTTCTGAAGCTGATATTGGTCTATCAAGTTCTGTTATGCACCAAGACAATAATGCTCACAGATAAGAATGCAGTTTCAAAAATCTGTGTCTTTAGAAGTGAACGAGAAACTTACTGCATAATTAGTCATGTCCATTTTGACACCAAGTAAATCTCGAATGACATCATGCGTCATGCTTTCGGCAGCAGCCAGTCTAGTATTTAGCATGCATATCTGAGTAAATTTAAATCACATCAGTAAATTGAAATATAGAAAAGAACACCAGCAAATATATATGTCAAAATTGAAACTGGCAAGAATCAAATTCACCATTACCAAAATCATTTCTGAACATAGTATGGCCAATAATCTTTGACGAAGATATAATTATTTGATGAGGATGCCTTACCTCTTTCTGCCTATTAGCTGCCAATGCATCAAGCTCTTCAATATGAAGCCTTGCTAATGAGAGTTCCTGATCCTTCTCTGTATTCATTTGCTGAACCAAATTTGTGATGCATCTGAATGGAGAGCTAGAACCTCTTGTCCTTACTGAGCTTTTCTCTGTCTTATCCACTATTGGAGCTTCAGATCCCAAAGCTGATGAATCGGTCTTCACTTCCCGAATCATTGCCTCCAATGTCTTGTACTGTTCAAATGATGAGGATTAGCTGTAGGATATCAAGCAAAAGCCGCCATATCTATGGATATGTCTAACTTGGTCAATCTAATACACCATCTATAAGCATAAGCAATCATCAAAGTTCAGTTGCTTTTCCTTCACCTCTTGCCTATTCACACCCTCAAAATCTTGCTGTCATGCTGACGAGCTTCAGAAAATACAGCCTGCGATGGCCCTTGAAGCAGTTATAGAATTCAACTTTCAAAACCTTATGTCAAATAACTGTTGGTTCTTACTACGAGATACTTTTTTCCACTTGGCTAACCTAAGGTCAGTTGTTCCTACAATTTGTCTTCCAAAGGGAAACTACATGTCTCAATGAACAATTTAAAAGTATTAGGATGTTTCATAAGTCTTTCAATCCGTAAAAGGCTTCTAAATCATTTATTATAAAATCATCATGCTCGTGTGACGTGTACCTTCTGTTGATACTGGGAAGCCTGAGCTTCAGCATGCAATACTAGTTCCGATATGTATCCTTTACATTGCTTGATCTGCGAGAGAAAGCACAGTTTGTTAGAAAGGATAGGGAGAATCAGATGCGAGCAAATGTATGAAATTAGCATGACTCACCTCTTTAGCTTGCTCTGCTCTTTCATCTTCTAGAACTCTTATCCTCCTATGTGCCTCATGAAGTTCAAGGGATGTACCATGCAGTTTCCTGAGTTTGCAATGTTTCATTAACTGAAACAAGAATGATAGGAACTTGGGAAAGGGCAACAATTGGTTGTACTACCTTGAGAGTTGATCCGGAGATTGTAGTTCAAAATTGGAGTTCTCGGAATCCATACTATCTTTATAATTTTCAACTGTCAGTAATCTTTGACTCAATGCTTGGAGTTCCAGTTCTAAAGAATCTCTTATCATGCGATGTCTTTCTACCTCCTCTTCCATCTCATACGCCTAAGAAAAGGATAGTGAGATCAACAGAAAGCAAAAAAGACGGAAAGAAACAACCACGAGATTCGTAAGCACGTGAGAAAACATGGAACACAAGTCATACTGAGCCTTTCAGATAAAGATAAAAAAGGAATAGCACTGCTTAAAAATCTCTTTTGCAAAGAAAAATGGAAATTAATAAAGATAAGAAAAGAATGCAAAGAAAATCCCAAAAGAATTTATCAAGTCATGTTTGTAGCAATGCAGGAGGAACTAACCTTTTTCTCCAATACATTTATAGTACAGTCAAGCTCCTCAACAGAATGTTCTAAAATCTTAACCTCCTCTTCCTTTTGTTCAGCATATAGTTTGCTTGCTTCCGACTCCTAAAATATGTTTCAAGGATTAAGTATACTGAATATCAGGTGATTATGCATTACCAGAAATTTTTTACAGCTGCATACCTGACGGGCTTCTACAGCAATAGCATGATTTTCATCAGCTAATGCATAGGCCATATCTAATGTATCTTGCAACGAGACAACTTCCTCGCGTAGCTGATCTCTCTCGCTGGCAACCCTCCTTAAATCATCCTCAATACCTTCCAGTGAAGTTAGCAACTGCTTCTTTGCTGAAGAAGCTGTAGAAAGAATTTGATTTTCTAAAGTTCTGACAACCTCCCGTTGTTCTTCCAATTGCTCCTCTGTTTCCGATTTCTTGAGATAAAGGTCCTCCAAAAGAATTCTGAGGTCAGCATTTTCGTATGATAAAACATCCAAAGCTTCTTTCACTTGTTCTAGATCAGAATTTGAGGCACAAAGAGCAGATTCAGTATCAGTCAAACGACATTCCAGTTTTCTATATTGAACCAGCATATCATCAAGCACATTTTTTTTCATCTTTAGCTCAGCACGAACTTCATTCAAATCCACGATTAATTTTTCAGTTTCATCTTTGATGTCCTGTCTTGTTGAGGCTGATTCCTGTAACAAGCTAAAATCGAAAAGCAAACCGTCCAATATCATATCCTTACGTTCCAATTCTTTCTTTAGTTCCAAATTTTCGTTGATCGAATTATCACGGTTTAGGTCCGACTCACTCTCTTCTGATATTGCGACTACTGCACTTCGATTGGCTTCCTCTTCACCTTTCTCAACACTAGCCATGGGATCATTTTGTTCAATGGAATGTGTTTCCATGTGATTCCTTATGCCTTCTTGTAGTCTGGATGGACAGCAACCAGAATCTTGGTAAAAGTACTCTCTCATATGGCATTGTTGCAGCACGAAAGAAGCAAATCTTTTTTCCATATTCTCTGCACAGATGTCTTGCAGTGATGATCTTGATCTGCAAATGCATTGCAGAAACTCCTGGGCCATTGTCAAGGCATCAGAATATACAGCATTGCACAAATCCTCTGCATCTTTTTGTGTGTTAAAGAAACAACCTTCAAGCAAAGACATTGAGTTGGCTACTTCTTGCAAACTGCGTACGCTCTGATACTGGAGGATTTCATTCTCCTCATCTCTCATACGAATATATGATTTGAGTAGTGTTATTTCTTCCATCAAGCTGGCTTTCTCTACCATCAACTCCTTACCAGTTTGTTTCCATAAACCAGTCAACGTTTTTGCATTTTCATTTGCTTTTAGTAATGCATTTAACATTATATCAGCTTCATTCATGGTTGTGCTGGCCTCCTCGAATTTGGTAAAGAAGCTACTAGCCTGACAAACTTTCTCATCAGCAACAAACTGCAAATTACATGATGTTGCAAGCATAGAGAAGAAGAAAGTTAGAGGTCTTTCTCCAGCCTTTTTTATCAAAATAAATAAAAAAGTATAAGTGGTTTTTCTCTAGCCTAAGATGCAATGATTATAAGAACATAGAAGATGTACCTTCTTTGCATTTAAGCAGTCAGCTTGAGCTTCCTGCATCACCAACTCAGTAGGTCGTAAGATTCTCATATCTGGTCTTATGGGCTGCTTATGTCCATCTTTGAATGTATGTTGCTCATTACTGTTCACAAATTCTACAATTTCTGCTTGAGAATAATCTCTAAAATCTTTCTCCCCAAAAAGTGTAGCTAACTGAACATTCAACTTGATGAAACCATCATATGCCATCTTAAATTCCTTCTTCAAAGACAACAGCGTTGCTTCATTTCCACTTGAGTTCTTTATGACCCTTTCCAACTTCTCTGATTCTTGATTACCAGATGAAGATAATGAGCCTCCGTCAAACTCCGGGGCTGAATTGTGTCCAGTTACTTCAAAAGGGGATCCATAGCAGCTTCTATATGAAGACTTTATGGGTACATCTTTTGAAGCAACATATTCATCTGAAAGATTAGAGCTATGGGTTGAGTAATCAGTTGTCCATCCATCTAAATCCTCATTTGTGCCAGTGGACTCCTGCATATTCATTATGGTATTAATGGATGCCCTTATGATATTCAATATGTTATTTGTTTTGGCAAGTTCATCTATTATTTCATGCAGCACAATCTGCTGGTTTTCATGTGTCAGGAATCCATATTCCTGCTGTGATGGAATTTCAACTCTATGTATGTGAGTATAACTGCTGTTCTCTTTGAAGGCCACCAAATTCTTCCTCATTTCATTGATTTCTTTCAAAAAGTCTTGAACCAGATCCCTGTATAGAGAACATGTTTTGTGAATATCAGTTTGGAGGGTTGATAGGTACATTTCTGCATCAGCCCGGGCCATATTAAAAGCGTTCTCAGTTTCCGTTAACCCTAGCGTCGTCAAAAACACTTGACTATCTATGTTGTCGGATGCTGAAGTATTTACGTCAACCATCTCAGAAGCGTGTTCACCTCCTCTTGTGCAGCATATACCCACTTTTGACCCGGGTATATCTCCCTCGAGATTCTCTGTAGGTACAACCTTCAGAGTGGTTCCCTCCACAACAGTATCATCATGTCTTTTGGCTGTAGAGATCTTCTCCTCCTTGCACATGAAATCTATCTCATTAATCTTATTCCCTGACATCTCACGTAGTGCCCCTTTGGTACTTGCATCACTTTCTATCTGTTGAACTTCAGTCAAAGCCATTGTTGCACCCCTCAAGGAATTCAATCTCTGCTCCATTTGTTGTACCATCTTTTGCGCATCTTCCAGGTTCCTTTGTAAAAGTAGAATTGTTTCTTCCTTCTCAACACAAACTTCAGCAGCCTTCTTAACATGTTCACCAACCCAGACATTATAGCGAGGAAATGAACAAGCAATACTTTCTATCTGGCAAGAGGTATCTCTTAGGGATTTAGAACCATCCAACAGAAAGCTTGTTAACTCCAAACTTGCCCTTTCCCACTCACAATGCATCACCCCCATCTCATCGTCCTTCGCTATTATCATGTTTCTGAGTTTCTTATTTTCTTCAGCCATGGAACACAGTCTGTTGTGAAGATCCTCCTGAAGAGCAGCCACCTCTTCCTGCAAATGAATAATTGTATTAGCTGTTTCCACCTCAACCTCCTCTCGAACTAAATCGATTTGGTGCTCACGAACTTGATGTTGGTTACTAAGTAATCTAGCCTCCTCAAGGTCCTTAGTCATCTGCTCCAACTTGACTTGCAAATCCAATGTGCTACTGTGTTTACTGTCCTCAATCTCCAATGGCAGGTTTTGATTTTCTACATGACCACTATCAGTGAAATGGTTATCACGTTTAAGCACAGCTTGTCTCTGTACATCAATGCCATTGCTTAATATTTTCATTAGTCTATGATTCTCTTGCCGCAGCGAGTCAAGCTCCTCAATTAAGCAGACCTGCTCAGATTCCATGGCTTCCAACAAGATTCTTGCATCCATTAGATCTTTCACAGCATCAGCGGACTGCAAACCTAGTGCGTTGCCTACCCTTTGGTCATCATTGTTCTGTTGAACTCCATCTTCCAGCTGATTACAAGATGTCATGCCATCAACTGAATCAGTTCTGAGCAACGTGGTTTGGACCTGTGAAAGTGTGAACATTTGAATAATTGAAAACTATAGCAGCCCATGAAGCAATCTGTAAATTCTTCAATACTCCCTCCGTTCCAGGCAAAGAGTCCACTTTTGACTTTTTTTTTGGTCAACTTAGTTAAAGTTTGACCGATAATTAACATAAATTTAGTGGTTTTTACAAAGTTATGAAAGTTGTAATCCCTAGTATTCTTACGATAATTTATAATTAATGAAATTTTATTTCCTAAAACATAAGTATGTAAATTTTTTATTTGATTTAGTTACATGTTGACTTTTAAAAAAGGAAAGTGAACTCTTTGCCTGGAACGGAGGGAGTATTTCTTAGGTTCCCTTCATTTTAAAATTTTGAGCTGTTCAAGAATGATCTAGGAACGCATATCAGCTCTCAAATTTTTCTCTCTCATATGGAGAGACAGGCACACAGATCCCAAAAGATGTGCACAGCAGTTAATAGAGAAATGAAAGGTGTAATCAAACCAAAGACCTTAAGGAACCAAAGCTACCAAGATAAGCTCTTTGTTGACCAATAAAATGACTGTACAACAGAACTACAGATTTCAAGGAATACTATCTGACTAGAATTAATAATGGAAGGGACGCATTGAATAATAGAGTATATCATAGCTGTATGTGCAATTATTTGTACAGTATTGTCTTCAATTTACACTCTACAGACGAAAAAGATGAGACTGTTAGAATAGGCATGAAATCCAGGGTTCGAGACTGGGGTGTCTACAATAGGCAAGTTACATATTCATGAACTTTTGCTTGGAAGGTTCAGACGAAGACATATAACCCATTTCAGTTGACATGCTTCCAGAAAGGAAGCAGTAAAAGCAAGAGCTACTGACAACATAAACTAGTGTTCTATGCAGGGGAAGTCTTGAGTAACAATTAGAATAAAAAGGTGAATTAAGTCTGCTATATTTTACTTGCCTTTGAATTTTTACCAGTTCCTTTGAGTTCTTTTGCGTCCTTGGATAAGTTGTCTGCAACCTGTAAAGGAAGTAAGAATTATAAACCACAAAACGAAGAAGGTTTTACCCATCTCAGCAATCAATTTACAAATTACAGCAAGCGCCTAAAATGTGCTTACAGGATAAATTGCAGGTTGGTTATTGTGCATATATTTACTCAGTTCACTCTGTAATTCGTCAACTTCTCTGCAACCATAGAATATACATTGGGACCAGAGAAAAATTTGTCAAAAGTCAAAAGTTATTATGTTTCCACTCATTTTGAGCTCATTAAAATCAGAAACTGAGAACTCATGAAGAGGCTGCATTCAGAACTTCTGGTTTACCGCAGAATAGAACAAATGCAGTAAATTCTTGATACTTATATCTTGATGGCCAGGGCCATGCAATAATCATCCATGCTGTGCCCACCAAAAGCATAGCATAGGTTGAACCGTCAAAAATTTTCATTGAAGAAGAAGGCAAATTAGCTATCATATTGAGAGAATGAAGGTTCAGATTACTTTTAAATGCTTTGGTCAGTTTGGTTGAACTAGAGGCACAAGCTTCTACACTCTGAAGTTGGTTCGAATTTCATCAAAATGTTATTAATCGAAGTCAAGAAAGAGAGAATGGATAGGTTGTGGATCGACACGAACCCATCTTGCAAGCCCTAAATAGACAAGTAGGAGCCAGTATATATTGTCCCATGAAATTGCACAAGCATGCTGAAAAGATATAGACTTCATTTGGCTGTTTTACCCAATCAGTTTTGAATTTATGTTTTTACATTCTTCCAACTCCTTCGCAGTGCTCTCATCCTGCATTTGGAACTTTATTGGTCAAAAAAGTGCCGATAAGTTCAGAAACTGGAGATACTAACAGTATCCACTAGAGAATGCATCACAAACCTCATTTTCCCTTTGCGATGGGAAATTATCCGTCATGTAGCTTTCTTTGCTCTCAATTACTTCCAGAAGCTTCACATGGAAAGTTGTTTCAGAATTCCAACATGGACTATTGAGCTGAATTAATTATTTTTGGTGCTCTATAAAAGAGGATCTACTAACCTGATCACGTAATGATGAAACTTCAACTAGCAGTTTTTCTCGCTCTCCTTGCTCATAAAAGTCTTCGAATCTGGCAGCAAGAAAAACTGTCATTTAAAAATAGATAGAGCTTATTTAAGGGAATAGAGAAATTGTTTATGAGAATTACAATCTGAGCTGCTCAAGGAGTCTAATATTCTCCAAAGCAAATCGAGTCACTTCTGGATTTCTATCAGTCCTTGCTCGAAGTAGCTGAATCTCCTCCATTAAAGCATTATTTTCATCCACGAGATACTTGTCGGCAGTGACTAAGCCATCTGCAAGCAATTCCAAGCGTTTAATTTTTTCTTCTCGGAACCTTAGCATCATTTTAGTACGCTGAACCTCTTCTTCTCTTTGAAAAGCCTGCAGTAGAATCAAGCTATAACTACATTCCATACTGATTCTTGTGATAATATTGAGCTTTAAAGACTTGAGCAGCAGTTAATAATCGTGACAGAAATCGGTCAAAATGGAAGCAGTGGAGGTTGTCATAACATACCAAACGGTTCATTTGCTCAATTTGGGCCTCTAGTGTCCTTGCTGTGGTCTCAGCCAATTTCTCTCTCCTCAAGGCACCAACTAAAGTAGCTTTCAAGCTTTTCGTCTGCCACACATTAACTAGCCAGTGATTACACAGTAGAGCTCATGATCAGAAGCAAGCAAATTTCAGCTTCACCCGAGGATTACCTTAGTTTTTTCGCCATTTGGAATCTCACTTTCATCATACATGTTTGTTCCCACTGAAGGGTTATCTCTCGATGTAAAATCACCCAAGCTAGGTTGGGAACTTGGTACAAGATGTGAAAGAGATCTTGAGATGTTATGGTGCTTCAACAGTAATGACAGTTGCCCCTGTTTTAAATCAATGTCATGATCATATAGATCTCACAGATGACTCCTAGATAAATCTGCATTAGTTTATACCTTTAATAGTTGAACTTGGCGCTGCAATGCTGTTACATCACCTGAAGCGTCTTCATTTATTTTTGCCTAGATAAATAAAATGAAATTAGACAACTGGCTAGCATTCAGAAAAAAAAACATATAAATATGACTTTGAGCAAGTACATTGTTCTGAATAAGTTTAGCGCGCTGAGCAAACTTCAAAGTACTCAATGTCTCGTTTGCGGAACTGCAGAGATTCAGAAAAACAGATATAAATGAATAAAACAGAAAATAATCAGAACTTCATTCATCTGAACATTCGTATCAGATAAACTAATACGGACCATATAGAGGGGCTGACATTTGCAATAATTGTTGTTTTTGAATTTCCACCAAGAGAATCCTGCACGCAGAAAGAACAAAATTATATGACCTGCATTTGAGAGACACAGGCTGAGTTGAAAACTAAATGATGAGTGGTTGCATGAAATCACACCTGAAGAAGAAATGTTAGTCTCGAATCCCTGTAGGGTACATGCCTATGTTTCCCATGGGCAAGATCCACCAGAGACATTATCACCAAACTACAAGCACAAAAAAGTTGGTGGGACAGTGAAAAACCTCATCCAAATTTACTCACATTATGGGACACCTCCAAAAAAATTTAGTGTATGTAAAACGGAAGCTATGCCAGTAGCTCAGCATGCTCTGTTCACCTAATCCATCTAAATATTTTAGGTATTATCAAGGACTTTTCCTAGGATCCACTATGGATAAGCACTTCATAGTTATTCTGGAACTTGCAAATCTGGGAAATACATAAAGATGTAATTTCTAAAATTAAAGAAACAATAATTTAATATGATGGCTCACAACCTACAAAAATGACGATGAGGGGATTAAAATTAATACTTGAATATATAACTGTGAATTGTTGACTCTAACATGAGAAATGATATAGCCTCTGATCCCTGAATTCTAGTGGTAGAAGATTATGTTCAAAGATTCTTACACTCCATTATATAGCAGAGAATGTTCATCCAGTAGATGCAAAGGTACGAAGATTTTTTTATTAATCAATAACCATAGTCATACTTTATTTGTTGTTGTAAATCATGGAAATTGTTATACAATCCAACAACCTGGCTTCAGAATCCCTAGAAAATCCAAGCAACATCCAGATTTAATAGTATCTATTGGGATACTAAGGGTTGACCTAGTGATAAGGTGCAGCCCACCTTCATGTAAAGTTTGGTCGGCCAGGGAGGTTAGCCCCCATTGTGCAGTTTTCGTTGTTGCAATTGGAAAGAAAGAAAAAGAATATGTTTGGGATGAACTATATCTACTTAAAAAACAAAATAGGAGCCATATATTGAGTATCACATGTAGTTGGTCCATACAGAAGATTATAGTATATAGTCTGAATAAGCACATAGAACACTAGAAAGCCATCACTGCAAAGAATCCTAACATAAACATAACTTATTACCCAAGAGTTGAGAGTGATTTGTTTATATTTGCAGCCTCTTTTAAACGGTCTCCTTCTGCTCCAGAGCTCTTCTGCCTAAGAAAATGAACAATATCCTTTTACCTAGAAACCCAAACAAGGGATAAATAACCTATGGGAACAAAAATTACCTTTCAGAACCAGCTAGATCTACTAAATTTAACCTTCCAAACCTAAGGTGGGTCATCGAATCTTTCTCCCATCGACTTTCAATTATGCAGGTGAAAACACTATGTGATCGACTGCTCTCACTGTTCATGTTTGTTCCTGCCACTTTCCTATTTGCGGCACCCTGTTGAAGTAAAATAAAGAAATAAGTGGCAGTCATCTTTCCGTCTAATGTACGACAGTAAAGCATACAGTTACCCCATATAATCACACCTGTAACAAAAGTTTGAGAACATCGTCTACTGTTCTGACGTTGTATTCTACAAGGTTTTCTACATACACTCCTTTCTTTAGATCTTCTCTGAGCTATAACACAGAGAAATCATCATGTTAATGTACCATATAACAGTAAGAATAAAGCAAGTGAACTTTGGCTTACTTGGAGATTCGTTGAGGAAGGCTCCAGGAGGTCCGTGATCTGCTCATTGTAAATCTCTAGAAAGGAACATTTGCAGCTGTACTTTAGCCTTTCATCCCTCCTGTTCTCCTCTTCCTACAGGTAATTATCAGGTAAAATATACAGCGACAAGGAATTAGCATGACTTCTGTAAGTAATCTAGTTATTCTTGATACAGTCATCTCTCACCTCTTTAATCCTTGCGAATAAATATTCAAAAAGACGTGGAGTTATCCCACAGTCTTCATTTAGCTTGCCATCCATTTGAGAGATCTCACCCATCATCGTATAAGTTTTCCCACTACCCGTCTGCAGGAAAACATATAATATCTTGAAACCTACTCCACACTACTTCATGACCACATAATGATGCAACCAAGCTATACCTGACCATAAGCAAACATGCAGCTGTTATAGCCAGACATGCAATTATCCACCATGGGCATTCCAGCAACCCTGAAGAGCCTTTCCTAGACGAAGCTCCAAGCAAGAAAACATATCAGAACAAGCATGCTACAATTGTGGGTTGAGTAACATAACCTACATCTCCTTGAAAGAATTTTGAGGTATTTACAAGCAAAGAATAAAATAGCACCTGAGATATTGTCTCGCAGGCTATATGATCAAATGTAAATCTGATTTCAGGATGACCAAGCCATAGTAAGGTCTGTGAACTCTCCTGCCTCAAGCATCGACCATATCCTTGTGATATCCTCTCCGTATGACTTATTGGTCTCATGCGTATTAAGACCTATATATCAAACATACACATTATCAGTCAATTAACAAACAGCTGCATATCGACCATCCACAATAAGAAAATTAGTCAAGTTTGTAGTGTAATCAAGTCGTCACGAAGACACAATTAGTACCAATATTAATGAGTACCCCGACGGACTTGATTAGAAGTTGTAAACAAAGAATATTTTGAATTGGGAACACACATCAATGTATTGGTGATTGTTCCCAGTACATTTATTTGTACTTCAAACGCAAAACAGTTTCATTTATAGATTTTCAACAAGTACCCTAGTGGCACTTGTTAGCAGTTTCCTAATATTAAGTTTCTTACCAAGCAATAGCAAAAGTTGATTTGGAATCTCTTTGAAAAAGAATCCGATCCATCCTCTCATTGGAGAAATAGCATCCTACATTAAAGGACATGAAAACTTCTAACAAGTTTTCTTCTGTAATAGTCCCCCATTTTAACTCAAAAGTCCACCTCTCTTTTTGGGTTTTCCACTCAAAGAGTCTCATTCGAGAAATTAAGCTTACAATTCTTATTACGTTCCATCTTTACTACGTACAAGTGACAGAAATATAACAAGTTAGATCCAACTGATAGTTATGTTATTATGGTTAGATTGAATAGAACAGAGGGAGGAAAACGATGTTCCTAATACCTTTTCACGTAGAATTTATGCATATAATACCTTACATTTCATTTACTAGCCGAAACTATATTTATGGACATTCCACTCAAATGTTATTTTTTGAAAAAATAAACTTATAAATTTTTTGAGTTTCAGATTTACACTAATCACTTTAAATTAAAATTAGGAAAACAATTTTAATCCATATATATAAGGGTATCAATGGAAACCTATGGTACTGCTTATTTCCCAATGCACAAGTGATTATTTCCAATTTCCAAGGCAAATTATTTCAATAAATGGAACCTAAGTTTCATGGGAACACATATTAGCAAGAACCTACTATATTTTAGTTTCACAAAAATAAACTATAGCCATTATAAACTACACCAAAAAAAAAAAAACAACAACAACAACAACAAAAGACTATAAACTCCAAGCTGTATATAGTATTGGGGGAAAAATATCATATCAATCTTAATTTGAAAAAAATGGTCTATTGAAGTTCGAAGTCAAATTATGTAGAAACAAACCTGGACATTGTGATCATTCCAAAAATAAGGGTCTTCCACAAGCTCAAAATGCTGAACCTCAGCTGGCGACGACTCACAACTCACATTCGAAATCCCTCTGGAAACCCTAGAAGAGCTTCCTCCCCTTCCTCCACTATACAAAGAAGCCCTAGGCCCACTACAATGCCCCAACGATGGACCAACACTAGCATTCCTCAACACACTACTCCTTGCCGGAGTTGTATTTGCCGAATCAATTTTTCTATCAGACAATCGAGTTGCAGCTCGAGCAGTAACTTCTGTTTTCTCCTTTGATTCATGATCAGTGTCTTGAATTTCCTTCGCGAGTTGATATGGATCTGGTATTGCGGTCAGAGGCGTTCGTAACGGAGGCATGGGGACAGAATTTGAGTGAGTTTTCTCGAATTCGTTCTCGTTGACTTCGGATTGAGTGATTTTTGAAACATTTTTTGTCATTTTGTTTGAAATTGGGAGAGATAATGATTGTGGAAACAGTAAATTAGGATTAGGGATTCATTGTTGGAGTGATTGATGATGATAATGTTGTGGAACGGGACTGAAGAAATCAGGTCGAAAAGCTGAAAGCAAGAGAGGGAATAGTGGTAGAGGATAAACAAACAATTTACGCCCGCCCATATTCAATTTGAAATTAAAAGTTGGGAAATTTGCTAAGAGCACCCTTTGGTTCTCTATATTACAGTAACCACCCTTGTTGATAAAATTACTCCAACTCGGTCATTCGTGCTATTAACGAACTAACCTAAGGCAAAATCATTTGACTGACTTTTCAAGGTTTTAACACGTTCATGCTTATTGATTTTATTAATATATATATATATATATATATATATATATAATATGTGTATGTTTGTCAACTTAGCTTATTTCGCTTAGAGCATCCGCATGGGGAATTCTTGAGCATTTCTTAGGGAGAATAAGAATGATTCATCATTGGGAGCAATTCTTAAAATGTCAAGGTGGATCAAGAATTCTTGCAGGGGTGAATATAAGAATTGGAGAGAGAAAGAAGAAGAGGAGATGCGGGGAAGGGAGGTGAGACGCGCATCACAGCCGAAGCTCGTGCCAGCGCCTCACGCGAAGGAAAGAGAGTGAAGTGTGGTCTAAAGAGGTTTGCCCCCTAGTCGGCCACGTTCTTATTTTTTTATTTTTTTTTTTTAATCTTACCGTTGCCTTTTAATACAAAATTTGAATTTTTTTTTTTTTTGGCAAAACACATAATCAGGTTACTGTACTTAGGGAAAGGTTGCAATTCGGCCACTGATTGTTTGAAAATATTATTTGGGCCACTGTACTTCAGTTATGTTGCAAGCGAGCCCTCCAGCACATTAATTTTAAATTAAATCTCTATTTTTACCTCTGTCTTCATTAAGGGAGATGGGGACAAAGACAAGGGTAAAATAGAAATTTTATTTAAAATTTAAGTGCTGGTGGGCCGCTTGCAAGATAACTGAAGTACAGTGGTCCAAATAACATTTTCAAATAATTAGTGGCCGAATTGCAAACTTTCTCAAAGTACAGTGGCCCGATTGTGTGTTTTGCCCTTTTTTTTTTCAAGAAGATCATTTCAACTTGATTTTTTTTTCTTTTTTTTTAAGCAACCTGACTCAAAAAATCTGCAGCTTTTTTAAAAAAAGCAACCTTGATTTTATTTTTTTTTAAAACAACCTTAACCTTTTTCCAAAAAATCTGCAACTTTTGACCGTTGTCTTTTTCCAAAATGTATCCGTTTAAAAATGGATAGTTTTTTTTTTTCATTATAAATACATCCTCTAGTCTCCATTCATTTCACTTCTAAAAATATTATTTCTCTATAATTCTAATTTTTTTCTCTCATCAATTTATATATCCTCACTTCTTCAATTTTGTCTAAAAATGGATGAAAACTCTGGTACTTATTTTAAAATTTTATTGAATTCTTCAAATGTTGAAGGAAATCAAAATTCTCATCTTACTGATAATGCTCAATATTCTCAGTTTTCTTCTATCCTCCAATACCCACCAAAATTTTCCAACTATCCAAATTTTCCCAATTATCCAAATTTTGGAAATTTTCAAAGTGCACAAAATTTTCAAGCTTCTCCAACTATTGGAAATTCTTCAAGTAACATTTCTCGTGCTCCCAATTAATATTGGTAGCCTATGGGAAACCAATATTTCATGCAAGGCCCTCCTCGTGCATTTTCTCCATACGATATGTTGTCAAATGAATCAAGAAGAGCAAGTTTAGACTCATCTGCATTAGACAAGGAACCAATAACCCGTCATCATCCATTCCAGAGACACAATTCGAGACACTAATCGATTTAGAAACAAATGATCTGGAGATACTGTAAAATAGAAGAAGACATTGCCCTTACAACTACAGTCTTGACTGTTGCCCAAGATCCATTGGTGGGTAACAACCAGAATAGTGAATCCTACTAGATGCGTACGTATTACATATTATTACAATGAACATCATTCGAACTGATCAGTGGCAAGAGATTTTCAAAAGGCAAGACCACATTGGCACAGTAGGATTCGTCCATCAGTATATCACTTCAATGCAATCTACAATAAACTATTAGAAAGTCATCGAAGCAGTTGGAGCGATGCAAATTTACTGTCAAATTTATACAAACAATATCGGGACGAAAATAATGATAAGCCAATTTTGTTTGAATATGTGTGGCAAATGGTGAAAGAAACTGCAGCTTTTTCTTCACAATAAGACATTCTTCACATCGGCAAGAGACTAGGACATCTGGGTCTGAGGGACACACCAGTACGAGTGTGGATGCTGAGGAAACAACTAATCACACTCGTCCAATTGGACAAAAGGCTGCCAAGAGAAAGGGAAAAGGCAAATCCTCAACACTGAATTCAGTAGAGCTAGACTTACAACATACTAATCTTTCTCTCAAGATGGATGAATACAATGAAATTAAGAGAATCAAAGCAGAAGCCAAGAAGATCAGAGTCAATGCTAATGCAGAAAAGAAGCTCCACCAAACATTCATTGAAGATATCAAATTTTGCACAATGGATACAAGTGGAATGAAATCCAGAGCGCGTGTCTTACTTACATAAACGTGCATGTGATATCCTAAAGGAGAAGTGGAGAAACTTAGGGTATCCAATATAGTTCAAATTTGTGTTGTTTTATGTATTGTTTGACTTATGTAATTTTTAATTTTCACTTTTTGTGTAATTTTTGACTTATGGAATTCTTAATATTCACGTTTTATGTAATTTTTGACAGTTGTAAAATAGCTGTTAGGAACTACCCATCATCTTTCTCTTATTTTTATAATCTCAATTATCTCTCATCTCTCTTTTTTCTTTAATTAATGACCTCGTCTTCAACAGCTGCCTCAAATCAACCAAATAACAGATCTGGATGGGTGAAGTTTTGTAAATGTCGCTTATGAGCTCCATAATGGACATCAATGACCAAAAAACACCCAAGAATGAGGTTTAATGGGTGTCCAAATTACAAGGTATACGTCTTTCAATATGTTCATTTTGTATAAAAATGTCATGCATATTTATCTTTTTAACTATCCAATTTTTGTAGGATTCCCAAAATAATTGTGGGTATTTTGAATGGGTTGATCAGTTTCCTTCAAGAGCAATTAAGGATATCAACGAAACAAGAGATGAGACAAATGATTTAAAAGTCAATATGTCGAAGATGGAAGTGAAGTTGACCATGGTAAAACAGAAAAATACGTTGCTAAAGCAAGAAATTGAAAGGTTGGAGATTGAGCTTAGAAGACAAGTAATAGAGTCTAAAAGGCTAAAATCACAAATTGAAGGCACTCAGTCGAATGGGAAGATGTACTTATTGTGGTTGGCTATTGTTTTAGGGATTTTAAATGGGTTATTTCTTTGTGTTCACACATAATAGGAAATGACAGTTAATGTTGTCGTAGAAACTAGATGTTTTTATTTCAAATTTATGTTGTATTATGTAATTTTAATATTTTATATAATTCTCGTTATTATGGGCTCGGTGACAAAAATGGATTAATCGAAAAATAAAAAATATTTGAATATGCAAATATTAATTAAAATTATAAATGAATTAATTTATTTAAAAAAAATTAATATGCAAAATATTAATTAACATAAATGAATTAATTTATTTATAAGGAACATTTGAAAATTCATTATATTAATTAAAGCTAAATAAATTAATTTGTTTGAAAAGTGTAAAAATAAAAAGTTATGTAAATAAAGTGGATGATTTAGTAGTGAGACCCATGTAAGAATGAGGGAAGAATGGAAACCATTGAGAAGATAAATTCTTAGAGAGAAAAATTCTTCAAATAGTAAGGTGACAGTGAAACCCAACTAAGAATTATGTAAGAATTTTGAACCACTGGAGATGCTCTTATGCATTCATCTCAAGTGAGTTTTTATTCAACGAGCTCAAGTAACTTAAAATTTTTAATAATCAGAGATATGCGTATACATATATACTTTATCTTTTAATAATTTTTTTTTTATTGTACTTGAATGTTATTGACTTTTATCAAGTGACATACCGTGCTTTTTTTTCCTTTAATAAATCTAATGAACAATGTAATTTTATTTTCCTTTCCTACTTGCTTGAAGAGTCGTATTTAGTTATTTATGCTCATAAAAAATAGCATTGTCTACAAGAAGTGAAGAAAATACTTTCTAAACATGATTTTTTTTACTAGAATGAAAAGTAAGATTAAATATGAATGTCAATGTCATAATTAAAAATTATATTTTTAAAATTATATTTTTTTGACATTAATTTGTAATAAGATATATACTTGTTTTAATTTATGAAATTCATGACATGTATTAAATCTTAGATAAATGTAGATGATAAGTAATTATTGTAATAGAGATAGATTCTCCCTAAATAATATACTCTATTAATTAATATTTTATTTGATAAACTAATTTAGGTTTTTAGAAGTAAGAGCATATTTAATACTCCATTCATTTCTAAAACAGAGTCAATCTTTCCTTTTCAAGGCGTTTCAAAAATAGTATATACTTTTTAATCTTTCTTTTTTCGGAAGTTACCTTTACTGTTTGACCCTTCATCTCATTTCACTTTATTTATTACTCTCTCCGTTAGTCCACGTATGTAAAGCCTAATAACTAAAGAATATATAAGTATCATTAAAATTTGTTATAATTAAAAAAATATTTGTGCATAGTTAGTATGTCTATATCACACGTGGAGGGTAAAGTTATAAAATTGTGAAGATTGTAGGCACAATTTTTGAAAGCAAACTCTTAATTAAAACATCTCAAGATAGAATAGTGAACTATTTGTCTGTAACGGAGGGAATATTTCTTAATCTGTGTATATGATTAAACATGATACTCTTTTCGGAAGGGATGAAATATTTAATAAACTCTATCGATAATTCATAAATTTTGTTATCACCCTTGATTGTTAATTACTAGAATAGTAATTGTACAACACAACACCCTTGGAGTTGGTGTAACTCATATTTTGAATTAAAGATGCTCTTAGTGCATTATCCCATCATTTTTTAGGAACAAAACCTAAAATAAATATTTAGTGGGGTTCTTTTGTTATATTTAATCTTGAAGACACTCATAATTAGGCATAGCCTTTTCAAACAAAAAATATATATTAAAACAAAAGATAAAGATTTTGAACGTTAACTCACATGGTATACAGAGTAAGGATCTAATGATAAAAAAAGTGTGTAATAAAATGGCGGGAAACACTGCCAAAAAAATAATTGAAGAGGAAAAAATTTGAACATTATGAATTAGGGGCCCAAGTGATCAAGAAAAGAAAGAGAATCCAATAATACATTAGTCTCTTGAAGTTGAATAATGAATGCATGAAACGTGGTGGGGCTTTGGAAAAGCAAATGAAACTCAGGGCTGTCCTCATTTTCTAATGTTTAATACGTAATATTTTGAAAATGTGTTAACTGGAAAATATTTTACGAGTCAATAAAAAATAAAAATAAAGGTTTTTATTCCGAAAGTGAATTGTTTTAAAAACCTCACTTTGTCTTTAAATTATTATCTTGTTTAATTCTTTTTTTGTCAAATATGACATTTTTCAAACACAAATTTACGTATATTACTTTATATTTTCCAAAATGATAAAACACATGTTTTTATGGTTACACGTAATTTGTTATTCTTAATACTTTAATTTTTAAACTTTTGTCTTGATTTGATCTCATCATCTTTTTCTTTATCTGTCCCTCAATCATTACAAAATAAAAATACAATATTTAAAATCAAGCTACTAAATCAGAAATTCAAATGCACCCTAAGTTTTTACGTAATGTACTGTGAAGTGCAGTAGTTGAAAAGTAAATTATTAATAGGCAATTCCGCTACTGAGGTGTAACGTTACTATGTCAAATTAAAAATCAATTTTGTGGTCATCCAATTCCAAACCCTCTGTTAATCTAAACAGTCGAACCAAATCGTGCAATATTTATTTTGATGACTAATTGGGCAACACTTTTCTGTGTGTGGGTAAGACATGTTTCCATGGTATGTTAAGTTATATGTAGGAGTCACCGTAAAGTTGACATAATTGAGCAAGAGTTTCATTGCTTCGTTTCAAGCAATTATCTCATATTTTCTCCTTTGACTTTACGACTGGTTATTAAGCTACAAAAGTTCATGCCACGTTTATACAAACTAGGGAGCCGTTTGATAATTAGGATTAAGGCCAGATAGGATTAATAAGTTAAATAACCTAATGTTTGGTACGCAATAAGGTGTCGGGACTAATAGCACGAGTTATCCGGATTAAGTCCTTATCCCCTCAGTAATAATGTCAAGGGAGAGGGTGCTATTATTAGCGCCCTCACTAAAAAAAATATGTGAGTAATATTTTTAATTCTAAAATTATCCATGATTTAATTATAAATGAGAATTAATAGCGAGGACGCTAATAGCAACAAGATTAATAATACTATTTATCCCTACCCAACTACCAAACAAGTCCCAGGTGTTATAATTGGAATGTTAAGGGGTGAATCAAACCAATATTGATCATCGCTATCTTAACGTACAACCAATAGCAAATTTTGATTATACATATTAATGTGAACGATAAATTAGGGAGATACTAACTAAGAACTGGTGGAATCTGTTGACTTTTGAAAATTAAATAATTTATGTTGATTTGAACGCTGACTTCCTTTCTGAAACATCGATTTGAAATTGTTATGAACACGATTTTCACTGGAAATGGAATGACTTTGCCTTAACCCAAGCCACGTACGGAGATGTGTGGTGGTTAATGATCCCAACTTCCCAAGCCACAGGGTCTTGTGGTGGTTTTCACTAGGGCTAGGTTAGGTAGCAACAGATCGAACAAAGGATGTTAAAAACATACTCCCTAGGGAGTCCGGATAAATGTTTTTATTTAATAAAGCACAAAAATTTAAAAATATAATTAATAATGTGATGTAAAATATGCTCTGACGATAATATCCATAAACATTAATTGAGTTAAACGATTCTAAATAGTTGAGTTTCTTTATATTAAATTAAATTTTAAGGGTATATTAAATAGAATGATAGAGAATATATTTATCAAAAATTTTAGAAACATTAGTTGAGACATCTCAAAATAGAAAATTAGAATATTTATCTGGGAGACTGGGACGAAGGGAGTACAATGGTATATGTGGTGGTTAATAAACCCAAGATACAGGGTTGGGTTGTGTGATGGTTTTGAAAATGTGATTACACGCAACGACGAACCATATATATTTGAAAACTTTGATCTCCTGTTTTAACATCACGATGGCTTTTTATCTTTTTAAACAAATAAATTTTTTATTGTGTTGTTGATATTTAAGTTTTTAACCCAATTTGTGAATTTGGTGCTCTCTTAACTATTTCATTCGTTCCTAAATTAATGTTTGGTTTGACATTTTTAAGTCAAAAAGAATATTTTTTAAAATAAAATATTGACGTATATATTTTTTATTTTTTTCAAAATTATAAAATATATAATTCGTAATATGTTTTTACTATTTCAAATTACGTAATTAATGATTTTGAAAAAAAAAATACGCCAAATTTTTATTTAAAAAAAAGTCTATTTCACTAAAGAAAGTCAAACAAAACAGTAATTTAGGAACAAAGTTAATATTACTTCTTCATGAGTTTGACATAAAAGTTGAAAGCATAAGTGGAGTGGTCCTTAAACACCATGCATGCATGCATGCATGTTAACAAACTCGATCTCTTTAATGCACGGTTCAAACGTATCTATATATATATAAGAAATAGTTTCAAACTAAATCAGGTGATAGAAAATGGAGAGAAATCCATAACTTAATTTCTTGTAGATCATCGAATGGGAACGAGCAGGGAGTGGCTCCTTCGGTCGGGCCTTTCCGATCCCTAGCAAAAAACAGTAAGTCAGCATTAAAGGTTTCAATCGAAAGATCGATCTTCTGTATTTAATAGACAAATCTATTTTCGATCTTTCGTATTCAATAGACAAATCTGTAATTATTGTAGTAAATAAACGTTTTTCATCTAAAATATTTAATTACGAAACTGAATGAAATGACGAACGTGACCGACTGCAAAATATATAATCAAATTGACTAAAATATACTGTACTAGTAGTAGTTGCTTAACCTAAAAGTTTTAAAGTTACTACTACATATTAGCCAAAAATAAGTACTCCAATAATTTCTCCTTCGAAACGTCTCCTCCGGTTGGATTTCTGGTTCCCTCTGCTATCAATCAATCAACCGACATAATTTTTCCGGTGGCATGCAATGGACATTCAAGGACGCTTCGAGCATATGAGCGTCAGCAGCTCTCCTTGTTTTCCACCAGGCGACGTCCCTCCTTATTATGTGTCAAGCGGCACACATCCAGATCCTCCTGCGTAAGGCTTTCAATTCTTCTGTTCAGTTTGAGATTAATTTCTAAGGAAATATTTGATCGACTTTTATTGCTTCTACTGGTTTCGTTAATTTGATTAATTCATTTGCTATTTTTATTATTATTTTTTTTGGGTGTGTTTACTAATTGATGGGTACTCTTTTGGTGTTGGGGTTAAAAAATGAAACTGATTGATTTTTAATTGTTAATATTGTTAATTTTTTTTATTTATTTTGCTTTCATCAGTCGCACAATTCCCAAAAGTTACGAAAGTTACGAGGAGGAATTATTCAGTCTTGCAAGCGCGGCTTTGAATTACTACAATTCCAATCACCAGGTAGGGTTCTCTTTCTTTTACTCCCTCGGTGGGGAGAGTTTTGACCAATTAATATTTGCCAAATATTTAATTGCTATTTAAAAAAGTATCTTGTTAACTTGTGCCCTAAAGGCACATATTAAGGAGCATTGTAAAAATTTGTGAAAGTTGCCATTTATTAGAGTAATTGACAGGGTAGTTTGGGTGAAATTAGGGTTTTTAATGTAAAAGTAAGCCCTAATTACCATCATAAATGCTCCTTTACATGTTCCATTATGGCACAAGTTAATAATACCCTCTAAAATATTATAAATTACAGTGAGTTTTAGCATCTTATTGTAATTTGTAGAGGATATGCATACCACTTAATAAAAATGTGTTCAATGCATGTCTTTCTTGAAATTGGTCAATGGTATAGTTTGTTCCTTGTTGCATTATTACTTGGATCACCTTTTCTTTTCATTCTCCACCCTGTTCGTCGTCTGAATCAGGGCCGTTTTGAGCTTGTGGATCCTTTGTACATGGAAAAAATTACTAGATATTGGAGTTTTCCGATAACCTCATATTATCACCTCAGCTTTATCGCTAGGAGCAAGGATTCCTCTCGGAAACTCAAACTCTTTTTTGCTGAAGTTTTTTCTGGTCAAATTGTGAAGGCTTGTACACCTGTGGAGCCAGGTATGCATGCTCTATCCCAAAAAATGAGTAATCATGATCACTCAGAGGTAGTCCTTTTCTACACTTGTACAAATGCTCCTCTTGACACCTTTCCTGCTCGAGAAGATGTACAAATGCTCCTCTTTAACCATTAGTTGTAGAGCTGCGTATTTTAATCAATTGTATGTTTTTTGCATTGTAGGTAATCCCCTTTTTCCTCTTGGTTGTGGAAAATGTCACCCTGAAGGTGTCATTTATCACCCTTTTGGAAAATATGAAGCGGGTGATCGTCGGCATTATAACTGTACGATACATCCTTTCTCCTTTTCTTATCAAAACCTGTAATATATACTATACATATGTTATTCTTTGTTCTTAGGATTATGAATTATATATTATAAGTTTTACCTGTTTTGTCTTTGATGGTTTTTGTGTGGATGTGAGCAGCCCCGCCTCCCTGGAAATTGGTAACTCGTGAAGAATCTGCAAAAAAGTTGCTGTGGTAATACCTTCTCCCTACTTTCTCTAATCTGGTTGTTTTGAATTATATGTGGGTTATTGGGGTATTGGAATTTTGTTAAATGCAGCTGACCGTACGTTTTTCCGGTCTCAGTAAATGCATTCATTTTAGAAGGTCTTTTTGGTTTTATTATATGTATGTCGTATCGTCGACCCTAAATTGCTATCGAAGGGTATATGGTAAATCTGGTGTCATATAGATTGGGTTAATTATCTTTTCAAATATTTTTGTATTGTTAGTTGTGGATGGGGTTGAGATTTTTCACATGTTCCCCCACCAGTCACAACCCCACACTCCGCCTCTCTATTGCCCCTTCCACCTCCTTGTGCAAGCAATGATGTTTAACTTGATACTTGATAGTCTTTTTACTCTTAGGTCTATGATGGTGTGTTATTAATGAATTATGAATTTTTTTAAATCCGGTGTGTAGAGTGATATCTGAATATCTATTTTATTTTTCAGCGAATCATATATTTTTAAAAATACTATTCAAGAACTTTATCCCGAGGAGGCCGAGGAGTTGAGAAAAATTATTAATGGCTATGCAGTGAAAGCATTAGACTGTTATGAAGAAGACGAGGTATGCTAACACTGTTCTGCTATTTTTCTTGCTCCTATTCCATATTTTATTGTACTCACCTTCTTACTCTTTTGCTGTAATATTTGTTTTCTAGGAATGTGTTTACGAGCTTTTGGAGCCTGTAGCTTGTGTTCGCTTTGTTGATCATAATGTCCTAACATCTCAACTGGATTCTAAAGTCTGGGCACATGTCACCTTCATGGCTAGGAATAAAGATCCTCTTTGCATTGATGCCTCTCCTGAACTGTTTTTTGCAGAACTCAATCTTGATTATGGTTGGGTCAATACCTGTGTCAACATGACACAGGCTGGTTCAGGTATGCTATTTAATAAGCTGTTTAATGTTAATGACCATGCATTGTGAATCTTTTTGGTACATTTACTACTGAACTTGCATTATTTCCCCGTATGTTGATTATTTAGAGCATGTACAATGGAGATTTTTCTTGGGATTAAAATGGG